>CM068954.1:99501397-99521346 GCA_035128595.1 Eptatretus atami
GCGCCCGTGGCCAGGTAGCCTGCCACGTTCTCGTCCCTCAGCTCGACTTCCCTCCGAGCCGAAGGGATAATAAAGACCATTTGGGTCCGTTTCTTTTGGGTGTGCGTCTGTCTGTGGGCCCGTTTTAAGTAGCAACTGTTTAAGTGCTTTTTTGCCTTGTACATACTGCATTTCTTTATAGTCGGTTTAACTCTGCCTTTATGTGTTCCTTCCCCTTTCCCTATTGTAAATAAATCCCCTGTTAAATGTATCAGCTAGTTTCTGTGTTTTCTTCATGGTTTAACACGGTGCGTGTTGTGGAATTAAAGAAGCCGTTGTTGCCGTAGTTGTGTGCATTTGGACCGACGGGACCTCGGTAACCATCCGCTCGGGTTACGCACGGGTCGAGCACGGAAACGACTCGTCCCGTTCGAGTTCCGTCGAGGGTGAATACTCGGTAGTTCGCACGTGGGCCTCTAGGTATTTTGAAGTTTGCAAATAACCCTGTACAACGTGGTTCATTTATTGACGATTCACCGTCCTGTAAGGGACCCGTACCTCTGAGTTTTCCGAAAGGTACGATCTAGATTCCGGGTGTTCGTTAGAGTCGACCCTACTGCTCCACCTAGCGGTCGTGCTCGTCGCCGACACCCGGCTCCACAACAATATATAGATATAGAAGATATTTACTATGGATCATGGTGGGGTGGAGGGGAGGGGGGGAGCTATGGAGGCTGTGAGTGCTGATATTTGTTACGAATTTGGAAGCTTACTGCGCACAACAGCCGTCCTATAGATCAGTTATATCGGTAAGTACTGTTTCTAGTTAGGTCCCGTCCCTAGTCTAATGGGAATTAATTTTACGTGCGCTGTGGAGTTATTTTATAGTAAGGATTTTTACATCCACAACGACAACTCTCTGCTTTCGGCATTGTCCGCGCTCTTTGCTCGCCGGCGAGCAGCGCGTGCGTGGCGGAGTTTAACATGGGCTTGGCGTCCCTCTTTGGCCAATCGGCAAGAGCGGGCGTCTCACCCACCCCGTTTCCGACTCAAAACCATCGCCATTATGCATGTGTCGGAGGTGAGGAGGTAGCGGAGCTACAAACGCCTCCGATCGGGAGTCCACCCAGAAGGGTGGGAGTTTCCCCGCCTACCGTGGGCCTGTCCAATGGGAGACGGCCAGGGAATTGCGCGATGGGTCTGACCAATCAGGAGGCGAGTGGACAGGAGAAGAAGCCCCTCCTCCTAAAGAGGAAGAAGTGGTTGTCGGGACGAGGGTGGAGAGACAGAGATCGTGGTGTTTGCCAAGCAGCCGTCATCGTGTGTGAGACATTTCTTGTGGGAAAGGACATTTCAATTCAGACATTTCCAACCTGGCATCCAAAGCCAGTGAGTGGTTGTCAACAGAGTGGGTTATAGAGGATCGTGGATCGTGGCGATAGCGGTCTGCAGTCTGGTGCTGGTAACACCAAGGTCGTGGGTTCGAGTCCCACCGTGGAGGTTCGGGTCGGTGTGACCGCACGAGGTAGGACAGGTACCCGGCCCGGCTCTACTGATTGAAGACCCACTGAGGTCCATTTTCTGGGTATTTGTGTTGCGTGTGTGTGTCCCTGGGCCCTGTCTTCAAGTAGAATCATGTAAGTGCTTTCTTTTGCTTGTTGTACATTATTTACATTTCTTATTCGGATAACTCTGCTCTTTGCGTGTTCCCTTCCCCCCATTGTAAATAAATCCCCCTCTTGTTGAATGTCCCAGCTCGTCTTTGTCCTTTCTATCATTGGTTTGCCGCGCTGCAACGGGAATTAGGAGGCCTCATTGTTGCTGTAATCGTGCAATTGGCCCGGCAGGATTCTGGTACTCTCCGCTCGGATCCGGCGCCGCGTCTGTACGCCCGATCGCACAGATCCTTCGAGGGTGAATTCCCGTAGTTTGGATGACGGGGTATTTAGGTATATTGAAATTGGCAATTGACCCTATCCCACGTGGTCGACCTATTGGCGATCTTCGGTCCGATAAGGACCCGTGACCTTTCGGATTTATCTGAAAGGTAGACCTAAATTCCGGGTGTTCGGTGGAGCCGACTCTACTGCTCCCTCTAGCAGTCGTGCTCGCCACCGAGACCCGGCCCCCAACAATATAAATATATTGTTTTGTGGTTCCGGGTCCGCAAGAGAAGTTATACTCGATTTTTGCACCTTAATTTCCGTGTGTGTGTGTGTGGTGTGTGTGTGTGTGTGGTGTGGTGTGTGTGTGTGTGTGTGTGTGTGTGTGTGTTTGTTGGTGTTGTTTCGATATGCGGGTTTCAGAGGTGAATTGAGTCCTCCTAGGTCTCGAAGTATCCACCGTGTGTGTGAGTGTGTTATATGGAAAGAACAATGAAAATTGAAAATGAAAACCTGAAAGTCATCCAATGTGATTGCTAGCTTGTATTAACAGGAAACGATAGGAACCAGACACTGCTCACCACGGATATTTCTCGTATTCCTATATTTCCGTGAGTCCGATTTGCATTCAGGAACAGAACAATTATGGTTAACCATGCCGGAATTGCTACTTTTTCATCTAAATGCTGAAGTTATGTTTAAAATAAGATTTGAATGACATTTCATGCCAACAACGGCAGGTTAAAAGTGTCCGGTGAGCAGAAATGAGTCACTGAAAATACACGCAGCGCATGTGCAAAAGGCTCATTTAGCATTCATATGTCATTTTGAAAGTTGTGTGTGGCAAATGAAGGGAAGACACTGCAAATCCAAAGAGGATAAGTGCTTTCCATATAATATATGTATATATATATATATATATATATATATATATATATATATATATTACACACACATACACACACACACACACACACACACACACACAGTATTGTTTATGTAGAAATATATATTAGTATCTTGTGTTTAAATCTCAAGGGCCAATCTGCACACAATGAAGCTTACCAAGCCTGAAAATGCACATTTGAAATGGAGCAACCATAGAAAAGTTTGTAAGGAAGGAGAAAAAGAGTACTTCAAGAAAACATTTCATTAAAGGTTTAAGCACATTACCACAATGATCTGGGATCTGAAAGGCAGTAGCCTTAAATCCAAGATTTAAATAGCATGTTGTGAGGGTACTACAGATGAAGGCTTTTGAAAGATTGTAAAGTTGTAAAGTTTCCTGTTCCATCATCCCAGAGAGTGGAAGAGTGGGGGGAGTAATGTTTGGTGTTTCATCAAAAAAAAATAGATGAGTAGTTTGTTAAGGAGAGTTGAAACACAATAATAATACAACTTTTAACTGCAAAGGCAAATAACAAAGAACAGGCCAGACAACAGTACTTGATAGAAGGTGGAAGTGTATGGTGGGAGATGTAAAGACAATCTACCTCGACAGGGGAAGTATGTAATCTTGAAGTTAGACACTGTGGAGACAAAGAACATAAACAAATGCATTATGTTTGTACAATAATATGCAGCATTGAAAATGTGTGACAGCAGCAACTATACGATTGAAGAAAAGTATATGTGCGAGTACGCTGTCAGGGATGCATTTCATCTTGTAACCATTCAAATGCTCTGAAAAAGTCGCACAGAACCTTGGGCAGAATCATTCTCCGTCATGAGAACGACGATGCACAAACAGATCCATTGGATGCGTGAGCTATGTAGCATTATTAAAGGTACATGTAATGAATAATACCATGTAACAAGTAAAAAAGACAAAAAGCCATAGCCCCCGTTGTTTTATTAATTTTGCTGTACAGAGTTAAAGGAGTAACCCACATTTATGTACAACTAAAATGGCCTCCAGTTACCAGTCGGCATCTTTGATCAGATCGCAAAATAAAGTGAGGGGCACGTGTATGCTATAATCATGTACTGTACTTGTGCCAAGTATGAACAAAATCGGACCATGCATGTCTGAGAAATGGTTGGGGATGCATTAAGAAACAAATGGCCGCCAGCTACAGTCAGCACTTGATCAGATCAAAAATAAGTGACGTATGTAGCCATCATTCTTCTTGTGCCAAGTATACAAAATCAGAACATGCATGCTGAGAAATGGTTGGGATGCATTTAAGAAACAAAATGGCCGCCAGTCAGCCATCTTGGATATGATCTCGAAAAAAAAATGACATGCATATATAAGCCATCACTCGTATCTGTGGTGCCAAGTTTGAACAACATGGTAAATGCATGTCCGAGAAATGGTTGAGGACATGTTCAACATCGGGTTTTTTTACAACTAAAATGGCCGCCAGTCTACCAGTCAGACATCTTTGATCAGATCCACAAATAAAGTGAGGGGCACGTGTATGCCGTCATGTGCTGTGCTTGTGCCAAGTTTGAACAAAATCGGACCATGCATGTCTGAGAAAGGTTGGGACACATTTAAGTAACAAAATGGCCGCCAGTCGGCATCTTGGATCTGATCTCGAAAATAAATGACGTGCTTATATAAGCCATCATTCATATCTGTGTGCTATGTTTGAACAAGATCAGTCCATACATGTCCGAGAGATAGTTGAGGAAGTGTTCGACACCAGATTTGTTTTTTTTACACCTAAAATGGCCGCCAGTCGGCCGTCTTGATCTGATGTTCAAAAAAAAAAAAACGACGTGCATATGTATACCATCATGTGTTGCTTTGTGTGACATACACATAAAATCAGTCCATCCATGTCCGAGATATGGTTGGCGGACGACACACACACACACAGACAGACAAAAAATCCAGACCAAATCCCTAGCCCCCATTTCGGACAAGTCCAAAGCGGGCTAATAAACAGATGCAACAAAAACTTAATGTACTCGAGATAAATCCCAAGTTACACAGGAATGACAAGATATTGAGGACATCCCTATGTTATGGGAGATTAAAGTAAACAGATTAATAAAGATTAAAATAAAAATTATTTCACACTAGTTTGTCCTGTGAATGACGATGCACATTTTCAGATGAACTTGAACTGGGGAGTTTGGAATATGACTGAGCTCGAGTGTCCATGAAGAGGTTCATCCATTTATTTTGTGTGCAGCCTGTAGCTGCTGGTTTCGCATCATTTCTGAGAGCTCGGTTGTGCCGCTAATGCAGTACCCCTGTAGGTGAGGGGAGGAATTTGGAATTTGTTCATGGTGCAATCGATAGCTCAGCTATTCATTGCAAAGGACATCATGGGATCTTTAACCTACACCAACCAATGCCGGCAGACAGAATGCCAGTTTAACGTCAATCGGAGGACAACACAACGATCAATCACCCTGCCTACGAAACACCGGGATATGGTTTATAGTTGGGCCGAGATTCGAACCCAGGCTAGACAGCTTGGATGCAAGTGTGCATCTCTCCAGGCCATCCTGCCAGCCCTCCATGTAGAGGTAATAGATAATCAATAATATACTGGACAAATCAATACAGTTAAACCTCATTTCCCAGACCTAAAAGGGGAAGCACCTGTCTGGCCACCTTACTCGTCACTGCAAGTAAGACAATTGGGGACGTGGAAGATGGGCACAATTTCCAACAAAATCAGACAATAAAGACAATCGTAGAACAAAAGCCAAGTGGGATGGAAAATTTATGAAAAGCTCCTCTGGGGAGTGCAGGCCCATGAGCTTGCAGCACATACGGTACGTTTGGATGCATTTGTAGCTTTGGTGTTGTCACCAGCAATCCTAAGGACAACCGAGAGCCATCCTTTGGAATTGGCCAAATACAGCCACAGATAAGGAGCAAAGCTGACCAATTGAATTTATTGATAATGCACAAGATGTGTAAAGATTTAGGGACGTAAATAAAATTCGTCATTTCATCCTAATGAGAAAAATTGTTGGTTACACTTGAAAGTCCAATGAAAATTCTAACTCAAATGTCCAAACATCATAAGTCACCGAATTGGTGTTTTTCATCTCCCAATAGCTCCCAAAAGCCACGACTCAAACCATATTGCTTGTAGTGAAAACCCAGTGCTGCCGTTCTCTTGTCTCCCTCCATCTCTCCCATCCCGTGCTCCGAGCAACACCTGCGTCCTATTAATCTTGGTTCTCTGCTGGAGCCAATATGGGATTAAAGGCCCATTTGAACTTGGACTGGCCTGCTGCGGCCGACATGGGATTGAAGGCCTGTTTGAGCCCAGGTTGGCCTGCGTGTATTCCCATCTGGGCAATGGATGAATTGTGACAGAACAGAAAGTTGATTACAAACCTTAAAAATAATTTCATAATAAAAAAAGAAATGAGCCATGTAATGCTCGGATTGTGCGAATTAAGTGCTTTTTGCCTTGTACATACTGCATTTCTTTATAGTCGGTTTAACTCTGCCCTTTATGTGTTCCTTCCCCCTTTCCCTATTGTAAATAAATCCCCTGTTAAATGTATCAGCTAGTTTCTGTGTTTTCTTCATTGGTTTAACACGGTGCGTGTTGTGGAATTAAAGAAGGCCGTTGTTGCCGTAGTTGTGTGCATTTGGACCGACGGGACCTCGGTAACCACCCGCTCGGGTTACGCACGGGTCGAGCACGGAAACGACTCGTCCCGTTCGAGTTCCGTCGAGGGTGGAATACTCGGTAGTTCGCACGTGGGCCTCTAGGTATTTTGAAGTTTGGCAAATACCCTGTACAACGTGGTTCATTTATTGACGATTCACGGTCTGTAAGGGACCCGTACCTCTGAGTTTTCCGAAAGGTACGATCTAGATTCCGGTGTTCGTTAGAGTCGACCCTACTGCTCCACCTAGCGGTCGTGCTCGTCGCCGACACCCGGCTCCACAACAATATATAGATATAGAAGATATTTACTATGGATCATGGTGGGGTTGGAGGGGAGGGGGAGCTATGGGAGCTGTGAGTGCTGATATTGTTACGAATTTGGAAGCTTACTGCGCACAACAGCCGGTCCTATAGATCAGTTATATCGGTAAGTACGTGTTTCTAGTTAGGACCCGTCCCTAGTCTAATGGGAATTAATTTTACGTGCGCTGTGGAGTTATTTTATAGTAAGGATTTTTACATCCACAACGACAACTCTCTGCTTTCGGCATTGTCCGCGCTCTTTGCTCGCTGGCGAGCAGCGCGTGCGTGGGCGGAGTTTAACATGGGCTTGGCGTCCCTCTTTGGCCAATCGGCAAGAAGCGGGCGTCTCACCCACCCCGTTTCCGACTCAAAACCATCGCCATTATGCATGTGGTCGGAGGTGAGGAGGTAGGCGGAGCTACAAACGCCTCCGATCGGGAGTCCACCCAGAAGGGTGGGAGTTTCCCCGCCTACCGTGGGCCTGTCCAATGGGAGACGGCCAGGGAATCGCGCGATGGGTCTGACCAATCAGGAGGCGAGTGGACAGGAGAAGAAGCCCCTCCCTCCTAAAGAGAAGAAAGTGGTTGTCGGGACGAGGGTGGAGAGACAGAGATCGTGGCGTTTTGCCAAGTAACCGGTCATCGTGTGTGAGACATTTCTTGTGGAAAGGACATTTCAATTCAGACATTTCCAACCTGGCATCCAAAGCCAGTGAGTGTTGTCAACAAGAGTGGGTTATAGAGGATCGTGGATCGTGGCGATAGCGGTCTGCAGTCTTGGTGCTGGTAACACCAAGGTCGTGGGTTCGAGTCCCACCGTGGAGGTTCGGGTCGGTGTGACCGCACGAGGTAGGACAGGTACCCCGGCCCGGCTCTACTGATTGAAGACCCACTGAGGTCCATTTTCTGG
Source organism: Eptatretus atami (assembly GCA_035128595.1). Taxonomy (NCBI): domain Eukaryota; kingdom Metazoa; phylum Chordata; class Myxini; order Myxiniformes; family Myxinidae; genus Eptatretus; species Eptatretus atami. The sequence goes on from CM068954.1 coordinate 99,509,067, forward strand.
GTATTTGTGTGTGCGTGTGTGTGTCCCTGGGCCCTGTCTTCAAGTAGAATCATGTAAGTGCTTTCTTTTGCTTGTTGTACATTATTTACATTTCTTATTCGGATAACTCTGCTCTTTGCGTGTTCCCTTCCCCCCATTGTAAATAAATCCCCCTCTTGTTGAATGTCCCAGCTCGTCTTTGTCCTTTCTATCATTGGTTTGCCGCGCTGCGAACGGGAATTAGGAGGCCTCATTGTTGCTGTAATCGTGCAATTGGCCCGGCAGGATTCTGGTACTCTCCGCTCGGATCCGGCTCGGTAACGGCCCGGATCGCACAGATCCTGTCGAGGGTGAATTTCCCCGGTAGTTTGGATGACGTGGGTATTTAGGTATATTGAAATTGGCAATTGACCCTATCCCACGTGGTCGACCTATTGGCGATCTTCGGTCCGATAAGGGACCCGTGACCTTTCGGATTTATCTGAAAGGTATGACCTAAATTCCGGGTGTTCGGTGGAGCCGACTCTACTGCTCCCTCTAGCAGTCGTGCTCGCCACCGAGACCCGGCCCCACAACAATATAAATATATTGTTTGTTTGGTTCCGGGTCCGCAAGAGAAGTTATACTCGATTTTTGCACCTCTAATTTCCGTGTGTGTGTGTGTGTGTGTGTGTGTGTGTGTGTGTGTGTGTGTGTGTGTGTTGTTGGTTGTTGTCTCGATATGCGGGTTTCAGAAGGTGGAATTGAGTCCTCCTAGGTCTCGAAGTATCCACCGTCGTGTGTGAGTGTGTTATATGGATAAGAACAATGAAAATTGAAAATGAAAACCTGAAAATGTCATCCAATGTGATTGCTAGCTTGTATTAACAGGAAACGATAGGAACCAGACACTGCTCACCCACGGATATTTCTCGTATTCCTATATTTCCGTGAGTCCGATTTGCATTCAGGAACAGAACAATTATGGTTAACCATGCCGGAATTGCTACTTTTTCATCTAAATGCTGAAGGTTATGTTTAAAATAAGATTTGAATGACATTTCATGCCAACAACGGCAGGTTAAAAGTGTCCGGTGAGCAGAAATGAGTCACTGAAAATACACGCAGCGCATGTGCACAAAGGCCTCATTCAGCATTCATATGTCATTTTGAAAGTTGTGTGTGGCAAATGAAGGGAAGACACTGCAAATCCAAAGAGGATAAGTGCTTTCCATATAAAATATGTATTATATATATATATTATATAATATATATATATATATATATATATATTATCACCACATACACACACACACACACACACACACACACACACACACACAGTATTGTTTATGTAGAAATATATATTAGTATCTTGTGTTTAAATCTCAAGGGCCAATCTGCACACAATGAAGCTTACCAAGCCTGAAAATGCACATTTGAAATGTGAGCAACCATAGAAAAGTTTGTAAGGAAGGAGAAAAAGAGTACTTCAAGAAAACATTTCATTAAAGGTTTAAGCACATTACCACAATGATCTGGGATCTGAAAGGCAGTAGCCTTAAATCCAAGATTTAAATAGCATGTTGTGAGGGTACTACAGATGAAGGCTTTTGAAAGATTGTAAAGTTGTAAAGTTTCCTGTTCCATCATCCCAGAGGAGTGGAAGAGTGGGGGGAGTAATGTTTGGTGTTTCATCCAAAAAAAAAAAATAGATGATGTAGTTTGTTAAGGAGAGTATGAAACACAATAATAATACAACTTTTAACTGCAAAGGCAAATAACAAAGAACAGGCCAGAACAACAGTACTTGATAGAAGGTGGAAGTGTATGGTGGGAGATGTAAAGACAATCTACCTCGACAGGGGAAGTATGTAATCTTGAAGTTAGACACTGTGGAGACAAGAACATAAACAAATGCATTATGTTTGTACAATAATATGCAGCATTGAAAATGTGTGACAGCAGCAACTATACGATTGAAGAAAGCATATTGACGAGTACGCTGTCAGGGATGCATTTCATCTTGTAACCATTCAAATGCTCTGAAAAAGTCGCACAGAACCTTGGGCAGAATCATTCTCCGTCATGAGAACGACGATGCACAAACAGATCCATTGGATGCGTGAGCTATGTAGCATTATTAAAGGTACATGTAATGAATAATACCATGTAACAAGTAAAAAAGACAAAAAGCCATAGCCCCCGTTGTTTTATTAATTTTGCTGTACAGAGTTAAAGGGATAACCCACATTTATGTACAACTAAAATGGCCTCCAGTGTACCAGTCGGCCATCTTTGATCAGATCGCAAAATAAAGTGAGGGGCACGTGTATGCTATAATCGTGTACTGTACTTGTGCCAAGTATGAACAAAATCGGACCATGCATGTCTGAGAAATGGTTGGGGATGCATTTAAGAAACAAAATGGCCGCCAGTCAGCCATCTTGGATATGATCTCGAAAAAAAATGACAGGCATATATAAGCCATCATTCATTATCTGTGTGCCAAGTTTGAACAACATGGGTAAATGCATGTCCGAGAAATGGTTGAGGACATGTTCAACATCGGGTTTTTTTTACAACTAAAATGGCCGCCAGTCTACCAGTCAGACATCTTTGATCAGATCACAAAATAAAGTGAGGGGCACGTGTATGCCGTCATGTGCTGTGCTTGTGCCAAGTTTGAACAAAATCGGACCATGCATGTCTGAGAAATGGTTGGGGACACATTTAAGTAACAAAATGGCCGCCAGTCGGCCATCTTGGATCTGATCTCGAAAATAAATGACGTGCTTATATAAGCCATCATTCAATATCTGTCAGCTATGTTTGAACAAGATCAGTCCATACATGTCCGAGAGATAGTTGAGGAAGTGTTCGACACCAGATTTGTTTTTTTTACACCTAAAATGGCCGCCAGTCGGCCGTCTTTGATCTGATGTTCAAAAAAAAAAAAACGACGTGCATATGTATACCATCATGTGTTGTCTTTGTGTGACATACACATAAAATCAGTCCATCCATGTCCGAGATATGGTTGCGGACGGACACACACACACACACAGACAGACAAAAAATCCAGACCAAATCCCTCAGCCCCCATTTCGGACAAGTCCAAAGCGGGCTAATAAACAGATGCAACAAAAACTTAATTGTACTCGAGATAAATCCCAAGTTACACAGGAATGACAAGATATTGAGGACATCCCGTATGTTATGGGAGATTAAAGTAAACGGATTAATAAAGATTAAAAATAAAAATTATTTCACACTAGTTTGTCCTGTGAATGACGATGCACATTTTCAGATGAACTTGAACTGGGGAGTTTGGAATATGACTGAGCTACTGAGTGTCCATGAAGAGGTTCATCCATTTATTTTGTGTGCAGCCTGTAGCTGCTGGTTTCGCATCATTTCTGAGAGCTCGGTTGTGCCGCTAATGCAGTACCCCCTGTAGGTGAGGGGAGGAATTTGGAATTTGTTCATGGTGCAATCGATAGCTCAGCTATTCATTGCAAAGGACATCATGGGATCTTTAACCTACACCAACCAATGCCGGCAGACAGAATGCCAGTTTAACGTCAATCGGAGGGACACACACAACGATCAATCACCCTGCCTACGAAACACCGGGATGATGGTTTATAGTTGGGCCGAGATTCGAACCCAGGCTAGACAGCTTGGATGCAAGTGTGCATCTCTCCAGGCCATCCTGCCAGCCCTCCATGTAGAGGTAATAGATAATCAATAATATACTGGACAAATCAATACAGTTAAACCTCATTTCCCAGACCTAACAGGGGAAGCACCTGTCTGGCCACCTTACTCGTCACTGCAAGTAAGACAATTGGGGACGTGGAAGATGGGCACAATTTCCAACAAAATCAGACAATAAAGACAATCGTAGAACAAAAGCCAAGTGGGATGGAAAATTTATGAAAAGCTCCTCTGGGGAGTGCAGGCCCATGAGCTTGCAGCACATACGGTACGTTTGGATGGCATTTGTAGCTTTGGTGTTGTCACCTAGCAATCCTAGGACAACCGAGAGCCATCCTTTGGAATTGGCCAAATACAGCCACAGATAAGGGAGCAAAGCTGACCAATTGAATTTATTGATAATGCACAAGATGTGTAAAGATTTAGTGGGACGTAAATAAAATTCGTCATTTCATCCTAATGAGAAAAATTGTTTGTGTGTTACACTTGAAAGTCCAATGAAAATTCTAACTCAAATGTCCAAACATCATAAAGTCACCGAATTGGTGTTTTTCATCTCCCAATAGCTCCCAAAAGCCACGACTCAAACCATATTGCTTGTAGTGAAAACCCAGTGCTGCCGTTCTCTTGTCTCCCTCCATCTCTCCCATTCCCGTCGCTCCGAGACCAACACCTGCGTCCTATTAATCTTGGTTCTCTGCTGGAGCCAATATGGGATTAAAGGCCCATTTGAACTTGGACTGGCCTGCTGCGGCCGACATGGGATTGAAGGCCTGTTTGAGCCCAGGTTGGCCTGCGTGTATTCCCATCTGGGCAATGGATGGAATTGACAGAACAGAAAGTTGATTACAAACCTTAAAAATAATTTCATAATTAAAAAAAAAATGACCATGTAATGCTCGGATTTCAAATTAAATACGGTATGTTAACTGCTAACTTGGAAATATGTTAGCCACACAACCATTTTTTTCGTAACCTCAGGTTTACAAAGCGAAGGTTTTGTAAGAATAAAGCCATCGGTATCTTTTGTGGTTGGAACAATAACCAGACACTTTTTCAGCAAGTTTAATGATTCTATAGAGATAGCAGTTGGTGGATAACAGCACCCAAAGGCCCAGCAAGCAGCCCAAGATAACAAATTCCTACCTGGTTGCTCTGGTTACGTCTCTCGGGTGTGATTAACAAAGAGTTAGGTTAAAATCGCAGAGCTTACTGCCGTGCAGAATTTGTCAAGCAAAGTGCGTTATTAATCACCATAACAGCAGCAAACAATCTGGAATAGCAATTTTCTAAGCAATCGCCTGTGGAACCGTTTTCCTGAGTTTGGGATACGATCTTTCGACCAGGTCTTTAAGTTTCCTGCCCTCACAGTCTCTCCCATTTCTACTTCACTACACCTACTGAGACCCTGTGTCCCCTTTCACCTACACCTCATCTCCACATGTTGTGGTGTAATCACAGACTGTGATCCCACGTCCCAAACACGACACATTTGGCCCAGTTACCCAGAGCGTTTGACGCTTGTATTAAAATGAAGGACAATTTACCGCGCATTTTCCTATTGTTCTGAAATAACTCAATGGTGGCAAGGAAGATTCCTCCACAACATCCAACCTAAATACAAATATTTACCTCTGAAACCGAAGGTGGACAGGGGTTATGTTTTCACTCCTGTCTTGTCTGTCAGTTTGTCTGTGAGCAGGATATCTCAAAAAGTTGTGGACAGGTTGGGTGTGTGACAAGGACAAATTGATTAGATTTGGTGAAGATCCGGATCCTTTAATTATTTATAATTTAATAAGTGATTCTTCACCATTGAGAGATGGGGCCCAAGGCGATACGAACAGCATGATAATTTCAAAAAGTTGTAGACCGATCATGACAAAACTTGGTGGGTGAGTTGGGTAGTTGACACGAACAAGGTGATTCAATTTTGGTTTAGGTGGGATACAAAATGTAAACTGTTCAGCATGGCGGAGCTAAGCGCTCTCCCGAGTGCTGTTTGAGTTTAATACTGTTACGGATCTGGCCTTCAGGGAATGTGGCATTGATTAGATAGTTATTTCATAATGGATGTTAGTACAAGTGTAATGAAGTTTATGTAATTGAAGATACGAGTACGTGCCTGTACGTATGTGCCCGTACGTGCGTGGCTGTACGTGCAAAAAAAAATAAAAAACTTTCAAACTGCGTGCCAGAAACAACAACCACACAGGCCGTTCCTTCGCTCCGTCGCATGCCCGTACGTGCGTGGCCGTACGTGCAAACCAAAAAATAAAAATAAAAAAAACTTTCAAACAACCACACAGGCCGTTCCTTCGCTCTCGTAAACGACGACTGGATTGGGGCATTGTGTTTATCTATAAATGCGCATAAGAAATCGAGAAATTATTACAATACACTAAGTCTCACTATCCGGAAGTCCGTAGTTGTAACCCGTAATGGGGAACACGGCTGAGGATCTCTTCCCCAACGGCCACGCCTACGCAGCAACGTGTCCTGTCATTGGTAACTAAATGGCGCATCGGCCACGCCTACACAGCAACGTGTCCTGTCATTGGTAACTAAATGGCGCATCGGCCACGCCTACACAGCAACGTGTTCTGTCATTGGTTGGTAAATAAATGGCCATAACTTGGGAAGCACTTGTCCGATTAATATCAAACCTTGAAAAGGCACATCCTCAGGTCCCAGCAATAGCTGGCAAGTTTCAATTAGATCGGACCAGTGGTTGTCGAGAAACAGCGGTCAGAGACACACAGACACAGACACAGACACAGACACAGACACAGACACACACACACACAGAGATTGCTGGAATTATAGATAGATGGTGTCGAGCAAAGTGGTGAGAAAGCTCTCTGGCACGCCAAAGGGTGAGAGACCGGTGTGACATGGAAAATCCACAGCTTTCCACCACTCAGCGGGGGCTACCGATTGTCGCTGAAGGCTGCATCGGCAATCGGCACATGCCGCTGGGATCCGACCTGCCCTGTGAGACAGAATAAAACGGCTCAGTCACCTGATTCAAACAATCTATTGTCGCCTAATCTGTCACCTGCCATGAGGTGCTGTTCTCTCCCTGGTTCCTGCATGCTCACCTGTGCACTTGCCTGCTCCGTGGTTCCCACGTGCTCACCTGTGCGCTTGCCTGCTCCGTGGTTCCCACGTGCTCACCTGTGCGCTTGCCTGCTCCGTGGTTCCCACGTGCCACCTGTGCACTTGCCTGCTCCATGATTCCCACGTGCTCACCTGTGCACTTGCCTGCTCCGTGTTCCCACGTGCTCACCTGTGCGCTTGTCTGCTCCGTGGTTCCCACGTGCTCACCGTGGCGCTTGCCTGCTCCGTGGTTCCCACGTGCTCACCTGTGCACTTGCCTGCTCCATGATTCCCACGTGCTCACCTGGCGCTTGCCTGCTCGTGGTTCCCACGTGCTCACCTGTGCGCTTGCCTGCTCCGTGGTTCCCACGTGCTCACCTGTGCACTTGCCTGCTCCATGATTCCCACGTGCTCACCTGTGCGCTTGCCTGCTCCGTGGTTCCCACGTGCTCACCTGTCGCTTGCCTGCTCCGTGGTTCCCACGTGCTCACCTGTGCGCTTGCCTGCTCCGTGGTTCCCACGTGCTCACCTGTGCGCTTGCCTGCTCCATGGTTCCACGTGCTCACCTGTGCGCTTGCTGCTCTGTGGTTCCCACGTGCTCACCTGTGCGCTTGCCTGCTCCGTGTTCCACTGCTCACCTGTGCGCTTGCCTGCTCGTGGTTCCACGTGCTCACCTGTGTCGCTTGCCTGCTCCGTGGTTCCACGTGCTTACCTGTGCGCTCGCCTGCTCCGTGGTTCCCACGTGCTCACCTGTGCGCTTGCCTGCTCCATGGTTCCCACGTGCTCACCTGTGCGCTTGCCTGCTCCGTGGTTCCCACGTGCTCACCTGTGCGCTTGCCTGCTCCGTGGTTCCCACGTGCTCACCTGTGCGCTTGCCTGCTCCGTGGTTCCCACGTGCTACCTGTGCGCTCGCCTGCTCCGTGGTTCCCACGTGCTCACCTGTGCGCTTGCCTGCTCCGTGGTTCCACGTGCTCACCTGTGCGCTTGCCTGCTCCATGGTTCCCACGTGCTCACCTGTGCGCTTGCCTGCTCCATGGTTCCCACGTGCTCACCTGTGCGCTTGCCTGCTCCATGGTTCCACGTGCTCACCTGTGCGCTTGCCTGCTCCGTGGTTCCCACGTGCTCACCTGTGCGCTCGCCTGCTCCGTGGTTCCCATGTGCTCACCTGTGCGCTTGCCTGCTCCGTGGTTCCCACGTGCTCACCTGTGCGCTTACCTGCTCCGTGGTTCCTGCCCGCACTGGGTTCGCATTTATTTGTAGTTTGAGGCGTGGCGTCAACAAGAACGAAGGGCACATTCACAGCTGGGACTCACCCCATGTGTGCAAGCATCGCGTGGGGAGCAGGTTTTCTCTTCTCCGTTTCATCTTCTCTCTATGTTTCGTCACTCCCGAACGAATGTGCTAAGGCATTAAATATTTAAGCTGTTGACGTCCCTTGGATGTGCCGGGTATTGGTTTTATTACCCTCACCAGGGGAGAGGCATCGGGGAACTTCTTTTTCTTCCGTATGCCAAACGGTACCTTTTGACCAAATGATTAATTTATCTTCTCCATATTATCGTAAAGCTTTTTTGAAAATTTGATGACAAAAGCTCAAATGGTAAAAAAGTTACGGCCCGAACCACACACCGACACACACAAATCTTTGCAAGACCCCCCCTCTCCCGCTGAGTAGGGGACGGGCTACCAAGTACTGCCAAATTGAAGTGTCAAAAGTGCCAAAGAGGTGATTTGTGTTATCAGTGTTAACGTATGTACAATAGATAATTACTGTACTGCCTATATTGAAATAAACGTTATTTTTTTAAAGGTTCTCAATTTTTTTTTGTTTTTTTCAGAAGTCATCTTTTACACCACCTTGTTTAACCCATAAAAGGTAATCTGGGGTTTTGAGGATCTCTAGGCCAACATTTTATTTATTTTTTTAATTTCAAGTGTATAATTTAATTGAAGTAAAATAGAGATGATAAAGGTTGTAGAAACAATAATTGGGAAGTTTACCGCTGTGTCTTTACACCACCTTATTTACCACGTTACATTATAGTTATTCGTGTGTGTTGTTTGTGTCCTTTATAACGTCCTTGAAAACAGTAATTTTGCTGTTTGGAATGATTTTCCATTTTTTATGACTGTCAGAGAAGCATTGTGGTATAGTGGAACGTGAAGGAATCTGACGTCATTAGCTAAGGTGCAGTGTGCCGTGTACGCATGCGTGAGTAAAGTAACGTGGTTATGGCTTCCATTCTCCGGCGCTGTCCGTGTTCGAGCTACTCGGTCATGTATAAAAGGAAATACAAGATTAACGGTGAAGGCCAATTCAGGCCCATGTTCTCATGGCTGCAAGAGATCTGCGAACACCATACTAATCATCCACGCAAGATCCAAGAAGAAATGAAAATAATATGTTTTAACAAGTCTGAAAGCGACGATGGTTCACGAGCAGGTATTTGACGATGTAGATTGTTTCAGAAGTCAAGGATGGACAAATGTGATAACGTTTGACCAAGTTATAAAAATGATCAACATGATGTGGTACGAGTGACAGGTTATTAGCTGCAAAATGTCGAAAACCCGGTTTCGTTCAACAACTTTCAAATTTGACGTTTGCATAACCTTTAAAGGTCACAAACAATGTTGTGGACATTAAAATAAGGAAACAGATATGCTATAGCTTATTGGAGTTAGTTCGTCGAAGAAGGTCGAAAACCGGTTCGATTCCCACAACTTTGAAAATTGACCTTTGTGAACTTTAAAGGTCAAAGGTCAAGGATTATGACCTTTGGAGCAAAACTTCCTCTGGAACATTCCAGGAACAATATAACGTCATATAGGCTATATGGCATTTCGCACTCCTCGGATTATCCATACTTTGATGAATCAGCGTAAAACAAATTTGAAGGGGCGCCACGGGCAAGGTGTTCGAGATAGAGCAAAATGGTTTCAAGACTTTAGTGGGGAATGACCTCAGATTATGCATAAAAAATATTGTCATCCAGCTCTCAAATTTGGCGCGTCGTATGATTTTTATGTCAAATTCGCAATTTTCTAAGTTCGTGACCTTGTGACCTGACCTTCGTGACCTTGACCTTGGGACGGAAATGAAAAATCAAGCTTCGTGGGGCTATGCAGGTGCCATTGGGCTAACCAAATACCGAAACCCCTGCCAGATTCGACAAACCCCTCGGAGAAATAAATTTATTCTCAAAAATCGCAATTTTCTAAGTTGTATCTGTGACCTTGACCTTTGACCTTATTGGGACGAAAATGAAAATCAAGCTCTGTGGGCTATGCATGGTTGGGCTAACCAAATACCGAAACCCCTGCCAGATTCGACAAACCCCTCGAGAAGATAAATTTTATTTCAAAATTCGCAATTTTCTAAGTTCGTGACCTGTGACCTGACCTTGGGACGAAAATGAAAAATCAAGCTCCGTTGCTATGCAGGTGCCATTGGGCTAACCAATACCGAAACCCTGTCAGATTCGACAAACCCCTCAGAGAAGAGTGCAAATTGAAATCGGCTACCCCTAAACACATGTTTTTTGGGCGGTGCTCCGCCATAATGGGCGCACCACGCCCATTCTCAGGAAAACACAAACTAGATCATATGATAAACCTCCCACCAAAATTTTATCAGGATCGATCAAAACCCACGGAGCTATGCTCGGACAGACAGAAGACAGACAACAACAACAAGCCGGTAGCGACATGGGTAGTCCACTACCCAATATAACCTGACGCGATGGCCCGTTCGATGGGAATGACTGAGGATTAAGCACAAGAAAATTCATGATTCTACTCAAGGTTAATGCTGCAGATTGTTTTTTCGTAAAATACCCCACATTTAGAGTTTTTCGGCCGTTGCTAGGCAACGGAGGGGCCATGCAACGTTCTTTCTCACACATAACTAGGACATACATGAACCTACCATACCAGTTTCATGTATATCTGACCATAGTCTCTGAGAATATAACGAACTTCGTTTTTTTATTGTTTTCGACCAGGGTCATTCAAAGTCTATCTTCTCCGACAGTTTTCATAGCATCCGGCTGGAAATGTTTGACAATAGCTGAATGTACTGCCCACAGTCCTCATGCCCGATTTTTGAGTTTCGAAAAAATTAATTTTTTATGATTTTTCTAAAATTTCAAAGTCCCGTTGCTAGCAACGTGGTGTCCATGCAACGTCTCATTTGCACACAACTAGGTCATGTATGAACCTACCAAAAAAGTTTCATCGAAATCGCCATTGTATTAACTGAAATCGCCATTTTAAATACTGATAATAAGGTAGAACAATCACAAAAAAGAAAAAAAATTTTTTTTTTCGACTAGATCGATTACCCCAACAGACAAACATATCGACGGAAAAGTAATAAGGGAAGAACAATTTCTAAAAAAAAAAATTTTCGACTACATCGACTACCCAACATATCGACGAAAATACTGATAATAAGGGTAGAAAGAAAAAAAATCTCAAAAAAAATTTTTTTGAGATTTTTTTTTCTCGACTAGATCGACTACCCAATAACGAATATTGTGGTCACTTATTATTTTCGTGAAAATATTTTTTCGTGAACCAATTAATGAAATATTTTTTTGTTTGTTTGTTTTTAATTTTTGTAGTTTTTTCCCCCCTTTTTTTCTTCCCCTCAGGGGAGGAGGCATTGGCTTGGTTAAAAACATACATCAACCACACAACCCCCCTTGACAAGACCCTCACCAACAGCATTCCGTACATGTGCACACAATCACCCATCAATGCTCAAACTACCTAAAACTCCTGTCAGCATCTCCATACCCCTCCATCTACGTAACTTCCAGGTACCTATTTAATTCTAATTTAAACTTATCTACTGTTTCTGCTGCCACTACCTTTCCAGGGAGGCCTAATTCCATGCATTAACTAATCTTCTGTTAGTAAAAGTTCTCTTGCAGTTGGCTACGCAATCTTAACTGCTCCGTCTTCTTTACCGCTCAGGCTATGGCGCCCTGGGTGCCTATTGTTGGTGTGCCGGGGGTGGCGGTGGCGAGGACGAACGGCGCGTAGAGCGGAGGGCAGTGAGGGCGCGTCTCCCACCGAACACAGACGCGGAATGCGAATGTCGTGGCACCTGGGAGGACCGAGGATGGCTCGCGCGGATCAACTTCGGGCAAAGTCACGGGTCGCTTAGAAGGACTGCGAGATGGTCGGTCCAATATTGTCCGAGCGGGCGTGAGGTAAGGGTCGCAGGCGCTGTTCTTTCCAATTTACCTAAGTACTCACGCTGTCTAGCTACCGGGGAAGCCACACCCTCGGCCGACTTTGTCCGAACCGAGTCGCTGTTACCGACTCAGATCCAGCGTAACCGAGCGGGAGTTACCAACGCCGCGCTGGTCCAAATAACAACTTACAGCACAAACGGCCTCCCTAACTCTCAAGCCCGCACTGTGCTGGGTCAATGATAGAAATGACAGGCAACGAACTGGAACATTTAACAGATATTTATTTACAATAATAAGAC
>CM068954.1:99521359-99532348 GCA_035128595.1 Eptatretus atami
CAGTGCAGACTTATTCCGAATAAAATGCAATGTACAATGAGCAATCAACACATACAATTTCTACTTATCAGACTGGCCACAGACACACACACCCAAAAATAAATGGGGCCGGCCGGCCTTTATTCGGACCTCCAGCCGGAGATAGGCGAACTGGAGGGTCAGAGTTCTGCTGGTACCTGGCCGCGTTCGCACGGCTTGCCGACCTGCCCTTGTGGAGCTCGGGATTCTTGTGGAAGGGCTTGAGAAGATCGGACGCTCCAACCACCATGGTGGGACTCGACCCACACGGACAACCTCGCACCAAGCGCCAGGAACCAAGACGAAGCGGCAGACGCCAGCCAGCACCAAGACGGAAGATGGCCAGCAGACCAGACGAGACGACCCAGACGGATCGCACCGACAATATTCAACCCCTCCTGCGAGTGGGAGGATCTCCTGAGGTAACTCTGCCTCAAATTTGGACGGGTGGCGTGTTGGTGGCCCACCCCCCGAAGAGGCTCTGTAGTTGTTCTGGCCTTCTGGCTTCCCATTGGCTGGAGCGCCTCGGCTTTGCTTGCTCTTCGTCCATTGGCTGGAGGAAACACTCCCTGCCCTTCTTCAGAGCGGAGCCCCAATCTGAGGCGATGGAGGCTCCGCCCACACCTTCACCAAAAACACGTGGATAATGGAGTCGGTGTGCGAAGGTTTGGTTGGGTGGCGGAACGAAGCAGGATGTTGTTGTTGGGAATATAAAAAAACTAACTACAAAATAACTTGCAGCGCACACATGAAATTCCCGAAACACAGGGATGGATTCTAACTATACACATACACTTAACGAAATAATAAACTTTGGGACTGCTGACTGTCTGGTGCAAGAGGCTTCCAACTCCATAACAATATCAGTCTACTCTGTTGAATAATTCCTCTGCACTTATTTTATCTCTACCTTTCATTATCTTAAACATCTCTATCATATTTCCTCGCAACCACCTCCTTTCTAGTGAATAAAGCCCTGTCTCCTTCAACTGCTTCTCATAGCTGATCTAGCTAGGCCCGGAATCAATCTAGTAGTATCTGATCACCACCCCTCTGCTATCCACCTCACCTCCAAGCTTTGTGTCATCCGCAAATTTGGACAGTTTACTCTTTACCCCACTTTCCAAATCGTTGATGTAAATAATGAATAGTTATGGTCTGAGTACTGACTCCTTAGGTACCCCACTACTTAAATCCTCCCAGCAAGACATCCTCCCACTCACAGCTACTCTTTGCTTCCCATCACTAAACCAGTTTGCAATCCAGTTAGCTACCTGACCGGCCACTCCACAAGCCCTCACTTTGGCCAACAACCTCCGATGTGGTACCTTTTCAAATGCCTTCTTAAAGTCCAGATATACTATGTCCACTGCCTTTCCCTCATCCACCCAATCAGAAACTGCTTCATAGAACTCTAAAAGATTTGTTAAACAGGAACTACCTTTGGTAAACCCATGCTGACTACCTTTAATTAGTTTGTATTTGCTTAAATGGTTCCTCATCTCGTCTTAATTAATGTCTCCAACACCTTCCCCACAACTGAAGTCAAGCTAACGGTCTATAGTTTCCCAATTCTTCTCTGGATCCTTTCTTAAATAATGATGTTACATTTGCGACTCTCCAATCCTCCGGTACCTGTCCTGACTCCAGGGAACTATTGAAAATATCCGTTAACATCTCGCTTACCTGCTCAACCACCTCCGTCAATACTCTCGGGTACATATTATCTGGACCCGGAGCCTTATCTTCTCTAAAGGCCCAGTCACACCTTGACGTTTTAGCCAGCAATGGCAACGTATTAATATGTAATGTAAGAACGACTGTGACATGTTGTAAAACGCTGGCTACGTTGAACTTTTGATGTTTTTTTTAAAGATTCGGACGTATTCATAACGACTTGGTCTTATGCATAACGTATTAGTAAGGACACAGAACTTTCGTTGTGTTATAGATAACTTATACCAACGAATGCTGAACCTGTTGTCGGCTTCACAACCTATGCCCAACGATAGTCTAACTATGCATAGCGCGCTGCACGCATCGCCGACGATGACGTGGCGTAGGTTATGAAAAGGCTGCCGCACAACGATTCAAATCATAACCGCGCGCAGAAATGGAAGTGTCAACATCGCAGTCACACCTTGGCGATCTTGCCAGCGTATGCCGACCTCTGAAAAATGCGTCTAAAACGCTGGCGCACGTCGAATACGGTATGGGTAAGTTTGGTATGCGTGAATAGAAACGCTAAAGTACGCTATCAAGTCGTATTAAGTGGAGTACGTCTTGTAATTTTAAACATGTTGAAAATTTTACGACGTACTTGCCGTATGACACACTTCCGGATGCGATGGAATAAGTTGTACGCACGATATGCGATCTTGACACACATCGGACACACGTTACTTGAAAGGTACTCATAAGTCGAAACACGTCAAGGTAATGGTTAGCGTCAGTTGTCCAGACTCCCGGTTTTTTTTTTTCTTCGTATGACGGTGTTCAGTTACAGTGCGGTTATGATTTAAATCGTTGAGCGGCAGCTATAATTATATTATATTAAACCGCACTAGAAATCGACGTGTCAAATCACCATCATTCCGAAGAAGGAGAAAAAAAAAAAAAAAACAGGGTTCTGAACACTGACGCTAACCATTACCTTGATGTGTTTCGACTATGAGTACCTTTCAAGTAAGTGTCGTCGATGTGTGTCACGATCGCGTAAGTGAGTACAACACGTACTCATAGGTTAGAAATAACTTTCGGGTACGCTAACCATTACCTCGACGTGTTTCGACTTATGAGTAACTTACTAAGACGTGTGTCAACGATCGCGTGACGTGCCTACAACTTATGGCAGCGTTATGGGAACGTGTGAGTCATACGCTGGCATGTCTTAAAATTTCAAGCATGGAAATTTGAGGACAACCGAAAAGTACAACGTTTAAAGCCAGCTCTAACGACGTATGGCAGTGTTTTTCACGCTGCTCTCAATGTTATCAAAACTTACCCATAACGTATTCGACGTGTACCAGCGTTTTAGACAAATTTCAAAAATCGGCATAAGTGGCTAAAACGTCAAGGTGTGACTGGGCCTTTACGTTGAACTTTTGATGTTTTTTTTAAAGATTCGGACGTATTCATAACGACTTGGTCTTATGCATAACGTATTAGTAACGGACACAGAACGTTTCGTTGTGTTATAGATAACTTATACCAACGAATGCTGAACCTGTTGTCGGCCTTCACAACCTATGCCCAACGATAGTCTAACTTATGCATAGCGCGCTGCACGCATCGCCGACGATGACGTGACGTAGCTATTAAAAGGCTGCCGCACAACGATTCAAATCATAACCGCCGCAGAAATGGAAGTGTCAACATCGCAGTCACACCTTGGCGATCTTGCCAGCGTATGCCGACCTCTGAAAAATGCGTCTAAAACGCTGGCGCACGTCGAATACGTATGGGTAAGTTTGTATGCGTGAATAAATGCTAAAGTACGCTATCATACGTCGTATTAAATGGAGTACGTCTTGTAATTTTAAACATGTTGAAAATTTTACGACGTACTTGCCGTATGACACACGTTCCGCATGCGATGGGAATAAGTTGTACGCACGATATGCGATCATTGACACACGTCGACACACGTTACTTGAAAGGTACTCATAAGTCGAAACACGTCAAGGTAATGGTTAGCGTCAGTGTTCCAGACTCCCGGTTTTTTTTTTCTTCTGACGGTGTTCAGTGTACAGTGCGGTTATGATATAAATCGTTGAGCGGCAGCCTATTAATTATATTATATTATAACCGCACTAGAAATCGAAGTGTCAAAATCACCATCATACCGAAGAAGGAGGAAGAAAAAAAAAAAACCAGGGATTCTGGAACACTGACGCTAACCATTACCTTGATGTGTTTCGACTTATGAGTACCTTTCAAGTAACGTGTGTCGATGTGTGTCACCGATCGCGTAAAGTGAGTACAACACGTTACTCATAGGTTAGAAATAACTTCGGTACGCTAACATTACCTCGACGTGTTTCGACTTATGAGTAACTTACAATTAACGTGTGTCGACGTGTGTCAACGATCGCGACGTGCCTACAACTTATGGCCAGCGTTATGCGGAACGTGTGAGTCATACGCTGGCATGTCTTAAAATTTCAAGCATGGAAAATTTGAGGACAACCGAAAAGTACAACGTTTAAAGCCAGCTTACAACGACGTATGGCAGTGTTTTTCAGCGTGCTCTCAATGTTATCAAAACTTACCCATAACGTATTCGACGTGTACCAGCGTTTTAGACAAATTTTCCAAAAATCGGCATAAGCTGGCTAAAACGTCAAGGTGTGACTGGCCTTTAGATTACCGAGCTGTTCCTTTACTTCCTCCACTCCAACCTGGATCTCTGTAAAAGCCCTTCCTCACCTCCTTGATAGATACTCTCAGCTATTGGCAATTCTCCTGACTGTTCTAGTGTAAAAGTTGAAGCAAAATACCTGTTTAATACGCCTGCCATCTCACTTTCATTACTAACCACTCTCCCAGTGCTATTCCTCAATGTCTCACACTGGTCCTAACCTGTTCTTTTCCCCTGATATACTTAAAGAAAGTCTTGCTATTATGTTTAATATTCTTAACCATGTCCTTCTCATACTCTCTTTTGGCTGACCGAGTTATTTTCTTAACTTGTCTCTGTTTACTCCGATTGTGATATAAATCTAACTCCAGTCCTGTTATTTTAAACCTAATAAATGCCTTCTGTTTCTCCTTCATGGCGTTCCTTATCTCACTACTCAACCACCCTGACCTGTTTCTGTTTCTAGTTTTACACCTCATTGGAATGTACTTACTCTGTCTCAGTGTAGATTGGAACGTTCAGTGTGTTCACTCGTCCAGGATACAACACACGTATCGATTGAGACAAAGTACTGCTAAACGACATGCTCGTTTTCCGATCCATGAAATACGTACAACATTCGGTGTAAACAAGCTGCTGTTCGTCGATGACAGAGCGACGGGGCTCGGCGACACACACACGAATCAATCGCTTTACCCAGGTGTGCGCGCGCTCGCGGGGTAAAACCTTTTTGTTTGTGCGATTCACGCACTTCGTGCTCAGATTACGTGCGGAGCAGGGTCGGGAGGGGAGCAGATCGATGTACTTTTTCATGAACATCCCGGACAGGACACAATGGGGACGACGATGGGGACGACGAGTAACGAGCCAAACGGCAGCACGCACGACAACCGTACGTTCGAACCGTATAAAAGCGCTTGCGATGCAATATTGTCACGTGATCCGCGCACGAATAATTAAACGGCATCGTTCATTTGCACGTCGTACTTACTCGTTCGTTCTGGTTGAGAGTCGCGGCTCGGAGGCGGGAAGCGAGCGGACGTGAGGTGATGATGCTGGGAAAGCGAGCGTCGTGTAAAATGTCGACGAATTGCGTGTTCATTCCCCTCCCCAAGAAGTCACCGACTCTCCGAACCCGCACCCCCACTTTCCCCTCTCCCTCTCTCCTCCCATTTCAACAACGATCCAACAGATTTGTTTTTACCTCACGACGACGACACGTGGTGAACGCGCGGGACCCTCGCGCGCTCCGCCCCGAGACGCACCACGTGCGTCGTCTGAGACACAGCGGGGCGTTTGGACCGTCGTTGTTGTGCCGTATCGTCATTAACGAGCACACACTTAAAATGAACAATTTACTGACGTTCCCTGTGCTCGTAACTTGAGCTGATCAACTTATTCCCACGGTACCGGTGTATAAATCAAAGGCAGGGGCTCGTTCAGCGAATGCAGTACACCTTACCACTTCGATTACCTGTATTATATTACAACGACCACCGCTGCGATCCCGGGACCAGCGACACTCGGTCACCATGACGATGAGCAGCGGCTGAAGGAAGACAGGGTTTCGTACATCATAAAGGTGACGAGGGACGTGAAGGTGTTTAACATGTTAATGAAGGTTAAAGATAAAACAAATGGAGAAGAGTTAATTAATAGAATGGAGAGTGACAAAACCAGGGGCTACAGCTTGAGAGTTAAGATGATCGTAAGGCGACGAGGCAAGGGTCCTTCACACAAGGACTAGTTCGTGCATGGAATGGTCTCCCTGACCGGAAGTGCCAGTAGAGCTGGTGGATGTGGATGGTTTCAACTTGAGACCTCTGGTGCCTTGTACATGTTGAAATTAGAATTGGATAGGTACCTGGAAGTTATGGAGAAAGAGGGGGTCTGGGGATGTTGGTGGGACTTTTCAAAAGCTTGAGCATTGATGGGTGATTGTGTGTATGTGTACGGAGTGCTGTTGGTGGGGTCCCGTGAAGGGTGGGGGGGGGGGGTTGTGTGGTTGTTGTGTTTTTACCAAGCCCATGCCCCTTCCAGAGGGGAAAGGGAAAAAAAGTGTGGTGTTGATATCACAAGCACAATGGGCTGAATGGCCTCCACCTGTCTGATTTCCTTGTCAAAAAGGTAGAGCGACACACGACAGCGCAGTCTAACTGCTGCAAAAAATGACAAGCTCAGTGGTGGGTGAGCCACTGGGCATGCAGCAAAATAAAAGGCTGACAGGTGGGGGTGTGGGGGGATGAAGTCAGGTTGAGTTGTGAGCTCAGCAGACAGGGAGTTCTGTTCCTCAGCTCCAGAGTAAAGAGCACAGTTCTGGTCCTACGGAGTGAGGTGGAATTCTGGTCCTCCCCTTTTTTCCCCTCGCAAAAGTTTTCCCACCACTGGCGTGTCGGCCTGATGGGCAGTTCAGATTCAGGATATTGTAACCAAAACTCTTGGCAGAGTCAAAACTGTTCAAAATTTATGCCAAACCCTCGTTTGGTCTAAAACCACAGCGGTTTGTCCAGGGTTATTGCTTGGCCCCCAACTTTTCAGATGGATGAACCAGTTGTAGGCAACAGATCTCGAAGTTCCTGTCCGTCAGAAACCAAAGAAAATGTTCAGCTTTCCCGGTGGACAAGCCCCGAGGACCATCAGTCACTAAAGTGGTGACTGTCGTGGTGGAAGACTTCACATGTCCAACGGTCCACCACCGATGGTACAATGGTAGTCAGGACTGGAATCAGGATACTGGTCTTAAGTCAATAACCATTAGTTATATATTTTTTGGTATGCAAACGCATTAATTGCAGATTGGGAGATTTGCTCATTTGCAACATGGAGAAGCAACTATAGGAGGGAGGAGGAGGAATGGCTGCCTGGTTTTACAACTAACTGTTGAAATGATAGCATTGGAACAACTGCTTCTCCTGGCTAAAGGCGTTCCAATTTATCAAGGCGAGAAGTGTTTGAGACCAAGGAAGGTCGTTTTGACAAGGTCGACCGAAGCATGAAACCTGTCAAGTGAAGACTCCTCAAACTCCCTCTTTTCTTTCTTGGGCTTGAAAGACCAACATCGTTCCAAAAGGATGACATACCGAGAATCAGAACAGGTGGCCGGCCCCATCTTCCGAAGCAGCAAGTATTCTGGACGTCCAATCACTCCAAAGATTAACAATAAAACAATGAAGTCATCAGATTTGACTTCAATTCAAAAGTTATAGTTAACAGGAAGACAAAACATAATGAAAGGAATATTTGGCCAAGCATTCATATTTATTCAACAAAAGGTTTCACAAAAACGAGAAAAATTCAACAAAACCACAACTCGAAACGAAAGGATACCTTTGCACAGATAATTGAAAGTCACGTGGAATACTTAATGACTAAAATCTACACAAATGGAAATGAAAATATACTTTCACAGATCACGTATAAAAGTCTAACTACCCTCGGTTTCAATACTGTACTATGAAATTTCAGTCTTCACTTTGTCCAATTTACAAATTGATCAATCCAAATGACTGACAAGTCAAACCAGATAGAAGCACGTTTGACCGTGAAAGCATGTTGAGAGATTAGACTTAAACCGTCCATTGATTGGGCCTACATACACGGCAAGTTTAACAGTCCGCTGGACCTGCCGAGAGATAGATATAAAACAGAAAATCCATCGCAGGAAGGAAATGGTGAGAGATGAGGTTGTGGTTGAAGAGAGAAGTGGACAAAGGAACGGTCCTATAGACTCAATTCCAGGCAGAGTTCAGTAAGGACGCTCACGGCGGTCAATGCGGTGAGTGCCTCTGCAAAAGAGGGTGGGGGAAGGGGAGTGAGAATTAATAAAATGAAGATTTGTATCAAACAAATTAAGTGTTTTTTTAGTGTAGGCCTAATTTACGTTTAACTGGTTTACAAAAGTTGTGCTCTCCAACTTCACGCAGTTCTCACCAAATAACCTATCCGATTATAACCACAAATATGATTTTCAACATCACCTGCAAAATGTCAAGCAGCTGTACATAGATCCACACAGGTGAGTTCGGTATTGCTCACTACTTTTATGGAACAAACGTTATCAGATGCACTCGACCTCACCTTCCCTCCATTTTACCAGGAGACATTGGACCCATGGGGCCTCCACGGCCACGGAAGCTACCACGATCTCCACCTCTTCCTCCTCTGAAACCCCCACGTTCTGGCATCAGCGGGCCACCCCGACTACCACGGAAACCTCCACGATCACCCCCTCGTCCACCTCGCATCCATCGCTCACCTAAACATAACAAATCTTCAGAATCACAGAGATTTCAAAATACTATATACAGTACATTATAACAATCACATTCTACTTAATCACAGGAAGTCTGCAGTACTGATCCAGTCAGTCAGTCCTCCTTTGACCACCGACAGTAAATCAGCAAACATCACTCCCATACACAAGGAGGGTGCAAAAATATATCCCACCACCTATAGGCCAGTGAGTTTGCTTCCAATTACAAGAAACATCGAGGAATCCATCATTGCTTCTGACGCTAAGTCTTTGCCGTTTTCAAAAAACCTGATCTACGACCATCAGTTTAGATTCTGTCACTAAACTCTGAACATGCTTCTGCTCATGTCAATGGTTGGAGGCCCTCAATCTCAAACAAGAGGTTAGGACAGGCTCCCTGGACATTCACCAATCTGACATCCAGCTTTGCTTTCCAACCTGTCTGTGCCATGAAACACCTTCATTCCTGAATTTCTCCACTTACCAAATCACTGTGTTGCCATCAACAGAACCCCCTCCTCTCTCCCAGCGGAGGCTCGAGTTCTCCCAAAGCAATATTTTGGCTCGAGTTGTTACCCATTTATAACCAATGCTCTGGAAAACCCTCTTCCTCTTTGTGGACTCGTCCACTGTGGTACAATACATGCCATTCTGTGGCCAAGCAGACCACAGCTGAATAAAATCTCCTCTCCATCACTCCTTCCCCCACCCCCTCTCTGCTGATCTGGAAATGATTAAACTCTGGTTGAATAAGAGTAATATGCACTTCAATTCTGGAAAATTTTGGTCTCAATCTATCGCTCTGGAATGATTGCCAAAATAACCCACCTACCTCTTTGGTCATCCACTGGAAGAGGTTCAGTCCATTGAAATTTTTGGCCTCGCAATTAGCCATCACCTTTCCTGGGCTGACCCACAGCAAAGCTGGCCTCCAAAGCCAGCCATCGACTGGGCATTTTCTGTCAAGTCAATTATTTCCTTGGAAAATCGGAGCTCCTTACAATCATCAACAAGGCCTGTGTCCACAGCTCAATGGAGTAATGCTCTAAGTTATGGGCTGGCGCCCGAGCATCACATCTCTCCAAGATTCGGTGGAATCTAAAGTTATCAAAATGATTGAAATATCTCACGAGGAGACCGAAGCACAAGGTCTGTGGTCTCAGTTTTATACAGTCTTTTCTCCAACAACGCTACCTCTACTCTATATCCTCCGACTCTCCCCAGGAAATCTAGGATGCACACGTTCTTACAGTAAGCCCCCTTCTTGTGAAACTTCCATAATCCAGGTTGAATGCACATCTCAACTCTTATTCCTCAAGTCTCAGGTCTATGAAACAATCTTCCAGAGGCAGTTCTGTTTCACTCTTCTCTCCAGGGCTTCTAACAGCACACTGCCATTTCTTGTCATTTCCCCAATACTGACCCATGATAACCCTCATTAAACTTTTCTCACCTAACCATCTTAATGGCTCATTTTAGTGTTTCCTCCCTTCCTCACTCAGCTTTTCCTGTTCGTTTCTTTCCCTTGACGTCTGTCTCACTGAATTATATCTTGCTCTTCCATGAGCCTTGCTCCAGTAAAGAAAAGGGGGTGGGGGTGGGAACACAAACACCTCCTTTCAAAGCACACGCACACAGCCTCAAGAAGTCTCATTCAGGTTCCATAATCCTACTCAAGATTTGTTTGATTTCTCCCTCCCCCCCCACCCAACCCCAACAATTGCTAATCCAAAATGCTTTAACCCAAGCATGTGCGCATACGATTTAGCAACCACGCACCACTGAAGAGTGCCATCATAGATCAATTTTACTGCTTTGTGGAAAGTAACAAGCTCACCACCACCACCACCTTCTGGACGAGGAGCTTTGCACTGGTTGCACTCATTGCGCCAAGAAAAGTTCACATTTCCACAGGTGCTGGGAAAAGAAAGGTGGAACACAGCATGAACAATGCATTAACAGAAGGGCCAAATATGAAGTAAGAACACCGAGTAAGAAGGGACCATGAAATAACAAAAGTGCAATAAAGTGAAGTGCAAAATATATATATATATATATATATATATATATATACATATACACGAGGTGTGTTCAAAAAGTATCCAACCTTAATTTTTCGTGCGTAAACAAATGAAGCTAGGGAGGCGTGATTTGGTGCACGTATGTAGGCGATCCTAATTCGTATGCGTGAATATTTTCCCGCCTGCAGAAGCTGTCAGTCGCCGACAGACCACCGATGAGTGAGGAAGTGTTAGTGAGCACAGTCGGATTTTCGTTTTTCACAAAATTGCGGAAAAACTTGAACGCTACTGCATCAAATTTTGTGTAAAGCTTGGCGATTCCCAAGTGGAAACGATCC
>CM068954.1:99534472-99550120 GCA_035128595.1 Eptatretus atami
GGAGAAGTGTGTGGCAGCCCAAGGGGACTACTTTGAAGGAGATTAGTGCAAGTTTGTTGTATCTGGATACAAGTATTTATGAACAAAGGTCGGATACTTTTTGAACACCTCATATATATTGTTATGGCTGTGGAAATTCGCAAACCACCATTCAGGTCCCGTAGGTGAGATATCTCTAAGTCCCTGATCCTAGAATTTGCATATTTCGATTCCATACAGAACGCGCCTGGAGGCGGGGCAAGCCGCCCCACGCCTCCTAATTGGACGGATCAGAAGTGGGCGGTGTAGCATTCCTGATCCGAAATTTCCTCGGAAAGGCGCTATTGCACTCGCGGCTCGGTGCGTATCGCTGAACGAGCCCGGACAGCCCGACGCTCAGTGTTCACAGGTGCTGCGGGAATGGTCATGGTGCTTGTGTGGACATGGCATGATCGATGATGTGGGAGCGAGTTGTGACGGTAAAGTCTGGCTGTTGGCGTTGTTGTCTGAGGTTGGAGCATGGTTGCAGTGGTGACGATGGCTGGCGTGGTGGTTGCGGTGGTTGTGTGTGTGATGGCGGTTGGGGACGTGGCTGGTTCAAATAAAAGATAGAACAGAAAAAACGGCTATCTCAAAGCGCGTCGCAGCCCGAATGAATCACATAAATTCCCTTTAGACAATGGTTTGGGCTAACTACACAATGTACTTAGAGATATCTCACCTACGGGACCTGAATGGTGTTTGCGAATTTCACAGCCATAACAATATTATGAGTGTGTTCAAAAAGTATCCGACCTTTGTTCATAAATACTGTATCCAGATACAACAAACTTGCACTAATCTCCTTCAAAGTTCCCCTTGGCTGCCACACAACTTCTCCCAACGGTTCTGCCACTGTCGGAAGCAGCGCTGGAACGCCTCTTTTGGGATGGCACGCAGCTGGTCCGTTGCATTCCGCATGATTTCTTCTCTGGACTGAAATCTGGTCCCTTTCAGGGGCATTTTCAGCTCGGGAAAAAGCCAGAAGTCACACGGAGCCATGTCGGGAGGTGGGAGCCTGACAGAGCCAGAGTGTGTTGTGTTTGGCCAGGAATCTATCAAATGTGAAGAATGGGCGGTGCGTTATCGTGATGAGCTGCCAATTGACCGCTGCCACAGGTCGGCGTTTGCGTCGCACAGCGTCACGAAGGCGACGCAGTACCTCTTGGTAGTACTCTTTGGTGATGGTTGTGCCGGTGGTGCATACTCATGATGAACCACGCCACGAGTCAAAGAAGACGGTCAGCATGACTTTGACATTGCTGGCGGACCTTCCTTGCTTTTGGGCCTCGGGGATGTTGATGCTTCATTGTTGATGACGAACTTGGTTTCTGGTCGTACCCATAAACCCAGGTCTCATCGCCAGTGATCAATGTGTTGAAGTTGGGATCGCTGTTCAGTCTCCAGCATGTCCTGTGCGATCTCCAAACGGAGTTGCTTTCTGCTCGATCGTTAGCAGCTTTGGCAACGAACGTCGCTGAGATTCTCCTTAAGCCCAAATCCTCAGTCACAATGGAATGAACGGATCCAATGCTGACTCCTGCCTCGTCTGCAAGTTCTCTGATCGTGATTTGACGATCCTGCATCAGCAGGGTCCTCACTTGGTCAATGACTATCTCATTTCGGGATGTTTGAGGGCTACCAGAACGTGCTTCACTTTCCACTGATGTGCGACCATCTTTGAAGCGGTAGTACCACTCTTTTATCTGTGTGGTGCCCATTGCTTCGTTCCCGAAGGCCTGTTGAATCTTGCGGATCGTCCACTTGGAATCGCCAAGCTTTACACAAAATTTGATGCAGTAGCGTTCAAGTTTTTCCGCAATTTTGTGAAAACGAAAATCCGACTGGCTCACTAACATTTCCTCACTCATCGGTGGTCTGTCGGCGGACTGACAGCTTCTGCAGCGGGAAAATATTCACGCATACGAATTAGGATCGCCTACATACGTGCACCAAATCACGCCTCCCTAGCTTCATTTGTTTACGCACGAAAAATAAGGTTGGATACTTTTTGAACACACCTCGTGTATATGTATATATATATATATATATATACTATAATATATTTTGCACTTCACTTTATTGCACTCTTCTTGTTATTCATGGTCCCTTCTTACTCGGTGTTCTTCACTTCCATTTGGCCCTTCTGTTAATGCATTGTTCATGCTGTGTCCACCTTTCTTTTCCCAGCACCTGTGGAAATGTGAACTTTCTTGGCGCAATGAGAGGCAACCAGTGCAAAAGCTCTCCTCCAGAAGGTGGTTGGTGGTGGAGCTTGTTACTTTCCACAAGCAGTAAAATTATCCTATGATGATGGCACTCTTCAGTGGTGCGTGGTTCCTAAATCGTATGCGCACATGCTTGGGTTAAAGCATTTTGGATTAGCAATTGTTGGGGTTGGGTGGGGGGGGAGGGAGAAATCAAACAAATCTTGAGTAGGATTATGGACCTGAATGAGACTTCTTGAGGCTGTGTGCGTGTGCTTTGGAAAGGAGGTGTTT
Source organism: Eptatretus atami (assembly GCA_035128595.1). Lineage (NCBI taxonomy): Eukaryota > Metazoa > Chordata > Myxini > Myxiniformes > Myxinidae > Eptatretus > Eptatretus atami. Next base: position 99,536,992 of record CM068954.1, read on the forward strand.
GTGTTCCCACCCCCACCCCCTTTTCTTTACTGGAGCAAGAGCTCATGGAAGAGCAGTATAATTCAGTGAGACAGACGTCAAGGGAAAGAAAACGAACAGGAAAAGCTGAGTGAGGAAGGAGGAAACACTAAAATGAGCCATTAAGATGGTTAGAGTGAGAAAAGATTTAATGAGGGTTATCATGAGGTCAGTATTGGGGAAATGACAAGAAATGGCAGTGTGCTGTTAGAAGCCCTGGAGAGAAGAGTGAAACAGAACTGCCTCTGGAAGATGTTTTCATAGACCTGAGACTTGAGAATAAGAGTTGAGATGTGCATTCAACTGGATTATGGAAGTTTCACAGAAGGGGGCTTACTGTAAGAACGTGTGCATCCTAGATTCTGGGGAGGTCGGAGATATAGATAGAGGTAGCGTTGTTGGAGAAAAACTGTATAAACTGAGACCACAGACCTTGTGCTTCGTCTCCTCGGAGATTATTCATCATTTTTTGATAACTTTTAGATTCCACCGAATCTTGGAGAGATTGTAGCTCGGGCGCCAGCCCATAACTTAGAGCATTACTCCATTGAGCTGTGGACACAGGCCTTGTTGATGATTGTAAGGAAAGCCCCGATTTTCCAAGGAAATAATTGAACTTGACAGGAAAATGCCCAGTCGATTGGCTGCTTTGGAGGCCAGCTTTGCTGTGGGTCAGCCCAGAAAGGTGATGGCATAATGCGAGGCCAAAAATTTCAATGGACTGAACCTCTTCAGTGATGACCAAAGAGGTAGGTGGGTTATTTTGGCAATCATTTCCCAGAGCGATAGATTGAGACCAAAATTTTCCAGAATTGAAGTGCATATTACTCTTATTAACCGGAGTTTAATCATTTCCAGATCAGCAGAGAGGGTGGGGGAAGGAGTGATGGAAGGAGGGATTTTATTCAGCTGTGGTCTGCTTGGCCACAGAATGGCATGTATTGACCACAGTGGACGTCACAAAGAGGAAGAGGGTTTTCCAGAGCATTGGTTATAAATGGGTAACAACTCGACCCAAATAATTGCTTTGGGAGAACTCGAGCCTCCGCTGGGAGAGAGGGGGGTCTGTTGATGGCAACACGTGATTGGTAAGTGAGAGAAATTCAGGATGAAAGGTGTTTCATCAACAGACAGGTTGGAAAGCAAAGCTGGATGTCAGATTGGTGAATGTCCAGGGAGCCTGTCCTAACCTCTTGTTGAGATTGAGGCCTCCAAACCATTGACATGAGCAGAAGCATGTTCAGAGTTAGTGACAGAATCTAAACTGAGGTCGTAGATCAGGTTTTTGAAAACGGCAAAACTTAGCGTCAGAACAATGTGGATTCTCGATGTTTCTTGTAATTGGAGCAAACTCACTGGCCTATAGGTGTGGATATATTTTTGCCACCCTCCTTGTGTATGGGAGTGATGTTTTGCTGATTTACTGTCGGTGGTCAAAGGAGGACTGCTGACTGGATCAGTACTGCAGACTTCCTGTGATTAAGTAGAATGTGATTGTTATAATGTACTGTATATAGTATTTTGAAATCTCTGTGATTCTGAAGATTTGTTATGTTTAGGTGAGCGATGGATGCGAGGTGGACGACGGGGTGATCGTGGAGTTTCCGTGGAGTCGGGGTGGCCCGCTGATGCCAGACAGTGGGGTTTCAGAGGAGGAAGAGGTGAGATCGTGGTAGCTTCCGTGGCCGTGGAGGCCCCATGGTCCAATGTCTCTGGTAAATGGAGGGAAGGTGAGGTCGAGTGCATTGATAAACGTTTGTTCCATAAAAGTAGTGAGCAATACGAACTCACCTGTGTGGATCATGTACAGCTGCTTGACATTTTGCAGTGATGTTGAAATCATATTTGTGGTTATAATCGGATAGGTATTTTGGTGAGAACTGCGTGAAGTTGGAGAGCACAACTTTTGTAAACCAGTTAAACGTAAATTAGGCCTTACACTAAAAAAACACTAATTTGTTGATACAAATCTTCATTTTATTAATTCTCACTCCCCTTCCCCCACCCTCTTTTGCAGAGGCACTCACCGCATTGACCGCCGTGAGCGTCCTTTACTGAACTCTGCCTGGAATTGAGTCTATAGGACCGTTCCTTTGTCACTTCTCTCTTCAACCACAACCTCATCTCTCACCATTTCCTTCCTGCGATGGATTTTCTGTTTTATATCTATCTCTCGGCAGGTCCAGCGGACTGTTAAACTTGCCGTGTATGTAGGCCCAATCAATGGACGCGTTTAAGTCTAATCTTCAACATGTTTCACGGTCAAACGTGCTTCTATCTGGTTTGACTTGTCAGTCATTTGGATTGATCAATTTGTAAATGGACAAAGTGAGACTGAAATTTCATAGTACGTATGAAAACCAGAGGTAGTTAGACTTTATACGTGATCTGTGAAAGTATATTTTCATTTCCATTTGTGTAGATTTTAGTCATTAAGTATTCCACGTGACTTTCAATTATCTGTGCAAAGGTATCCTTTCGTTTCGAGTTGTGGTTTTGTTGAATTTTCTCGTTTTTGTGAAACCTTTTGTTGAATAAATATGAATGCTTGGCCAAATATTCCTTCATTATGTTTTGTCTTCCCGTTAACTATAACTTTTGAATTGAAGTCAAATCTGATGACCTTCATTGTTTTATTGTTAATCTTTGGAGTGATGGACGTCCAGAATACTTGCTGCTTCGGAAAGATGGGGCCGGCACCTGTTCTGATTCTCGGTTTGTCATCCTTTTGGAACGATGTTGGTCTTTCAAGCCCAAGAAAGAAAGAGGGAGTTTGAGGAGTCTTCACTTGACAGTGCATGCTTCGTCGACCTTGTCAAAACGACCTTCCTTGGTCTCAAACACTTCTCGCCTTGATAATTGGAACGCCTTTAGCCAGGAGAAGCAGTTGTTCCAATGCTTCATTTCAACAGTTAGTTGTTAAAACCAGGCAGCCATTCCTCCTCCTCCCTCCTATAGTTGCTTCTCCATGTGCAAATGAGCAAATCTCCCAATCTGCAATTAATGCGTTTGCTACCAAAAAATATATACTAATGGTTAATTGACTTAAGACCAGTATCCTGATTCCAGTCCTGACTACCATTGTACCATCGGTGGTGGACCGTGGACATGTGAAGTCTTCAACCACGGACAGTCACCACTTTAGTGACTGATGGTCCTCGGGGCTTGTCCACCGGGAAAGCTGAACATTTTCTTTGGTTTCTGACGGACAGGAACTTCGAGATCTGTTGCCTACAACTGGTTATCCATCTGAAAAGTTGAGGGCCAAGCAATAACCCTGGACAAACCGCTGTGGTTTAGACCAAACGAGGGTTTGGCATAAATTTGAACAGTTTTGACTCTGCCAAGAGTTTTGGTTACAATATCCTGAATCTGAACTGCCCATCAGGCCGACCACGCCAGTGGTGGGAAAACTTTTGCGAGGGAAAAAAGGGGAGGACCAGAATTCCAACCTCACTCCGTAGGGACCAGAACTGTGCTCTTTACTCTGGAGCTGAGGAACAGAACTCCCTGTCTGCTGAGCTCACAACTCAACCTGACTTCATCCCCCCACACCCCCACCTGTCAGCCTTTTTATTTGCTGCATGGCCAGTGGCTCACCCACCACTGAGCTTTGTCATTTTTTGCAGGCAGTTTAGACTGCGTGTCCGGTGTCGCTCTTACCTTTTTGACAAGGAAATCAGACAGGTGGAGGCCATTCAGCCCATTGTGCTTGTGATATCAACACCACACTTTTTTTCCCTTTCCCCCTCTGGAAGGGCATGGGCTTGGTTAAAACACAAACAACCACACAACCCCCCCCCCCACCCTTCACGGGACCCCACCAACAGCACTCCGTACACATACACACAATCACCCATCAATGCTCAAGCTTTTGAAAAGTCCACCAAATCCCCAGACCCCCTCTTTCTCCATAACTTCCAGGTACCTATCCAATTCTAATTTACATGTACAAGGCACCAGAGGTCTCAAGTTGAAACCATCCACATCCACCAGCTCTACTGGCACTTCCGGTCAGGGAGACCATTCCATGCACGAACTAGTCCTTGTGTGAAGGACCCTTGCTCTCGCCTTACGATCATCTTAACTCTCAAGCTGTAGCCCCTGGTTTTGTCACTCTCCATTCTATTAATTAACTCTTCTCCATTTGTTTTATCTTTAACCTTCATTTTAACATGTTAAACACCTTCACGTCCTCGTCACCTTATGATGTTACGAAACCCTGTCTTCCTCCAGCCGCTGCTCATCGTCATGGTGACCGAGTGTCGCTGGTCCCGGATCGCAGCGGTGGTCGTTGTAATATAATACAGGTAATCGAATGGTAATGTGTACTGCATTCGCTGAACGAGCCCCTGCCTTGAGATTTATACACCGGTACCGTGGGAATAAGTTGATCAGCTCAAGTTACGAGCACAGGGAACGTCAGTAAATGTTCATTTTAAGGTGTTGCTCGTTAATGACGATACGGCAACAACGACGGTCCAAACCCCCGCTGTGTCTCTCAGACGACGCACGTGGTGCGTCTCGGGCGGGCGCGCGAGGGTCCCGCGCGTTCACCACGTGTCGTCGTCGTGAGGTAAAAAACAAATCTGTTGGATCGTTGTTGAAATGGGAGAGGAGGGAAGGGGAAAGTGGGGTGCGGGTTCGGAGAGTCGGTGACTTCTTGGGGAGGGAATGAACACGCAATTCGTCGACATTTTTACACGACGCTCGCTTTCCCAGCATCATCACCTCACGTCCGCTCGCTTCCCGCCTCCGAGCCGCGACTCTCAACCAGAACGAACGAGTAAGTACGACGTGCAAATGAACGATGCCGTTTAATATTTCGTGCGCGGATCCACTGACAATATTGCTCGCAACGTTTTATTTACGGTTCGAACGTACCGGTTTGTCGTGCGTGCTGCCGTTTGGCTCGCTTACTCGTCGTTTCCATCGTCTCTACCCATCGTCGTTCCCATTGTGTCCTGTCCGGGAGTTCATGAAAAAAGTACATCGATTCATGTCCCCTCCCGACCCTGCTCCGACGTAATCTGAGCACAATTCGTGAATCGCACCAACAAAAGGTTTTTACCCCGCGAGCGCGCGCACACCTGGTAAAGCGATTGATTCGTGTATGTGTGTCGCGAGCCCCTCGCTCTGTTATCGACGACAGCAGCTTGTTTACACCGAATTTGTACTATTTCATGGATCGGAAAACGAGCATGTCGTTTAGCAGTACTTTTGTCTCAATCGATACGTGTGTTTGTAATCCTGGACGATGAACACACCGAACTGAAATCTACAACTGAGACAGAGTAAGTAATTCCAATGAGGTGTAAAAACTTAGAAACAGAACAGGTCAGGGTGTTGGAGTTAGGAGATAAGGAACTGCCATGAAGGGAGAAACAGAAGAGCATTTATTAGGTTTAAAATAAGCAGGACTGGATTTAGATTTATATCACATCGGGAGTAAACAGAGGCAAGTTAAGAAATAACTCGGTCAGCCAAAAAGAAGTATGAGAAGGACATGGTAAGAATATTAATGAAAGCAAGACTTCTTTAAGTATATCAGGGGAAAGAACAGTTTAGACCAGTGTGAGACATTGAGGAATAAGCACTGGGAGAGTGGTTAGTAATGAAAGTTGAGATGGCAGCGTATTAAACAGATTTTGCTTCAACTTTTACACATAGAACAGTCAGGGAATTGCCAAAGCTAGAGATATCTATCAGGAGAGCGTGAGGAGGCTTTACAGAAGATCCAGTTGGGTGGAGAAGTAAAGGAACAGCTCGGTAATCTAAGAGGCCCAGGTCAACCTTGACGTTTTAGCCAGCTTAATGCGAATTTTTGGAAAATTTGTCTAAAAACGTGTACACGTCGAATACTTATTGGGTAATGTTTTTATACATTGAAGCACGCTGAAAAAACACTCCATACGCGTGGTAAGCTGGCTTAAACGTTTACCTTTTCGTGTCCTCAAATTTTCCATGCTTGAAATTTTAAACATGCCAGCGTATGACTCACACGTTCCGCATAACGTGGCCATAAGTTGTAGTGCACGTCCACGCGATCGTGACACACGTCGACAAACGTTAATTGTAAGTTACTCATAAGTCGAAACACGTCGGGTAATGGTTAGCGTACCCGAAATTATTTCTAACCTATGAAGTACGTGTTTTCACTTACGCGATCGTTGACAAAATCGACGCACGTTACCTTGAAAGTACTCAAAGTCGAGAACCATCAAGGTAATGTAGCGTTCAGTGTTTCCAGAATCCCTTGTTTTTTTTTTTTTTCTTCCTCCTTCCTTCGGAATGATGGTGTTTGGACACTGGTCGATTTCTAGTGCGGTTATATATAATATAATTAATAGCTGCCCGCTCAACGATTTAAATCATAACCGCACGTACACTAGAAACACCGTCATTACCGAAAAAAAAAAACGGAGGTTCTGGAACACTGACGGCTAACCCATTACCTCTGACGTGTTCTGACTTATGAGACCTATTCAAGTAACGTGTGTCGACGTGTGTCAATGATCGCATATCGTGCGTACAACTTATTCCCATCGCTGCGCAGCGTGTGTCATACGGCAAGTACGTTCGTAAAATTTCAAATGTTTTAAAAAATTACAGACGTACTCCACTTTAATTACGACCGTAATGATTAGCGTACTTTAGCGTTTCATTCAGGCATACCAACTTAACCCATACCGTATTCGACGTGCGACCAGCGTTTTTAGACGCATTTTTCAGAGGTCGGCATACGCTGGCAAGATCGCCAAGGTGTGACTGCGACTGTTGACATTCCATTTCTGCGGCGGTTATGATTTGAATCGTTGTGCGGCAGCCTTTTCATAACCTCGCCACGTCATCGTCGGCGATGCGTTGCAGCGCGCTTATGTAAGTTAGACTACGTGGGCATAGGTGTGAAGGCCGCAACAGGTTCAGCATTTCGTTGTATAAGTTATCTATAACACAACGAACGTTCTGGTGTCCGTACTAATACGTATGCATAAGACCAAGTCGTTATGAATACGCCGAATCTTAAAAAAAAACATCAAAGTTCAACGTAGCGCGTTTACATACATTGTTAATACGTTGCCATTGCTGCTTAAAAACGTCAAGGTGTACTGGGCCTTTTAGAGAGAATAAGGCTCCGGTCCAGATAATATGTACCGAGAGTATTACGGAAGGTGGTGGAGCAGTTAAGCCGAGATCGTTAACGGATATTTTCCAATTAGTCCCTGAGTCAGGGACAGGTACCGGAGGATTGGAGAGTCGGCAAATGTAACATCATTATTTTAAGAAAGAATCCAGGAAAGAATTGGAAAACCTTATAGACCCGTTAGCTGACTTCAGTTTGGGGAAGGTGTTGGGAGACATTAATAAGGACGAGTGAGGAACCATTTAAGCAAATTACACTAATTAAAGTAGTCAGCAGGTTTACCAAAGGTAGTTCCTGTTTAACAAATTCTTTTAGAGTTCTATGAAAGCAGTTCTGATTGGGTGGATGAGGGAAAGGCAGTGACAGAGTAATTCTGACTTAAGAAGGCATTTGAAAAAGGTACCACATCGGAGTTGTTTGGCCAAAGTGAGGGCTGGTGGAGTGGCGGTCAGGTACTAACATTGCAAACTGTTTAGTGATGGGAATCAAAAGAGTAGCTGTGAGTGGGAGGGATGTCTTGCTGGGAGGATTTAAGTAGTTGGGGTACCTAAGGAGTCATGTACTCAGACCATAAACTATTCATATTTACATCACCGATTTGGAAAGTGGGGTAAAGAGTTAAACTGTCCCAATTTGCGATGACACAAAGCTGGGAGGTGAGGTGGATAGCAGGGGGGTGTGATCAGATATATACTAGATTTATTCCGGGCCTAGCTAGACTCAGCTATGAGAAGCAGTGAAGGAGGACAAGGGCTTTATTCACTAGAAAGGAGGTGGTTGCGAGAAATATGATAGAGATGTTTAACGATAATGAAAGGTAGAGATAAAATAAGTGCAGAGGAATTATTCAACAGAGTGACTGATATTGTTATGGAGTTGGAAGCCTCTGCACACAGAAGTCAGCCAGTCCCAAAGTTTATTATTTCGTTAAGTGTTGTGTTATAGTTAGAATCCATCCCCTGTGTTAACGGGATTTCATGTGTGCGCTGCAGTTATTTGTTAGTTAGTTTTTTATATTCCCCAACAACAACAATCCTGCTTCGTTTCCGCCACCCAACCAAACCTTCGCACACCGACTCCAATTATCCGTGTTTTTGTTGAAGGTGTGGGGGAGCCTCATCGCCTTCAGATGGGCTCCGCTCTTGAAGAAGGGCCAGGGAGGTTTCCTCCAGCCAATGACGAAAGAGCAAGCCAAAGCCGAGGCCGCTCCCAGCCAATGGGAAGCCAGAAGGCCAGAGAACAACTACAGAGCCTCATTCGGGGGCGTGGCCACCAAACACGCCACCCGTCCAAATTTGAGGCAGAGTTACCTCAGGACGATCCCTCCCACCTCGCACGAGGGGTTGATAATTGTCGGTGCGATCCGTCTGGGGTCGTTCTCGTTCTGGTCTCTGGCCATTCTTCCGCTGCCTTGGTGCTGGCTGGCGTCTGCCGCTTCGTGCTTGGTTTCCGGCGCTTGCGTGCGAGGTTGTCCGTGTGGGTTCGAGTCCACCATGTTGGTTGGAGCGTCCGATCTTCTCAAGCCCTTCCACAAGAATCCCGAGAGCTCCACCAAGGGCAGGTGGCAAGCCGTGCGAACGCGGCCAGTACCAGCAGACTCTGACCCATCGTCGCCTATCCTTCCAACGAGGCTGGTAGGTCCGAAAAGCCGCCGCCCATTTATTTTTGGTGTGGTGTCGTGGCAGTCTGATAAGTAGAAATTGTCTGTGTTGATTGCTCATTGTAACATTGCATTTTATTCGCGAATAAGTCTGCACTGTCTCTTATATTGTAAATAATATCTGTTAAATTGTTCCAAGGGTTCGTGCCTGTCATTTCTATCATTGACAGCACATGCGGCTTGAGAGTTAGGGAGGCCGTTTGTGCGTGTAAGTTGTTATTACCAGCGCGCGTTGTAACTCCGCGTCGGTTACGCTGATCTGACAGTAAACAGCGACTTCGGTTCGGGACAAAGTCGCCGAGGGTGTGCTTCCCCGTAGCTAACAGCGTGATACTTAGGTAAATGGAATTAGACAAGTGGACCCTACCTCACGCCGTCGAAAATATTGGCGACCCACGGTCCTTTAAGCGAGACCCGTTGACTTTGGAGTTATGCGGGGGAAGGTGACGACATTCGATTCCGGCGTGTTCGGTGGACGGCCTACTGCTCCGTCTACGGATCGTTCCTCGCCACCGACCCCCGGCACACAACAATAGGACCAGGGCTATAGCCTGAGGGTAAGAAGAGAGAGTTAAGATGGTAGGCAAGGGCAGGGGGAACTTTTTACTCAGGATTTAGTTAATGCATGGATGCCTCCCTGAAAGGTAGTGGCAGCAGAACAGTAGATAAGTTTAAATTAGATTAATAGGTACCTGGAAGTTACGTAGATGGAGGGGTATGGAGATGCGAACAGGAGTTTTGAGTTTGAGCTTGGGATGGTGATTGTGTGCACATGTACGCGAATCTGTTGGTGAGGGTCTTGTCAAGGGGTTGAGTTGGTTATGTATGTTTTTAACCAAGCCCATGCCTCCTCCCCTGAGGGGAAGAAAAAAAGGGGGAAAAGACTAACAAAAATTAAAAACAAACAAACAAAAATATTTTCATTAATTGGTTCACGAAAAAATATTTTCACTGAAAAATGAATAAGTGACCACAATATTCGTTTATTGGGTAGTCGATCTGCGAAAAAAAAAACAAAAAAAATTTTTTTGAGATTTTTTTTTCTTTCTACCCTATTAGCAGTATTTTCGTCGAATATGTGGGTAGGTCGATGTGGTCGAAAATTTTTTTTTTAGAAATTTTTCTCCCTTATTACTTTTTATCCTCGATAGTTGTCTGTTGGGTAATGATCTAGTCGAAAAAAAAAAAATTTTTTCTTTTTGTATTTGTATCTTACCCTTATTATCAGTATTTAAAAATGGCGAGTTTCAGGCTTAATACAATGGCGTTTCGATGAAAACTTTTTTTGGTAGGTTCATACACTGACCTAGTGTGTGCAAAGAGAACCTGTTGCTATGGACACCCACCGTTGCCTAGCAACGGGACTTTGAAATTTTTAGAAAAATCATAAAAAATTAATTTTTTCGAAACTCCAAAAAATCGGGCATGAGGACTGTGGGCAACATTCAGCCATATTGTCAAACATGTCAGCCGGATGCTATGAAAACCTGTCGGAGAAGATAGACTTTGAATGAACCCTGGTCAAAAAACAAGTTAAAAAAACGAAGTTCGTTATATCTCAGAGACTATGAGTCATATTACATTGAACTAGTTGTCAGGTCAGTTTCCTAGTTATGTGTGAGAAAGAACCGTTGCCATGGCCCCTCCGTTGGCCTAGCACGGACCGAAAACCTCTAAATGTGGGGGTATTTTACGAAAAAACAATCTGCGCATTAACCTGAAACTAGAATCATGAATTTCTTGTGCTTAATCCTCAGTCATTCCCCATGCGAACGGGCCATCGCGCTCAGGTTTATTGGGTAGGACTACCCATGTCCGCCTACCGCTTGTTGTGTGTGTCGTCTGTCTGGTCCTTCCCGAGCATAGCTTCCGTGGGTTGTTGATTCCCGATCCTGATAAAATTTTTGGTGGAGGTTTATATTTCATTGATTAAGATTATAGTTTTCCATGAGAATGGGCGCTGGTGCGCCATATGGGCGATCACGCCCAAAAACAACATGGTTTTAGGCGGTAGCCGATTTTCAATTTGCAATCTTCTCTGAGGGGGTTTGTCGAATCGACAGGGTTTCGTATTTGGTTAAGCCCAATGGCACCTGCAGTAGCCCCACGGAGCTTGATTTTTCATTTTCGTCCCAAGGTCAAAGTGTCACAAGGTCACAACTAGAAATTTGCGAATTTTGACATAAAAAATTTATCTTCTCCGAGGGTTGCTCGAAATCTGCAGGGTTTCGGTATTTGGTTAGCCCAAGTGGCACGCATAGCCCCCACAGAGCTTGATTTTTCATTTTCGTCCTAAGATCAGGTCACAAGGTCACGAAACTTAGAAAATTGCGCAATTTTGACGTAAAAATTTATCTTCTGAGGGGTTGTTCGATCGGCAGGGTTTCGGTATTTGTTAGCCCAAGTACCTTGCATAGCCCCACGGAAGCTTGATTTTTCATTTCGCCGTCCCAAGGTCAAGTCACCCAAGTCCAAGGTCACAAGGTCACGAACTTAGAAATTGCGAATTTGACTAAAAATCATGACGACCGCGCCCAAAATTTTGAGACTGTGATGACCTATTTGTTATGCATAATTCTTGAGGTCATTCCCCACTTAAGTCTTGAAACCATTTTGCTCTATCTGAACACCTTTCCCGTTGCGCCACCTTCAAAATTGTTTTTTACGCTGATTTTCATCAAAGTATGGATAATCCGAGGAGTGCGAAATGCGCATATAGCCTATATGACGTTATATGAGTTCCTGGAATGTTCCAGAGGAAAGTTTTGCTCCAAAAGTTCATAATCCTGACCTTTGACCTTTAAAGTTCACAAAGGTCAAATTTTCTCAAAGTTGTGGAAATCGAACCGGTTTTGACCTTCTTCGACGAACTAACTCCAATAAGCGTAATGCACGTATTCCTGTTTCCTTATTTAATGTCCACAACATGTTTTGACCTTAAAGGTTATGCAAACGTCAAATTTTGAAAGTTGTTGAACGAAAACCGGGTTTTCGACATTTTGCAGCTAGAAACCTGTCACTCGTACCACATCATGTTGGATCCATTTTAATAACTTGGTCAAACGTTATTCACATTGTCCAATCTTGACTTCTGAAAAATCTACATCGTCAAATACCGCTCTGAACCATCGTCGCTTTCAGGACTTGTTAAAAAACATTATGTTTTCATTTTCTTCCGTTGGATCTTGCGTGAGGGATTAGTATGTGTTCGCGAGCATGGATTGCTGCGCTGAATGGCCTCACCTGTTAGATTTCCTCTGTATTCCTTTTATCATGACCGCAGTTAGCTCGAACACGGACAGCGCCGGAGAATGGAAGCCATACCACGTTACTTTACTCACGCTGCGTACACGGCACACTGCCCTTAGCTAATGACGTCAGATTTCCTTTCAGGTTCCACTATGACCACAATGCTTCTCTGACGTCATAAAAAATGGAAATCATTCCAAACAGAATTACTGTTTTCAAGGGACGTTTATAAAGGGACACAAACAACACACACGATAACATTAATGTAACGTGGTAAATAAAGTGGTGTAAGACACCGCGGATAAACTTCCCAATTATTGTTTCTACAACCTTATCATCTCATATTTTTACTTCAATTAAATTTTACACTGAATTAAAAAATAAAAATAAAATTGTTGCCTAGAGATCCTCAAAACCCAGGATTACCTTTTTATGGGTTAAAACAAGGTGGTGTAAAAGCATGATTCTGAAAAAAACAAAAAAAATTGAACCTTTTAAAAAATAACGTTTATTTTCCAATATAGGCAGTACAGTAATTTCTATTGTACAGACGTTACACTGATAACACAATCACCTCTTTGCAACTTTTGACACTTCAATTGCAGTAACTTGGTAGCCCGGTCCCCTACTCAGCGGGAGGGGGGGGCGGGTCTTGCAAAGATTGTGTGTGTCGGTGTGTGGTTCTGGGGCCGTAACTTTTTTACCATTTGAGCTTTTGTCATCAAATTTTCAAAAAAAGTCTTTACGATTAATATGGAGAAGATAATTAATCATTTGCGGTCAAGTACCGTTTGGCATACGGAAGAAAAAGAGTTCCCCGATGCCTCTCCCCTGTGTGAGGGTAATAAAACCAATACCCAGCACATCCAAGGGACGTCAACAGCTTAAATAATTTAATGCCTTAGGCACATTCGTTTGGGAGTGACGAAACATTAGAGAGAAGATGAACGTGAAGAGAAAACCTGCTCCCCACGCGATGCTTGCAACATGGGGTGAGTCCACTGTGAATTTGCCTTCGTTCTTGTTTGCACGCCACGCCTCCAAACTACAAATAAATG
>CM068954.1:99557473-99570197 GCA_035128595.1 Eptatretus atami
TAATATGGAAATAATGTTGCATTATGTTGATTGTTCCGTTTCGCTGCGTCTTTTGCTTCATTTAATCTCCATCTTGCTTCACGTAAAAGGGTTTCGTAGGTGGGCGTGATACCCCGATAATTAATTGGAACCGTCGAGGGGCGACGACAACACCGCTCGGCTTATCCCGTAGCACGGAACGGACCGCTTAGCGGCCCGTGTCCGGAGTCGACGCTGCGATCTGCCGCCAGTTAAACGCAATTCCCGCGGTGGGTAGCTTAGGTAGGTCGAGTTTTTGGCGAACAACCCTAATCCCACGCGGGTGGCGATTGCACGATCGTTGGTGAAGTCGAAAGGCCCCCGTGACTGGTCTCCGGTTTCGATAGTTCCCGGGAGGGTTGCACGACAGAATTGGTCCCCGTCCGGTGGGAGGCGGCCGCCATTCGAGTTCACGTGGGCAAGCCCGCACGCACGGCGGGCCGCGACATTCGCAACAATATATATATATAATGTTTTTTTTTTTTAGGAGCCAAATTGTTAGACCAAACTGGTAAATCAAAGTGCTTACGGTTCGGGCACTGCCACTCCGCTCTCGGTGTTTGGATGGCCTCCATAGTGTCCTCGCCCCGACCTCAAAAGCCACCACACACCACCTTCTCGCCACATTGGACGCTGAAGTCGCAGGATAGGTGTGGGAGGAAGAGTTCAAGTTTGTTGTTTTTGTAGCGAATAATAATTAAAAACTAATAATAATAATAAATACAACAATACACAAACGGAACCCAAACGCAATACCCTCTCCTTTGGCGAGGAAAAAAAAAAAAAAAATTTAAAAAATTTTAATACAAAATATTATAATTACAAACATACAGCTCTGGAAAAAATTGAGACCACTGCAAAATTATCAGTTCTGCTGGTTTTTACTATTTATAGGTATGCCGTTTGAGTAAAAATGAACATTTCTTGTTTTATTCTTAATACTACTTACAACAATTTCTCGTCCAAATAAAAAAGTATTTAGAGATTTATTTGGCAGAAAATGCAACTGGTCAAAATACAACAAAGATTGTGTTTTTCAGACTCAAATACAACAAACGTTCATATTCATTTTTAAAACAAACAATACTAACATGTTTTAACCTGGCAGAGTTTCAAAATCAATATTTTAGTGGAATACACCCTGATTTTCTATCAGCAGCTTTTTCATGTGTCTTGGCCAATGCTCTGCCACAGTCTTTCCACATTGCTTGTTGGGTGACTTTATGCACTCCTGGCACAAATTCAAGCAGCTTCGGCTTTTGGTTGAATGGTTGTGACATCCATCTTCCTCCTTGATCCCATTCCACGAGGTTTTTCAAGGGGGTTCAAGGTCTGGAGATTGGCTGGCCATGACAGGGTCTTGATCTGATGGTCTGCCATCCACACCTTATTGACCTGGCTGTGTGGCATGGAGCATTGTCCCTGCTGGAAAAGAAACAATCGCTCAGAGTTGGCGGAACATCGGTAGAGCAGAAGGAAGAAGTGTTTCTTCCAGGACAACCTTGTACGTGGCTTGATTCATGAGTCTTCACAAAGACAAATCTGCCGATTCCAGCTTGCTGAAGCACCCCCAGATCACCGATCCTCACCAAATTTCAGTGGGTGCGAGATCACTGTGGCTTGTAGCCTCTCCAGGTCTCTGTCTAACCATTAGACGACCAGGTGTTGGGGCACAGCTGAAAATTGGACTCATCAGAGATGACTTACTCGCAGTCGCTCTACGGTCCCAATCTTATGGTCTTTTGACAAACCTCAGCCCTGGCTCATTCTTTGCTTCTCATTGATGAAGGGCTTTTTCTAGCTGTTGCACGACTTCAGCCTGCCCTAGGAGCCTGTTTCAACAACCATCCTATTCACCCAGCTGCCGTTTGGCCATTCTTTTTGTATGTCACTTGATGTCATCCCTACCGTTTGAGTGACATTCAAATGAGTTGACGGTCAATCCCAGTCAGTGGAAAGTCGTTTTCAGCCCTCTGCCAGTCCCTGTAAGCTTTGTTTGTCCCAATGTCTGCTGCTTGACCTTGTTTCTTATGACCAAGTCTTTGAAAATTTTAAAAGGATGGCAGCAATGGTGACGCTCAGCTGTATCCCTCTGCCACAGTAAAACCGAGAATTGAACCCTTCTTTTCTCACATCACAAACTTTTTTCAACTCTTTTGGAATGGTCAATAGTTATTTTATTTTGATATCCCAATTACTTTTTGAGGTACAACTAGCACTGTTTTTTTGGCCATCCAGCTGGTCTATTGGCAAGAGATAGTGATGACCACAGCAGTGGTTTTCTATAATTTTCCTTGTTAAATAAGATTCGGTTCTTCAGGTGATCACCTAATCAGTACGCCTATAGTAGAATAGAGGTCGTGCCTGTGTTGGAATTCAACAGACCTGGAATGGAATGGCTGCCCGTACATGTAGAGATGCTGATTTAATATTTTTGGAGTGGTCTCATTTTTTTTTTTTCCAAGGTGTGCGCACACACATGCACAACACACAACTCACAACATGACCACACACACACACACACACCGCATTAAGTATGTGTTTCTAGTTAGGGTCCCGTCACTAGTCAAATGGGAATTAAATGTTTCAATGCGCTGGCAGAGTTATTTTGATAGTTTATAGGATGTTTACCTCAACGACAGACAATGCCCACCTTCGCTCTCAGGACGGCAGCGCTTTTGCTCGCGGCATTCTTCGCGCGCTCACAGCGCCAGCGGAGTCTAGGCATAGGCATGACGTCCCTCTTTAGCAATCGGCAAGGAGTGGCGTCTACCCGCCCCGTTTCCGACCACAGATGCATTACGCACGGTGGCCAGAGAGGTAAGGGTGGGCGGGAGCTACAAACTCTCCGCTCGGACTACGCGCAGACGAGTGGGCAGTTGCCCTCTCCGCTACCGGTGGGCCTGTCCACATGGGGACGGCAGGGAATCGCGCGATTGGGTCGGACTCAATGAGGAGGTGAGTGGCCAGGAGACGAGCCCCTCCTCCTGAGGAAGAAGAGTGGTTGTCGGGACGAGTGTGAGGAGGAAGCAATTGCGCCGGTCCTGCTCCGAGAGCGCTGGTTTTGGCGTTCTCTGATTTGCTCGACGCTGGTCTGGCCTCAATCTCGCGGCTGGTCCTGCGTTTGGCTGCCCTGTTCCATGCTCTGGCGACCGGAGCCTCGGAAGGGGTGGACGTCCAGCCACGCGCAATCGTGCGCCAGGTAGCCAGCCATCCTGACTTCCACCGAACTATCCTCCACGGCTAGAGAGCCGAATAAAGACCATTTTGGGGATCCGTTTCTTTTGTGGTGTGCGCTGTGTGACTGGTGGGCGCCAGTCTATAAGTGGAATTGTTTGTCTACTTGTACATACTTGCATTTATTTTAGTCCCGTTTAACTCTGCTCTTTGTGTGTTCCCTTCTCCCCCCCCCCCAATTATAAATAAATCACGCTGTTAAATGTTTCAGCCTCGCTTTTGTGTTTTCTTTTAATGGTTTAGACGGTGCGTGTTGGGAATTGGGAAGCGGAAAATTGTGCATCT
This sequence comes from Eptatretus atami, assembly GCA_035128595.1. Classification (NCBI taxonomy): domain Eukaryota; kingdom Metazoa; phylum Chordata; class Myxini; order Myxiniformes; family Myxinidae; genus Eptatretus; species Eptatretus atami. The sequence goes on from CM068954.1 coordinate 99,561,014, forward strand.
CGGTCTGGCCGGCTCGATGCGGACAGAGGTCGGCAGAGGGTGAATTTCCCCGTAGTTTTGGACTAGTGGTATTTAGGTAAATTGAAATTGGGCAATCGATCGCCTATCCCACCGCAGTCCGACCTATTGCGATCTTCGGTCCGATAAGGGACCCCGTTCGGCTCCGGCAGTTATGACCTAGTACATCCAGGTGTTCGGTGGAGAGCAGAACTCTACTGCTCCACCTAGGCGGTCGTGCTCGCCACCGATACACAGCCCACAAATATATATATATATTTATCATACAGTAGACTCAGGCGTAAGTAGTCACCATCGACCGAAAAAGTGAACGACTTAGACATGTGACGACTTACACGTATGCGAATATTTATAATGACTGTGGGTGAGAGGATGAAGTCGTGCGTAGGCCTGGCACGACGTACGTGTGAGGGCGCAACAATCTCTAGCCGGCTATTGTACCAAAAGGAAACAATCCTGCGGGGCAATAGGTGGGGGGTCATTGTGAGGTTGGAAAGTGATTCAAAGCAAAGAATTGGAATTCATGAATACTTTATCAAAGTTAAAGAATAAGGACACTGTAAGACACTCGTATACATCGGTGATGGTATACTGACATACGAAAATGTGGTATGAAATGCTCGTTACGAAATTCATTCATTGGAATGAATGTAGAATGATTTTCATATGGAATGAAAAACTCATTACCATCGAACAATTAACTGAACACAAGTCATCGTGATGACTACCATCAATACCCGATGTGTAAGTGAGTGGTGGTGATGTCAAAACAAGCCAATATAAAACCATGATCGGGACTTCAACACTAGCTCGATGATCTTTACTCCTTCGCCAGAGACTGCATTGCATGGCAGCCTGTATACCTCTTCAGATGCACGTGGGATGGCGGGCGCTGACTGGAGCTGAACTGGCAGCGCAGTTTATAAATAGGCCCCGCATCAACAATTCCATGAAATCGGCGCTTCTCCGAGGCAGCAGTTCCGTGTGACGAGTTAGGCCGTGGTAAATTTACTTGAGCTTGCATTACGCGGGAAGCGGAAACAATCTGACTAACTTAGACGAAATGAGACTTACAGACTTTTCAAAGTCTGTAAGTCGATTTTAACACTGATAAATTCGGGACTTTTTGATGCTGCCGATTCGGGCGAAGTGAGAGTTACACCGGCTTGCCGCTTTACGCCTAGTCTAACTGTAATATATAAACAACAGTAATTTTAATAATATAATTATAAAAAAAACTTTCCCAAGTATCCACCGACCCCCTTCTCCCCACAAGTTCCTGGCATGTCAATTACACGGCACTCGGCAGCTCAGCTGCCAAAGATGCGAGTGGATGATTTTGCCCACCTTGGCTTAACTAGTGATACAATGTTTTGGTCTATTTTTTTTTCCTTTCGAGTTTGGGGATGTATTTCCACTCCAAATGCTATGTTCATGATTATACTGAATGTACTTCGCAACACTCAAGTTGCAAGATCTTCATATATTACAAAACCTCATATTGATTGTATATATATGTATGTATGTAGTATGTATGTATGCATTTCCGAAATACAGGCAAAAACGGTAACACTGCGATAGCGCAAAATTTTCGGCACCTACTCACCATTCTCTGCGGTGTGCAATATCAGTTTCGTTCAAACGGGCAAAGAAAAAAATTAAAAATCAATTCCCAAGTACCTGCAGTCAAGTACTCTTCGGGAAGAAATTTGATCAATGCAAACAGCCTCAGCAGTAGATAGTTTGGCCGGAGCCGAGCTTTTTTTTTCTCTTCTGAAAAGATTTTTTATATCTCAACATTTAGACAGACAAAAGAACGATGTTATTTTTAAGTATAAAATGAACCCACCATTCTTTAATCCAATGACTTCCGTGTATCATTTAATAAATAAAATTGTTTCAAAGATGACGCACCAACTAATTTCTGTCGACTTTTTCGCGTGCGGTTTTATTTCCACATTCGACGCGCAATAGTACTAAGATTTCGCACTCAATGCGGGAGCGAAAAAAATAAAAAAATTCAATCCCGATTCATAAAGTACTCTCGTGATTACATTAGATGCAAATGCAAACAACGACTCTAAGCGGTATAGTTCACTGGAGCTATCTTTATTTATTTATTTTGAATTGAATTTTTTTATCAACCGCGTGTCAACGGCAGAAACCAACGGGTTCAATGGGTTCACAAGGGTTCGTCAATGTATATATTATGAAAGGGAAACAATATTGATGTAGCATTTGTTGACAAAATACAAGTCTTAAAATTTTCTTTAACAAATCCCACGCATTGTTTGTACATGTAAAGCCAACTTAAAAAAAAAAGAACATTCAGAGACCGCATTCAGATTTGCGTGTTGAATCAGTGCGCTGGATTCATTACTTCATATACATTTTCCTTTTGCTCACATCTACAATCAAGTCAAACACACGCTGGAAGAAGCAAAGGGAGCGGTAGTATTTTTGGTAGCGTCTGCTGCTGTATGACCTGGCGAGTTGACTTTCCTGTCCAATTTTTCATATTGTGTTTGATCTTTACGGTCCAGCGGCTCGAACTATTCCTACAATTTAAAAATACAAATAAATTTGTGGCTAAGCGCGTTTTTATTTTTACATGTGTTCCGCAACAGCCCTGCGCCAGATCGTCCCTTCAACCGAGCGGAAAATTTTGAATGGGTCGATTATAGTTTGCTAACATCGTGGGTGACTGAAGGTCTTGGTAAAGTTTCAGCAAAATCATGTGTGCAGTCGTCGGAGAAGAGCAAATACCTGTTTTGTGTGGGGAGGACTGGGGGATTAAGAACGCCTCCCCATTAGACCCCCTATAATAACGTGCAGGTTTTGATGCAGCCAATACACCTTTCATTTATGACATGAGACATGAAGCTTGTGACTCAAGTTTCAATCAAAACGCATGTACTTGGTTCAAACAATGACAATGTTTGCGGACTGAATGACTGACAGTTCGCTCATTCACCGATGGACAGTGCGCTCTCGACAGTCGCATAGAGCTCACTTGCTTAAAATGCAGGGCGAGCTAAAAAATTGAACGCCTGACCACTTGTGTAATACAACACATTGAATGTTTGTCCACATAGCTGTTGGCAGCCAACGATTACGCCTAACAAGATTAGTCTTCGCACTAATATTCGTCATGTGGACACCGGCACTCTAGATCGCGACCAACACGTGGCACCTCGGTTGATGAACTGTCTCGCGGCACTGGATTGCCAACGGTGGCCTGTCAAAGCGCAGACTTCTCTATTCCATATTCGCCTCAATGAAAAGCCTGATCATGGCAAGGGGAGCAACCAATAAATCGCTGCACGCTTCCCTCCATTTGCCCTTCCCAGGCCACAAAATTTTGAGCATTCAATTGAGACAGGAAGGCTGTCCTGCGCGCTTTCTGTAACACACTATCGTACACCTCCCACCATCCTGACAAGCAATCTCAGCACTAACATTTTTGAGAGTACCCTATAAACTGTTCATATAATTGTCCCATTTTGGCACATTTAATGTGTTCTTTACCGATTCTGGTAACTATTTTTGCCTCTAATGTGTAGTTAAGTGAGGTTAAAGTTATGATTAGGGTCGACCGAAAATATGCTTGGGAACGCATCCACCCCGTCGCCGTCCACCCCTTCAAGATTACAACACGAGGTTCATGGAAATATCTTGTCTGCTCACGTTGTTTTTCTAAAAACCATCCCGAACAATTAAGTGGAAACTTTAGTGCTTTTAAATTAACAATTGTACAATTGTATTTCAGAAAAGATCACTCTTCTGCATTATTTTTCTTCATTTGTTGAGCTTCGAATGTATTAAAACCGATAGACTAAGTTGATTCCAAGTAACCAGTTGAGGTCCAGACTTTTGGGGGGGGAAAATCCAACTTTTTACAACCGGCAAAAAAATTTTTTTAACGCCCGTCGCCCCCACCGGTTGATGCACTTTTTGTGCAGGCAGTGGCACATGCACGGATCACCGTGGCTTCGTGACATAAATAGCCACCCAAGCGCACTGATAAAGCACACAGAGGGAGTTATTGAGTTTGGGAAACTTACCCAAGCGAGCATACATAGACACTGAGGTACTCCGAGGACGAGTCATTTCATTAATCCTGAGTGGATAGTTCCTCAGTCCATGTCCAAAGGTTGTTCGGAAGTGGCATGCATCGCTTGGATAAGATCGATTTATAAATAATAATGCATTGGTGGCATGCATTGAATAAATAAGAATTGTACAAGAAGAAACGTGTTCGGAAATTTGCTTTATCTGTTCTGCTTCGCAGATCACAAGAATGCGGCACCGGAGGGCAACAGGCTTCTAGTTAGGTTGCATGCCATAGAAGGTATCGCGGAAAGCATTGAACGCATTAACCGGTGTGCACCGGTAGTCTGTCGACACGGAATTACAGCTGTGTACAGAACTAGCAGCGTTGAGACCTTGAGTTCTGTGGTTGGCGGCTCGAGTGTTCGGGAAAAACTGCGAGTAGCTTCGCCCTCGTGGGCAAGCCCGAACCAAAGGCGCGTACAATGTTAACTCATTTTTTCCAGCAAGAATGCAATAAGCAGTTTTAGAAATATTACATTTAAAGAAAGGCACATGCAAATGTTTCACTAGAGAGATGGTTTCAATGTTCGAGTGCACCTCCATCCTCAGATCCCAGTTCCTTCTTCTCTTCCTCCCAATGCACCCCTCAATGCCAAAGTCGGGATCGTTCGCGTATGCAAAGGTCAACCTTTATTTTGTTTCCGTTGACTCTTTACGCTGGTGAATAGAGATGAAGTACAATGAGAATGTATAGAAAAAAATTTTCAGTAAAATTATAATTTTTAATAAATAACCCAACAACACACACACCCACACACACAATTAACCGTGTCAAACCACTTCGATAGCAGCTTTTGGCTGAAGGACGGGTCATCAAAGGACACTCGTGGCCATCTCCCTTTTGTCGCCCAGTCTCGCTCTGTCTGTGTAGCAGGTTTAATCATGAGTTTCCCAGAGCGCTTGTTCACCTGCACGCACAAAGACCCTCAGTGAGACCAAGCAACTGTCAAATTTTATGCTCAACCACAGACCATATTCAGGCTTCTTCAGCTCACAATGTATGGCCCCGAATATCAACAATAGTCACAAAGCATCTTCCTTAAAAAAACGCACTGGAATAAAATCTGAACCGATTATGCTCGATTTAGATCTGATCAAACGCACAAAGGAGGAATAGTTGGTAGCTTCGGAATGTAGCAAAACCCACCAGACTGACAACACACAGGAAAGAGTGTGCCTGGGTTTAACTTAATAATGTAGCCTTTGATAACACAATGACTGCTTGAAGTCGTTCAGCCACCTGCTCTGCCGTATTTCTTCGTAAGTTTTGCCTTGCCAAAAATTGGTGTCATTATCACTGTTGGGTCGAACAATCTGCAAAATGACACAATCACAACAAATTGAAATTGTTTTCTGCCGGCAATTCACCAACAAAAAAAAAAAATAAATAATAAAAAGGCCTACTCTACCCATAGCACCCCACCTGCCAACCCCAATAATTTTTTTAGGAGGTTTTAAATATCTTTACGCAGATTCACAGTCTGGCTCTCCTGGTCCTGTGAAGCCGAATAAAAGCAGGAAACGATGATGAAAAAAGAAGAAAGAAACAGAAAAAACCAAGTTAGATGTCTGTGACCGAACCACACAGACTTTAGAACGGAAAGCCGCTGGAAGAGAAGCACCGTTAAGACACGACAACGAATTGTGGGTCACGATGCCAAGACTGCTACAAATACATCAGGCAGTGGACACTGAGAAGAACCTATACTGGGATAAGTGTTCGCATCAACCAATTCGGGTTATTTTAACGTGTAAACGTTGTACCAATGCAACGGAATCAAACGAGGTCCAATGCAGTTTTTTGGCCCGGAAACCAATGCCATCCCAGCCACAGGTTTTCGCTACACAATCTCTCAAGTTAACGCTTGCCCGCTCATACACCGCCCCCGCACCAAATTGTTTTTTTTTTTGAAAAACAAAGATTTTTTTTTAATACATAGGTTTTTGGTTTAAAAAGTAACCTCATATATAGATATATATATCTTACCTCAAACTTTCTTACCTGGTTTATACCCTCAAAAGATATCCCCACAGAAACATAAACACATTGCACGTTAAAACGCCATGCCACGAATGGCAGGATACAGCAACACATCAGGAGGGAACTCGCTTTGTAATGCAATGCATAATAAATATTCCCACCCATGAACAACCATTTCGCCTGACCTCTAAGTGACATAGCATGCTTAAACATAATAGAGAACCTAACTATGACATTATTCAATAACAGCATGGATAAGCAAATCCCCAATTCGGCAGAATGAAAAATTCGAAGCATACAGAATCGTGTTAAAAAAAAAAGCATAACACGCTTGTACTCGATGGGAAAAATACAATAATAATGGTGAGTTGACGAAACCCATCAACTTTCTTTTGTCTTTTCACGAAGGTCCGACATAGCCTTCCGCGATTATATGAAAGAAGTGGGTTTGAAGTAGCTTGACGACGATACCCAATCGAAGAAGAACACTGAGAATATATCAAACGACACTTTCACAGTTCAAATACAATCAACATCTTTGATGCGATTGTTTTTTTGTGTCACGGACCATCTACTAGGAAACGATGCTCTAGGTGGTCAGGTGGCGGTGGGCATGGGGGCTAGTGTGCTGGCACGGCGATTTTGACCTCAAGGCATGAGCTTCAAACCATGTCGACTAGTATTAAACCCTAGCTGCTGATAGATACACTATAGTTCCGCCTCTCATCGACCGCTATCGAACCACTTACCGCTGACATGATGGGCGAGAGCGTACAGTGTCGACACACTACATGGTAGCGCCAAACGTAGAGCCCCACTGCAGACGTGAAACTCACGGCGACGGAGATTGTGACTCCTTCGTATCAAATCTTCTTAAGGGGCCTGACACGAATCAAGGACCCGCAAAACCTTGGCCTCCAGAGCCCATTTAAGACCAAATAATTCACCATTCACTATTCAAGTACATCCAGTTCCTTATCTAGTAACATCCAACTCTGTGTCTCCACTCTCCTCTACACATGACGTACATAGGCAGATGATTAACACCAAGTTCTGACAAATGAGACAATAAACAGAATTCTTAAAATGCAGAGGAACTCCTATGTATTATCAGAAGCTCAATAATTTTCTAAGTATCCTGGCACATTAATGGAATCTTTTGACAATCAATGAAGAAGTCATGAGCAATGCTTTAATATTTTTAAACTACTCTATTCAGTTCAAAGTAAAGAAAAAGGTTAAAAGCTTAGCAAACAAAATGTCAATTGTGAATTTCAACAGCAATCTCTCATATTGGGTACTATGTAACGCCTGCCCGTCCCCACCGCCAACATCACATTCTTTTGCATCTAGCATCCAAACCCCCAGCCCTATAAACCTCTTTTTCCTTCACTTCCCCTCCCTCCATATAACTCTCACACCCTATTTAGATCTCCTTATCCTCACCTTTATTGCTCCATTTACCCCCACTCTCCTCCCATAAACAAACATCTGTAATATATTACAATGATAAACCATTTCCTAACAATGATTGCTCGCGAACCATTACCATTTAAAATTACTTCGAAGTTAGTCACTTCAATATATTCGGTCAATTACAACACCAAGCTGGTTAACCGTCTCTCTACCCTAGCGCCTAGTGAAATCTAAGATAGACATCAAAAATAACCCAGGTATTCTTTTTGAAACGGTAGTTAAGGCTACGTTTCGCCTGTGAATGGAAAAAAGAAAGAGGAAGAAAGTTTTAACAGATTTCTTGGGAACAAAAAATATAGCGCGTTGACATTATATCATGGCATCCTATAACATTTAGTGAAGCATGGCAATCTAACAAATACCATCTGGTAAATTACAGTAAAACATTGGTGTGTGTTAATAAAAAAAAAATAAAGAAAACTTTATGGTGCAGAGGTGAGGCCAAAGCCTGGGAAGGGAATGGTTGTGGATAAAAGCACACATACAAGGAGGGAAAAGTAAAAGGCAAAGGGTGATGTGAATAAAAACATGGGGGAGAAAAAAAAAAGTTTTTAAAGAAGAAATGCAAGAGGAAGAAATGAGATTGTACCAAATCGTTGAACAACAACTGTTTTTGTTGAAAGTGCAATTTCATGAGCAGCTTTCTCAGCACATCCAAAAACTGCAGCAGGACAACACTAACACAGGCCTCATATTAGGCCTAACTAAAAGGTTTACAAAAGAACAAAGACCGAAGGAGAGAAGAGCAAACTTGTTTTCACTGGTCACCCTTTCTACCTTTCGAACATTAATTGGATTTCTCGTTTATAAACCAGGCTCATTAAAGTCCGCATTTCGCCCAATATTTCAACTCTCTTGTAGGCATATTTTTTAAACAGAAATTTCTACAACCAGGATTACAAGAAACTTGTCACTCTTTTTCGTCTCTTCTTCTGCATACCCCTGCTGTTCTGTATATCATTTGCAGCAAAATGAACGAGCGCTCACCTTCAAAAAATTTTTTTAAAAATTCTAATCTCTAGTATATGTGTATACAGCCTTGCGCCACCGGGCATTGGAGAGTCAAAATAAACCCTCAATCATGGTTGCTGTATTTTCCCCAGAATTCTGTTTGCGTCTTCCACCGCAATGAGTTTCGAATGGAAATGACAACTGGAGGTTAGGTACGCAACAATGAAAGTAGATTAGCAATAAAAAACCTTTAAAGTCTCACCAGTCAACTCATTTATCAACCCAGGATGGAACACATGGCACCGAATCAGTTTGATTAAAGATGTTGCTTTACTTTGGATAAAACCAAAGATTTTTTTTTTTTTTTAAAAGAGATACTGCCTGCCTCAGTGTTGCACACACCTCACCAAAATCCAACCGACCACCCTTTCTTCGAACATTAAAATTGCTTACTTTTGAAATCATGGATTCAGATCTTCGAGGTATGCGTTTGAGTAAAATGAACATTTTTGTTTTATTCTATAAACTACTGACAACATTTCTCCCAAATAAAAAGTCATTTAGAGCATTTATTTGCAGAAAATGACAACTGGTCAAAATAACAACAAAGATTGTGTTTTCAGACCTCAAATACAAACAAAACAA
>CM068954.1:99571157-99581734 GCA_035128595.1 Eptatretus atami
GCTGCCTTGACCTTGTTCTTATGAACCACAGTCTTGGAAATTTTAAGGATGGCAGCAATGTGACGCTCACTGTATCCCTCTGCCAGTAAAACAGAATTGAACCCTTCTTTTCTCACTCAAAACTTTTTTCAACTCTTTTGGAATGGTCAATAGTTATTTTTTTGATTCCAATTACTTTTGAGGTACAACTAGCACTGTTTTTTGCCATCCAGCTGGTCCTATTGCAAGAGGATAGTGATGACCACAGCAGTGGTTTTTATAATTTTCCTTTTAATAAGATCGGCTTCAGGTGATCACCTAATCAGTACTAAGTAGAATGAGGTGTGCCGTGTTGGAATTCAACAGACACTGAATGGAATGGCTGCCGTACATAGTAGAGATGCTGATTAAATATTTTTGGAGTGGTCCATTTTTTTTTTCCAGAGTGTGCGCACACACACACACACACACACACACCACACACACACACACACACACACTTAAGTATGTGTTTCTAGTTAGGGTCCCGTCCTAGTCAAATGGGAATTAAATGTTCATCGCGCTGCAGAGTTATTTTGATAGTTTATAGGATTTTACATCAACGACAACAATGCCCACCTTCGCTCTCAGGACGGCAGCGCTTTGCTCGCGGCATTCTTCGCTGCGCTCCGCCAAGCGGAGTTAGCATAGGCATGACGTCCCTCTTTAGCCAATCGGCAAGGAGTGGCGTCTCACCCGCCCCGTTTCCGACACCAACACGATAGCCATTACGCACGTGGCCAGAGGTAAGGTGGGCGGAGCTACAAACTCCTCCGCTCGGACTCGCCCAGACGAGTGGGAGTTGCCCCGCCTACCGTGGGCCTGTCCAATGGAGGACGGCCAGGGAATCGCGCCGATGGGTCCGACCAATGAGGAGGTGAGTGGCCAGAGACGAGCCCTCCCCTCCTGAGGAAAAGAGTGGTTGTCGGGACGAGTGTGAGGAGAAGAATTGCGCCGTCCTGCTCGAGCGCTGGTTTTGGTTCTCTGATCTGCTCGACGCTGGTCTGGCCTCATCTCGCGCTGGTCTGCGTTTGGCTGCCCTGTTCCATCCTTCTGGCGACCGGAGCTCCGGAAGGGGGTGGACGTCCAGCCACGCGCTCGCGGCCAGGTACGCCGCCATCCTGACTCCCAGCGAACTAATCCTCACGGCTAGAGAGCCGAATAAAGACCATTTGGGTCCGTTTCTTTGTGTGTGCGTGTGTGACTGTGGCCCAGTCTATAAGTAGGAATTGTTTGTCTCTTGTACATACTTGCATATTTTAGTCCGTTTAACTCTGCTCTTTGTGTGTTCTTCTCCCCCCCCCCCCCAATTATAAATAAATCCCTGTTAAATGTTTCAGCTCGCTTTGTGTTCTTTTATTGGTTTTAGCACGGTGCGTGTTGGGAAATTGGGAAGCGGAAATTGTGCATTCGGTCTGGCGGCTCGGATCGGACAGAGTCGGCAGAGGGTGAATTTCCCCAGTAGTTTGGACTACGTGGGTATTTAGGTAAATTGAAATTGGCAATCGACCCTATCCCACGCAGTCGACCTATGGCGATCTTCGGTCCGATAAGGGACCCGCGGCTCCGGAGTTATGACCTATACATTCCAGGTGTCGGTGGAGCAGACTCTACTGCTCCACCTAGCGGGTCGTGCTCGCCACCGATACCCCAGCCCACAATATATATATAATATACATACAGTAGACTAGCGTAAGTAGTCACCATCGGGACCGAGAAAAAGTGAGACTTAGACATGTGACGACTTACACGTATGCGAATATTATAATGACTGTGGGGTGAAAGGATGAAGTCGTGCGTGGCCTGGACACGTACGTGTGAGGGCGCAACAATCTCTAGCCGGCTATTGTACCAAAAGGGAAACAATCCTCGGGGCAATAGGTGGGGTTCATTGTGAGTTGGAAAGTGATCAAGCAAAGATGGATTCATGAATCACTTTATCAAAAGTAAAGATAGGAACATGTAAGACAACTCGTATACATCGTGATGGTATATGACCATCGACAAATGGTGGAATAATGCTGTTAGAAATTCATTCATTGGAATGAATGTAGAATGAGTTTTCATATGGAATGAAAACTCATATACCATCGAAAATTACATGACACAGTCATCGTGATGACTACCACTCATACCGATGTGTAAGTGAGTGTGGGAGTACAAAACAAGCCAATATAAACCATGATCGGACTTCAACACAAGCTCGATCGATCCTTTACTCCTTCGCCAGAGACTGCATTGCACAGCCTGTATACCTCTTCAGATGCACGTGGGATGGCGCGCTGACTGAGCTGAACGCAGCGCAGTTATAAATAGCCCACGCATCACAATTCCATGAAATGGGCTTCTCACGAGGCAGCAGTTCCGTGTGACGAGTTAGGCGTGGTAATTTACTTGAGTTTGCATTACGCGGAAACGGAAACATCTGACTACTTAGACGAAATGAGACTTACAGACTTTATCAAAGTCGTAAGTCGATTAACATGATAAATTCGGGACTTTTTGATGCTGCCGACTTCGGCGAAGTGACGAGTTACACGCTGCCGAGCTTTACGCCTAGTCTATGATATATATATAAACAACAGTAATTTTAATAATAATAATTATAAAAAAAACTTTCCCAAGTATCCACCGACCCTCTCCCACAAGTCCTGGCATGTCAATTACAACCACCTCGGCAGCTCACTGCCAAAGATGCGAGTGGGATGATTTTGCCCCACCTTGGCTTAATAAGTGCATACAATGTTTTGGTTTATTATTTTTTTCCTTCGAGTTGGGTGTATTCCACTCCAAAATGTAATGTTCAATGATTATATGAATTACTTCCAACACTCAAGTCTGCAAGATCTATATATTACAAAAACCTCATATTGATTGTATATATGTATGTATGTATGTATGTAATGTTATTCCCGCAAATACAGCCAAAACGGTACACGATAGCGCAAAAATTTTCGGCACCTACTCACCATTCTCCTGCGGTGTGCAATATCAAGTTTCGTTCAAACGGGCAACGAAAAAAAATTAAAAATCAATTCCCAAGTACTCAGTCAAGTACTCTTCGGGAGAATTTGATCAATGCAAACAGCCTCAGCAGTATAGTTTGCCGGAGCATCTTTTTTTTTTCTCTTTGAAAAGATTTTTATAATCTCAACATTTAGTACAGACAAAGAACGATTTATTTTTAAGCATAAAAAGAACCACCATTTTTATCCATTCCGTGTTCATCTAATAATAAATTGTGTTTCAAAGATGACGCACAATAATTCTTCGACTTTTCGCCGGTTTTTTTTCCACATTGGACGCGCAATATCAAGTTTCGCACAATCGGGCAACGAAAAAAAATAAAAAAATTCAATCCCGATTCAGTCAAAGTACTCTTCGTGATTATTAGATCAATGCAAACAACCTCAGCGGATAGTTCACTGGAGCTATCTTTATTTATTTATTTGAAATGATTTTTTTATCAACCGCTGTCAACGGAACCCAACGGGTTCAATGGTTCACGGTCGTCAAGTATATATTATAAGGAGCAAACATATATGTGATGTACATTTGTGACAAATGAAAGTCTTAAAATTTTCTTTAACAAATCCCAGCATGTTTGTACATATAAAGCCAACTTAAAAAAAAAAAACATTCAAGACGCATTCATGATTTGCGTGTATTAATCAGCGCTGTTTCTTACTTCATATAATTCCTTTTGCTCACATCTCAATCAAGTCAAACACACCGCTGGAAGAGCAAGCAAAGGCGGTGTATTTGGTACGTCTGCTCTGTACGACTGGCAGTTCGACTTTCCTGTCCAATTTTTCATATTGTGTTGTCTTACGGTCCAGCTCGAACTATTTACAATTTAAAAATACAAATAAATTTGTGGCTAAGCCCTTTTTATTTTTACATGTGTTCCCGAACGCCCCCGGCAGACCCCTTCAACGAGCGAAAATTTTGAATGGTCGTATGTTTGCTACATCGTGGGTGATGAAGGTTGGGTAAAGTTTCAGCAAAATCATGTGTGCAGTTCGGAGAAGAGCAAATACCTGTTTGGGGAGGTGGGGCGTCAAAAACTCCCCATAGACCCCCTTAATAAGTGCAGTTTTGATGCAGCCAATACAGCTTCATTAGACATCAGACATGAAGCTTGTGACCAAGTTCTTCATCAAAACCATGTTTGGTTCAAACAATGACAAGTGTTTGCGGACTGAATGACTGACTCGTCATTCACCGATGGACCACTGCTCGATCGCATAAGCTCACTTGCTTAAAATGCAGGCGAGCTAAAAATGAACGCCTGACCACTTTGTAATACACACTTGATGTTTGTCCACATAGCTGCAGCCACGATTAGCCTAACAAGATTAGTCTTGCACTAATATTCGTATTACACCGGCACTCTGATCGCACCAACACGCAGACCTCGGTGATGACTTCTCGGCCTGGATTGCCACGTGGCCTGTCAAGCGCAGACTTCTCAATTCCATATTCACCTCAACTGAAAGCCTGATCATGGCAAGGGGAGCACCATAAACGCTGCAGGCTTCCCTCCCATTTGCCCTTCCCAGGCCACAAAATATTTGAGCAATCATCTGAGACAGGAAGGCCTGATCCTCCTTCTGTAACAACCTATCTACACCTCCCCCATCCTGACAAGCAATCTCAGCACTACTTTTTGAGAGTACCTACTAACTGTTCATATAATTGTCCCATTTGCACATTTAATGTGTTCTTTACCGATCTGTTAAATTTTGCCTCTAATGTGTAGTTAAGTGAGGTTAAAGTTATGTTAGGTGACCGAAAATATGCTTGGGAACGCATCCACCCCTCCCCCAACCCCTCAATTACAACACGAGGTCCATGAAATATCTTGTCTGCTCAACGTTGTTTTTCTGAAAACCCATCCACGAACATTAAGTGGAAACTTGTAGTGCATTTAATTAACAATTTGTACAATTTATTCAGAAAAGATCACTCTTTGCATTATTTTTCTTCATTTGTTGAGCTCAATGTCTTAAAACCATAGATAAGTTGATTCCAAAGTACAGTTGAGGTCCAGACTTTTGGGGGGAAATCAACTTTATACACCCAAAAAATTTTTTTAACCCCCCCCCCCCCGGTTGATGCACTTTGTGCAGCAGTGGCACATGCCACCATCAAACGTGGATCTCGTGACATCAAAATAGCCACCCAAAGCACTGTAAAAACACAAGGGAGTTATTGTTTTGGAAACTTACCCCAGAGAGCATACATAGACACTGAGGTAACCCGAGGACGAGTCATTTCATTAATCCTGAGTGGATAGTCCTCAGTCCATGTCCAAAGGTTGTTCGCGTGCATGCATCGCTTGATAAGATCGATTTATAAATAATAATGCATGGGTGGCATGCATTGATAAATAAGATTGTACAAGACAGAATACGTGTTACGGAAATTTGCTTTATCTGTTCTGCTCGGCAGATCACCAGATGCGGCACGGAGGGCACGGCTTCTAGTTAGGTTGCCATGCCATAGAAAGGTATCGCGGAAGCATTGAACATAACCGCGTGGACCGGTAGTCTGTCGAGCGGTTTACAGCTGTGTAAGAACTACAGCCGTGGAACGTTTGAGTTCTGTGGTTGGCGGCTCGAGTGTTCGGGAAAACTGCGAGTGCTTCCCTCGTGGCAAGCCCCGAACCCAAGGCCCGTAACAATGTTAACTCAATTTTTTCCCAAGAATGCAATAAGCAGTTTTAGAAATATTAATTAAAGAAAGCACATGCAAGATGTTTCACAAGAGAGATGGTTTTCAATTTCAGCACCTCCTCCTCGTCCCATTCCTCTTCCTCTTCTCCCAGCACCCCTCATGGCCAAAGTCGGGTCGTCGCGTTGCAAAGGTCACCTTTATTTTGTTTCCGTTGAACTCTTTACCTGGTGAATAGAGATGAAGTACAATGAGAAATGTATAAAATCAGTATTATATTATAACACACCACACAACCACACACACAATTACCGTCAAAACCATTCGATAGCAGCTTTGGCTGAAGGAGGGTCATCAAGGACACTGTGCTCTCCCTTTTGTCGCCCATCTCTCTGTCTGTGTACAGGTTTATCATGAGTTTCCCAGAGCGCTTGTTCAACCTGCAGCACAAAGACCCTCAGTGAGAACAAGCAATGTCAAATTTTAATGCTCAACACACCAATACTTAAGCTTCTTCACTCACACCGAATATCAACAAATAGTCACAAAGCATCTTCCTTAAAAACGCACGGAATAAAAATCTGACCGTTATGCTCGATTTAGATCTGATCAAACGACAAAAGGAGGAATAGTTGGTAGCTTCGATGTACAAAACCACCAGACTGACAACCACAGGAAGAGTTGCATGGTTTACACTTAAATAATGTACCTTGATAACACAATCTGCTTGAAGTGGTTCAGCCACCTGCTCTGCAGTATTTCTTCGCTAAGGCCTTGCACAAAAATGGTGTCATTATCACTGTTGTCGACAATCTGCAAATGAACAATCACAACAAATTGAAATTTTTCCTGCCCAATTCACCACAAAAAAAAACAAATAAATAAATAAAAAGCCTTCTCTACCCCTAGCACCCCCACCCCAACCCAATAATTTTAGGAGTTTCTAAATATCTTACCAGATTCACAGTCCTGGCTCCTCCGTGGTCCTGTGAAGCCGATAAAAGCAGGAAACGATGATGAAAAAAAGAAGAAAGAAACAGAAAAACCAAGTTAGATGTCTGTGACCGAACCACAGACTAAAGGCGCTGAAGAGAAGACGTTAAGACACAAGCGATTGTGGGTCACATGCCAAGACTGCACAATACATCAGGCAGTGACACTGAAGAACCATCTGATAAGTGTTCGCTCAAAATTCGGTATTTTAACTGTAAATCTGTACCAATGCAACGGAATCACAGGTCACAATGCATTTTTTGGAGGAAAACCAATGCCACCAGCCACAGTTTTCCTACAATCTCTCAAGTTCACCATCCCCTCAACCCCCCCCACCCACCAAACAAAATTGTTTTTTTTTTTGAAAAACAAAAGATTTTTTTTATCTAAGTTTTTGTTTTAAAAGTAACCTCACCTTTGCTTCATGGTTTATACCTCAAAACCTTTGCTTACATGGTTTATACCCTCAAAATAATCCCACAAAACTAAAACACTTGCACGTTAAAACGCCATGCCTACGAATGGCAGTATACAAACACCATCAGAGAACTCGCTTGTAATGCAATGCATAATATATCCCACCCACACATGAACCAACCATTTCCCTGACTCATGACATAGCATGTTAAACATTTCAAAATGGCCAAACATTACCCAGCCATTTTCAAACCCCATGGTTAAGCAAAATCCCCAATCGCAGATTGAAAAATTCGAACAGATAAAAAAACAAAAAAAAACATACTATGAAAAATAAAAATAAATAGGACCCATCAACTTTTTGTTTTTTTCACAGGCCAAAGCCTTCCCGATTATTGAAAGAAGTGCCGTTGAAAACTTAAAGAATACACAATCGAAGAACACTGAGATAATATCAAACGACACTTTCACAGTTCAAATACAATCCAACATCTTTTGTGCATTTTTTTCACACATCACGTGGACGACCGGCAGGTGGGTAATGGGGGTGGGTGGGCACATTTTGACCTCAAGGCATGAGCTTAAACCATCACAATTAAACCCTCCCAGATACCCTTTCCTCCTCCCACCGCTTCGAAACCACTTAACCAAGGCCCCACTGTAGCGCCAACGTAGACCCCACTGCAGACGTAAGACACGCACGGAGATGTGACTCCTTCGTATCAAATCATCTTAAGGGACCTGACATCAAGGACCCAAAAAAACCTTGGCCTCCAGAGCCCATTTAAACCAAATATTCACTCAAACTATTCAAGTACACAGTACTATCTAGTAACATCCAACTCTGTGTCTCCACTCTCCTACACACCATGACCTACATAGGCAATGATTAACACCCAAGTTCTGACAAATGAGACAAAACAAGATTCTTAAAATGCAGAGGAACTCCTATTAATTATCAGAAGCAATAATTTTCTAAGTATCCTGGCAATTAATGAATCTTTTGACATCAATGAAGAAGTCATGAGCAATGCTTTAATATTTAACTACTCTATTCAGTCAAAGAAAAAGGTTAAAAGCTTAGAAAACAAAATTTCAATTGTGAATTTCAACAGCAATCTCCATATTGGGTACTATGTAACCCTGCCCGTCCCCACCCCAACATAACATTCTTTGCATCTAGCATCCAACCCCCACCCTATAAACCTCTTTTCTCCTTATTCCCCTCCTCCAATACTCCTCACCCCTACTTTAATTCCTATCCTCCCACCTTTCTCTCCATTTACCCCACTCTCCTCCCATAAACAAAATCTGTAATATATTACAATGCATACAATTTCTAACAATGATTGCTCGAACATTACCATTTAAAATTATTCGAAGTTAGTCACTTCAATATATTGGTCAATTACAAACCAAGCTGTACCTCTCTCTACCCTAGCCCTAGTGAAATCTAAAATAGACATCAAAAAACACCAGGTATCTCTTTTTGAAAGAGTAGTTAGGCTAACGTTTCCCGTGCTGGAAAAGAAGAGGAAGAAGTAAACAGATTTCTTGCAACAAAAATAATAAGCGTTGACATTATATATGGATCCTATAACATAGTGAACATGGCATTAACAAATCCATCTGGTACAATTACAGTAAAACATTGGTGTGGTTAATAAAAAAAAAATAAAGAAAACTTTAATGGTGCAGGGTGAGGCCAAAGCCTGGAAGGGAATGGTTGTGGATAAAAAGCACACAATACAAGGAGGGAAAAGTAAAAGGCAAAGGGTGATGTGAATAAAACATGGGGAGAAAAAAAAAATTTTTAAAGAAGAAATGGCAAGAGGAGAAATGAGATGTAACCAAATCGTGAAGCAACCAACTGTTTGTTGGAAAGTGCAATCATGAGCAGCTTTCTCAGCACATCCAAAACTGCACCAGAAACACTAACACAGGCCTCCAATATTAGGCCTTAACTAAAGGTTTACAAAAGACAAAGAACGAAGGAGAGAATGAGCAAACTTGTTTCACTGTCACCCTTTTTACCTTTCGAACATTAATTGGATTTCTCGTTTATAAACCAGGCTCATTAAAGTCCCATTTCCCACATATTTCAAATTCTTGTAGGATATTTTTTAAAAGAAAATTTTAACAGGATTACAAGAACTTGTACTTTTTCCTCTTCTTCTCTGACACCTGTGGCTATCATTTGGCAGCAAAATGAACAGCGCTCACCTCAAAAATTTTTTAAAAATTCTAACTTCTACTGTATTAGGTACAGTTGGAAACGGAATTGGAGAGTCAAAATAAACCCTCAATCATGGTTGCTGTATTTTCCACGATTCTGTTGGCGTCTCCACCGCAATGAGTTTGATGAGAATGACAACTGGAGGTTAGGTACCAACAATGAAAGTAGATACAATAAAAAACTTTAAGTCCAACACATCAACTCATTTATCACCCAGGATGGAACTATGGCACCGAATCAGTTTTGATTAAGATGTGCTTTACTTGGATAAAACCAAAGATTTTTTTTTTTTTTTTAAAGAGAATACCTGCCTGCCTCAAAGTGTTGCACACATCACCAAAATCCCAAACCACCACCTTTCCTTCAACATTAAATTGCTTACTTTTGAATCATGATTCAGATTTTATGAACCATGCTCTAAATAAAACTCAACAAATTATAACAACAAAACCTTTGTGACGCTCACTGTATCCCTCTGCCAGTAAAACCAGAATTGAACCCTTCTTTTCCTCACTCAAAACTTTTTTCAACTCTTTTGGAATGGTCAATAGTTATTTTTTTGATTCCAATTACTTTTGAGGTACAACTAGCACTGTTTTTGCCATCGCAGCTGGTCCTATTGCAAGAGGATAGTGATGACCACAGCAGTGGTTTTTATAATTTTCCTTGTTAAATAAGATGGTTCAGGTGATCACCTAATCAGTACCTAAGTAGAATGAGGTGTGCCTGTGTTGGAATTCAACAGACACTGAAATGGAATGGCTGCCGTACATGTAGAGATGCTGATTAAATATTTTTGGAGTGGTCTCATTTTTTTTTTTTCCAGAGGTGTGCGCACACCACACACACACACACACCATTAAGTATGTGTTTCTAGTTAGGGTCCCGTCCCTAGTCAAATGGGAATTAAATGTTCATGCGCTGCAGAGTTATTTTGATAGTTTATAGGATGTTTACATCAACGACAACAATGCCCACCTTCGCTCTCAGGACGGCAGCGCTTTGCTCGCGGCATTCTTCGCGCGCTCGCCAGCGGAGTCTAGCATAGGCATGACGTCCCTCTTTAGCCAATCGGCAAGGAGTGGGCGTCTCACCCGCCCCGTTTCCGACCCAACACGATAGCCATTACGCACGTGGCCAGAGGTAAGGTGGGCGGAGCTACAAACTCCTCCGCTCGGGACTCCGCCCAGACGAGTGGGAGTTGCCCCGCCTACCGTGGGCCTGTCCAATGGAGGAC
>CM068954.1:99591351-99605334 GCA_035128595.1 Eptatretus atami
TGGTGCAGGGTGAGGCCAAAGCCTGGGAAGGGAATGGTTGTGGATAAAAAGCACACAATACAAGGAGGGAAAAGTAAAAGGCAAAGGGTGATGTGAAATAAAACATGGGGGAGAAAAAAAAAATTTTTAAAGAAGAAATGGCAAGAGGAAGAATGAGATGTAACCAAATCGTTGAAGCAACCAACTGTTTGTTGGAAAGTGCAATCATGAGCAGCTTTCTCAGCAACATCCAAAACTGGCACCAGGAAACACTAACACAGGCCTCCAATATTAGGCCTTAACTAAAAGGTTTACAAAAGACAAAGAACGAAGGAGAGAATGAGCAAACTTGTTTTCACTGGTCACCCCCTTTCTACCTTTCGAACATTAATTGGATTTCTCGTTTATAAACCAGGCTCATTAAAGTCCCATTTCCACAATATTTCAAAATTCTTGTAGGATATTTTTTAAAAGAAATTTTAACAGGATTTCCAAGAACTTGTACTTTTTCCTCTTTCTTCTGACACCTGTGGCTATCATTTGGCAGCAAAATGAACAGCGCTCACCTCAAAAAAATTTTTTAAAAATTCTAACTCATTACTGTATTTAGGTACACGCTTGGAAACGGCATTGGAGAGTCAAAATAAACCCTCAATCATGGTTGCTGTATTTTCCACAGATTCTGTTGGCGTCTCCACCGCCAATGAGTTTTGATGGAAATGACAACTGGAGGTTAGGTACCAACAATGAAAGTAGATTACAATAAAAAAAACCTTTTAAAGTCCCACACATCAACTCATTTAATCAACCAGGATGGAACATCATGGCACCGAATCAGTTTTGATTAAAGATGTTGCTTTACTTGGATAAAACCAAAGATTTTTTTTTTTTTTTTAAAGAGAATACCTGCCTGCCTCAAGTGTTGCACACACCTCACCAAAATCCAAAACCACCACCCTTTCCTTCAACATTAAAATTGCTTACTTTTGAAATCATGGATTCAGATCTTATGAACCATGCTCTAAAAATAAAACCTCAACAAAATTATCAACAACAAAACCCTTCCCATGTCACCCTCCAAGTCCAAACCTCCATTCGTTTATCCCAATCTTTCCACACCTGTTGAACTGCCTATGAGTATCGTCTCATGCTCTTCCTTTTGAGATTTCAAGCCCACTTCTCACAGCCCCCACACAATGGTCAGTTACGACACCCCGAGAAACCACGTTTCCACCAATTACTTGCAATTCTTGTGTTGAGATGTGCATCTGAATGTTTTCGGTTCTAAACCTTTGGGTCAAGCTGTAGGAAGCCCATGTTCAAATACCATACATTTGTCCAGTCTCCAAAAAAAACACTTGTAATTCATGTAAAAGTACACCGATGCTTCAAATAAAATATTTGTGTCCTCGTGATACATGTACAAGTTCTATTCACCTGAGATGAATGTATAACATTTTTCCCCTTCATGAACCTCAAATTTTAAAGACCAGCTGAAAACCTCCATAGCTGTATTGAAGTGATCGTTTTGCATGTTTAACATTCAGCAACAAAAACCTAGTACTATATACAGATGTGCATACGCACACCCACCACCAGCCCCCCCCCACCCCTTCCATCAAGGGAGTTTGTTACATACAAGTGACCAAAAGCCCACCTTTAAGTCTATGAAATGCACTTTAAGGCCACATGGCACAGAACCCATCTTCTACACTTTAACCCAATCACACTTTTGGATAAAACCAAAAATTCAATAATATTCCAAGAGAATACCTGCCTGCCTCAAATCTTACAGGTCTCACCAAAATCCCAAACCACCACCCTTTCCTTTGACGTTAAAATTACCTCATCAAATCATGGATTCAAACCTTAGGAACCAGGCTTTAAAAATAAAACCTCCACAAAATGGTCCCAATCAACCAAAACCCTTTTCATGTCACACCATCCTCAATCACATTTGTGTTGAGCTTTGTCCTAAACCTAAAACCATGCAGTTCCATGAGCAGGTGCAGACCTTGTCAGGAAAAACCTATTATCTTGAACACAGATTCCATTCGCAAAGATATAACTTTCAAATTGACCAACAAATACCAAGCCATTAAAATCTGCACACATGATCAATTTCTCATTTTTGTGCTTTAATAGTGATATTTGTTTGATAATAAACCTTGAAAAAGTGTGTAGCTTACCATTAACAAAGTCGAGAATCTGTTGTCAAATTGCAATAGAATCAACCTCCCAGAAATGAGCCCCCCATCCCCACCGGTAACTAACCTATCACCTTCTACCTCAATCACAGTCTCAATGCCACCTCCTATCACCATTAGTCAGACAAATTCAAACCATTATTTGCAAAGGTTGATCCTTTGTGGTCGGAAGTACATTTTTGAAGCACCAACCTTTTGGCTTTACCAGAAACCAAGCACAATTTAAGCGTGAACAATAACTGCAGTTATGGGTTGGTAAGGATAGCCTAGAGGTATACATACCAGCTTACAAGTTGTATAGTTTGAGTTTGAACCTCCGATCAGCTATAAACTGTCATCCTGGTGTATCAAATACAGGACGAGACATTAACGTGTGTTCTGTCCTTTGGATGGAGAATGAGCAGACCCCATCTGCCAGCACTGGCCGTTGCTAGACTTGAAATTCCAAAGTTTTTGTGAAAAAGGTGAACTCACGGCAACACACAGAACAAATTACAAATTTCTGCTCTAACCTATAGGGGGGGGCATTTCATCAGCAACACAGCCAGGTTCCGGTAAATACTGAACCAAAGCTGCACGTGAATGAACCGTGCGGTGAGCAACTTTCTGCACGTTACTTCGTGGGATTTTAGGCGTTGGAAACTACTTGCATGTCACATATTTACGTCATTGTACAGTCAGTCCTCGCTCAACGTTGGTTACATTCTTGAAAAATGTGATCAGCTGAAACGACCAAGCAAATCCAATTTCCCCATTCAAATTTATGTAAATTGGGGTGGGGTTGGGTGTGTTAAGGGAAATATTTTTTATCGTCAGGCAAAACACATTGTTTGAACATAGAGTACAAGTTTTAAATGATTTGAAACAAACAATTGAATATCATCGAGTTGCGCTTCAGATCTTCATTGGTTAGCTTTTCTCCATGCGATTGCAGAAGTTGTGCAACGTCTGCTTCTTGCACCTCATCAAAACCCGCTTTATTAGCCAAGCCAAGGATAACTTTCTTCACAGCAGTGACATCTTTAAATCCTTTCAAATCAGTGACACATTCAGGCCCCAACTTCCTCCACATCTGAGAAACTTCACACCAGGACCTACCGACGCGCTGCTCGGTGTATACAAGACCTACACTGGACATACTCTGGGTGGGCTGATACACCAGTGTTTACGATACGGATTATACTGTAGCTTCATTAAAATGACGAAAACCATTAGTTTGGTACCAAATTAGAGGAAAAGCGACTTTATAACGGAACGGTGAACAACTTTAAACGAGCATACTCTCGAACAGATCAGTGACTTGATGAAACAATGTTAACCGGGACTATGTCAAGCGATGACTTGTAATGTAATAAGCCGGTATAGGACACTACGTGTACTTTTGCTTCCCCAATTTAACCAGCTTCAAACACCCACTTTCAGCCGCCCCAGGCATCGTGGTGACGTACGAGCAGCTTGCATTCGAACCAAGACTTGGCAAGTGCCCTTTATAGAGAGTTTCACGGACTATTAGCCACGCTCCGAATAAAAAACCTTGGGGATAGGGGTCAACTCGGGTGTTGGTAGAAAATAAGAATGGATAAGTATCAACCAGGAAATATTATTATTGCCATCAAACCCAAAAGATGATCGCTGGTTCCTTCAAAATCAAAACAGCAAAAAAAATGATTTTGAACACAACCAAGCCCCGTCACCTTGTCCATCTGTTCAATATTGAGTAGAGTGTGGTTTGTGCATCTATTTTACATAAACAGGTGAAAATCCTCAGCCTCAACATGACCAGGGGCATAAACGTCAGTTTGAACACTCCAACAAACAGAACCAGAACGGTACTCTTTGGCCAATATTTTTCCGCTCACATTATTACAAACGACACCAAGGTTGATTTAAATCCCTTCAGCTCTTCTCAAGTATCACATGGTTACCCATGACCTGACACCAAAATCTAACCAGGTCATCTTTGCACCATAATATATATATATACTCATACCAAGTTTGGTCAACACTGGTTCACAAGTTAGCATGGTAACTTTTAACTAATTACGACCTCTAACCTCATAACCCCATAATCTAATCAGCTTATGTATACACCATTATACATACTTGTACCAAGTTTGACTTGGATCCCTTCAGCCGCTCTTAAGTTATCGCAGAAACAAAAACCTATCACAGACGGACGCATAACCCGAAAACATCATGCCTTCGGTGACTTCATCGGCGGAGGTATAAAAATATGATAAAGCAACTGTCTATTTTACAGTTCGGGCTGTTCACCGAATTTTGACATTCTCCTGTGTCACCTTGGGCATTAAATTGTGAATACTGGTACATGTAATGGGCAGAACCTGAAGACTAAACAGGTCTGTGCATGATATATGGAGCAAACCAAGAGGACATCCTACTACCCTCTTGGTCCATTTAATGTATATTACTTGTGTGTGCTTATTAAACTGTTTGCAGGACCAACCGGTGTGATATATCTTCACAATCCAGGCATGTATACTTCAGGCTTTGTTTTGGATTATTACAAATGCCAATTCCAATTGGATCTTGAAAACCAACATCAAGGTTAACACTTAAAATAAATAAATAAACCAAACTATTACAGGAAAGTGGGAATAAAACCTTGGTAGTCACTCTAGTTTCCCTGGTTGTCTCCCTGCACCAAGAGAACATTGTACCCCTAGTTTGCTGATGCAGTGTCACCCAAAAACAGTGTCACCCCAAAAAAACATCAAAAACAGCTGATGCAGTGTCACCCAGATACTTTGTTCCTGGTTCCGGTTTTCAGCTTGCCGATTAATGCATGTTTGTCCAGATGGAGTTCACATTTTTCTTGACTCAAAACTGACATGTCCCCCAAGATCAGTCAATGGACTCTATCATAAAAAAAAGTCTTACATTTGTTAATCTGGTGTACATCTCTGGAGACAGTCTCCACTTGAACTCAAAATAGAAACCACTTTGTACAATGTTGACCCTCTTCATTTTGCACGACACCGTGCAAGTACACACGACTCCATAATGAAGCGTTCGTAGCTCTGCTTTTCAGAAGTCGTGTAACCGATTTATCAGAAAATAATAAAATAAAATAAAAATCCCCGTCAACTAAATTGTAGTTTCGTTTAGGAATAAAAGGTTCACTTAAATTGATGGAAAAATTAAGTTGCATCATGACATTTTTGTGAAAATTTAAAGGAACTATATC
This sequence comes from Eptatretus atami, assembly GCA_035128595.1. Taxonomy (NCBI): domain Eukaryota; kingdom Metazoa; phylum Chordata; class Myxini; order Myxiniformes; family Myxinidae; genus Eptatretus; species Eptatretus atami. The sequence continues at coordinate 99,596,746 of CM068954.1, forward strand.
ATCAATATTTAAGTGCCTGGTCCGTGACCATTTCATAGCCAATCCGACCGGCAATTCATTCCAGTGCAGTACTCCATTGCTTCGTCAAATGCCAAGATAGCCTGGAGTGCCGTAATGCAACTCAATTATCACGACCATAAACTGCAGTAAACCACCACTAACAAAATGCCATGACCTGGCAAACAGTCATCTCAAATGGTGCTGTTTTAAAAGCTAGCGGAAACGACACAAACTGGTCGACTTTTTTGGGCCCAAACTCCACAGCTCGAGTGTTTATCATTTTGAGTAAATCATAGCAAGCACAAACGGGTGTGTTGGAAGGGACGCTATCGAGAGTTGATGCAACAGACAGGCAGACAATGCAATTACCAATGCAACAGGCAAGTAGACAATGCAATTATTGATGCAACAGGCGCAGACAATGCAATTACAGGCAGTTTCCAGTTTACGAACACTCGGCTACCGAACATTATACTTTTTTTAAACACAACTCGCCGAGCACGAAACGCAGGAAATCGGACCTCAAGAGTTAGTTACCTGTTCAGACAGGCTTCGCCCCAACACTTTTCCACCAGTCCACATGTCATTCTCTCCATGGAGTTCCTTACCGGCACGAGAGAACAGTGCCCACCCTGCTTCACCATAAACTCTCAAACGAAATCACGATCCCTCGTCATGCCTTACACCAACGACATATTTGATTTACTCCGATTCTATTTTTACTTCAAAAAGGTTTGTTTTACCCTTTGAACCCTAAGCGGCAGTTTTACCAGCCGCAATTCAAACGTCCATATGCCAGAGTGGCCGGATTTTTCTCCAGGTAGCACAGTAGCACAGGGTGTGAGAGCTGAAAGTCCAAGGAGCTCAGGGTTCAAAATAATAAAATAAAAACAAGGTTTAACAGGGTTATTGAACATGCCACACGAAGCACGCAGGAAATCTGACGTTCTAATGTGGGAAAATGAAGTGAACATTTAAACATGAGTGAATCCGTGTTCTGCTGATGCGTCTGGCTTTTTTGGTGGCAGCATACTGCACTATGCCTGGTGTTGGCTTAATGGCTAGAGTGGTTGCCTTGGGATCCTAGGATCCTGAGTTCAAATCCCACTCAGCTCTGGAATTAATACCAGGTGGGGTTGACTCTGCCAGTCATCCTTCTGAGGTCGGCAAAAATGAGTGCCATCTTGCTGGTATCCTGTGTCGGAGTGACGACCTGTCCAGCATTTTGCCCATTAGCCAAGGAGACTTCTTGGCAGCACCAACGCTCTGCACAGAGTATGGATACTGCATTGCATTTGTACATGTGGACCTCCAACTTACGCTGGTGTCTGTCGATCGCCCACTAAAATATTTGTACGTACACGTTTTTAGATTTTAACAGCACATTTAGCAATGTTTTTATGCAAGAAATAGGGTTTAATTTGTGTTCAGCAACCAGTTAATCACTTATTACATGTATCTGAAGGGGATTTATTGTTCCGTTTAACAACATCCTGTTTATGAAAACATTTTCAAAAACAAGTGTTCTGAAACGAGGGACTGCCAGTACTCCCAGGCAAAAATGTTGCAGTTATAACTCGTATATGAGAGTAGTACTCTTATATACTGCAGTAGTAGTCTGCAGAGAATGACAGGCAAGGAATGCTATTTTTTCTTGGGCTGACGTAACAGACAGCCAGACAATGCAAGTACTGATGTAACAAACAGATGAGGTAATTATTTTTATGCAGTTACAGATTTTGTTCGTCTCGTACATTTTCACGTCATCCGATTACGCAACAAACACAAACTATCTTAAAGATGAGACATATCACTAGTTAAAAGACTACAGGAGAAGCAGGTTACATGCGATCAGTTTCAATGACCACTTTACCCCAAACACAAAAATGAAGAATCCCATGAAGAACGAATTGAGCAGGTTTACATAGTTGCTCAGGTGGAATATTCCATTTACATCATGAAATATATTGACAGTTTTGGAAACTTACCCCAGTGGGACAGCATACAGTCATGGTAAATATTGGCACCCTTGCACTTTTTTCAAATAACACACCATTTCTTCCAGAAAATTGTTGAAAAAAATAAGACTTCTTTTGGTCCACACATGCATTTCTTTGGGTTTGCAGGGGGGTGGGGAGCTGAAAAAAAAGTAACAAAATCGAGCTTATTCCTCACAGAAATCCCAAAATTGCCCAGACAATATTACTGGCACCTTTTTGAAGTTGTCAGAAATAGATTTCAAGCAGATGATTCTGCTTTACTTTGGAATTGAACTCGCCTGAGCTGCAGGTGCCTGCAATATACAAATCACTCATTCAACCAGTTTGAATAGAGAAAAAGTCATTCTGCTGTTTGGTGTCACTGTGTACACCGTAATGAGCATGGAGAAAAGAAAGGAAACCAGAGAATTGTCTGAGGTGAGACACAAGATTGTAGCCAAGCAAGGACAATCTCAAGGCTACAAGTCCATCTCCAAAGACCTTGATGTTCCCATGTTCACCGGACAATGTTATAAGGAAGTTTAAGGCCCATGGCACTGCTGCCAACCTCCCTGAACGTGGACGCAAGAGAAAAACTTGATTGTAGATTGCAGTGAAGTATTGTTTGAATGGTGGAGAAAGCACCTCGATCAATTGCCAAACAGATTCAAGCTCACCTTCAGACACAAGATATGAGAGTTTCAACTCGCACCATCCATCACCAACTCAATGAAAAGGGGTCCTATGGTAGGAGACCCAGGAGGACCCCACTACTGAGACACACACACATAAGAAAGCCTGACTGGAGTTTGCCAAAACGCATCTGAACAAGCCCAAATCATTCTGGGAGAATGTCCTGTGGAGAGATGAGACCAAATTAGAGCTTTTTGGTAAAACACATCATCTCCATGTTTACAGAAAACAAAATGAAGCCTTCAAAGAAAAGAACACCTTCCCTGCAGTCAGAGGAGGGTCAGTGATGTTTTGGGGTTGCTGTGCTGCCTCTGGCACAAGGTGCCTTGAATGTGTGCATAGAATCATGAAATCAGGAGATTAGCAAGGAATTTTGGAGCACAATGTTCAATCCAGTGTCAAAAAGCTGGGTCTCTGTCGACCGTTTTGGGTCTTGCAGCAGGACAATGACCCCAAGCACACAAGACTGGTTCAACACAAAATGCTGGACTGTTCTGAAGTGGCCAGCAATGAGTCCAGATCTAAATCCCATTGAAGACCTGTGGGGAGATCTGTAAACAGCAGTTGGGAGAAGGCATCCTTCAAATCTGGGAAAACTGGAGTAGTTTGCACAAGAAGAGTGGGCCACATTGCCAATGAAGAGGTGTAGGAAGTGTTTGAATGCAGTCAGTTAATCCAAAGGCTGTGCTACCAAATATTAAGTATTGGGTGTCAATAACTTTGTCAATGCCATTTCATTTAATTTTCTGATTTAAAAGGCTATATTAAATTCTGAATCAAAAAGAAAGGTTTTGTCATATGAAGTGAAATATAGAATTGTGGAGACAAAACACTTTTGTCAATTTGAACTTATTTTTATAGCAAATTGAGTCATTTGAAAAAAGTTCAAGGGTGCCAATATTTATGGCCACGACTGTACATGGACACGTGGGAGACCAGAGGATGAGTTATTTATTTTGTCGGTGTAGGTGGTCCTTGGCCCATGTAAGGGGGTTTTATTTTTTTTTTTGAGGAATAGGGGGAGGGGGGGGTAGGGGTAATGCACCAAGGTTAGTTTGTAGTTCCCCAATGTGATGTCTTCCCTGCCCCCCTGCTCCTTTCAATCTTTCCTCATTTATCCTATCGGTCCTTTTTCCCACCCCTCTCCTGAACCCGATTGGTCCGTTTCAACAATCCCCCCCCTCCCCTCAATCTTTCCTCCTTTACCCTAACAGTCAGTTTTCCCACATCGGTCTGATCCAACAATCCCCTCTTTGCCTTTCTCAATCAAACAATAATTCTTCACCAAACTTCATTTTGATAATCCATGTATCCCTCAGTCTGGCTGCATCCCTCTCCATCCACGCATTATCTTATTTCACACGTTTACGGCACAAAGCACGACACTCGATATCCATGCCCTGTGGGACAGCACCTCTTGAGTGATGCAGTGGAGCACCGTACAGAGAAAGTTTGTGCGTGAGGGAGGGGCTAGATGGTGCCCACAGTGTCTTTCACGCGCATGGGTGCAGTGGTGAAAATTTCCCTCAGAAAGTGGCATTTTCACAAGCTGCATCATGCACACGCCCACATCGGATGCATACCAACGGGAAGGAGGCTCGCATGAGCCGAGAAGCGATGCCTTGAGAAGGAGAACAAGCTGAGGTAACAGACAGACACCAAAAAGCTCGTCTTGCAAGGGGCAGGTGTGCGCAGTGTGTGAAGAGGGAAAAATCCCAGTGTGTTGGGGGGCAGGGAGAAAGCAGAGAACGCAGATCGGTTCGTTGAGAGCGGCTGGACACGGGGGACCCAGCAGATACGGAGTTGCTTGCAGCTGGTATATCTGGGACCCCAAGGAGAGGTTAGGTTGCCTGCTTGTTCTGAACGCCTCAGAAATACAGCTGCACATCCCATCGCCACTCACCAGCTAACTTCTCAATCATCCTCCACCACCCCACTCATTTTCCAATATATTTGGGCTGTGTGAGGTGAGGGAAGGAGTCGACCCCATACTCCGTACTTTTATATTCATCTTAGTTCTTCTTCTTCCCAGATTGAATGATGGCCATGTCCTTTGTGTAAAAAAGATATTATGACTTAGTTAAATCTGCTTTTTTTTTTTTCCTTTCCTGCATTGGTCCAACAGTGTACAAGCACAGAAAGACAAAGTTGTACCTCTCACAACAAGCTCTGTTTGCGGTTCTGCTCGGCAGATCACAAGGTGCGTTGGAGGACGTGGCCTCTATGGTAGGTTGCTGTGCCAAGAGAAAGGTATCGCAGAAACATCGAAGCGTAACCCTGCAAAGCTGGTAATCGGTCAAACAGCTACGGCTGTGTTAGAACTACAGCCCGTTGGACCACAGCGTTATCTTTGGTTGGTGGCCCCAGGAGGAACTCGAACGCTTCGCTTCCCCTTATGAACCTGAAATTCCTGGGCTGTAAAAATATTGAACTCGACACCAAACACTTTACAGTGTTCATAAGAATTGAAAGCTGTGCCACCCTTACGCCATGGTCAAAAAATAACAAAAAACTATAAACCCTCCTCAATCTTAATGGCATCCACAAATCAATTACAAACAGGCTATTCAAAAAGAAAAGCCCAAACTGATGAATGAAACTATTAAAGAACTCCCTTGACCCTTGCTTTTTTGAAGAGAAATGTGACCAAAACCAATTTATTTGTTTCTATCGCTGCCTGTTGCTCAACATACATGGTGATGGTAAAAACAAGAGATTGAAGGGCAAAAGCAGAAAGAACATCAATATCAGATTTACAAGGCCAGACAACAGAAAAACAAACTGCTAAACAATGCCAACGTTGAATGTGGAATGAAACCACTGTTTTTAAAAAGTCAATTGCCAATTTGATCGAACAACCAATTTGATTTTATAATTTAAAAAAAAAATTATATTTAAAAATAAAAAAATAAAGAGACCTCAACAAATGGACAGAAGATAGATTTTTTTTAAAAAAATAAAGATTTCAATTCAAAAGGTTGTATGAAAGGTTGGTGAGTTATGGTAATAACAGCAGAACACTTACCCCATGCCTCGTCCTCGAATCATGCCGCCACGACCACCCCGATCACCCCGATCAAAGCCTCGACCCCTGCTCTCGTACCCTCCACGGCCCTCATAACCACGGCTCTCATAGCTGCTACCTCGGCCCTCATATGGAGAGGTACGAGACTCGTATGGAGAGCTTCCTCGACCTCTTCCACGGCCAGCATCACCATAGCTTGCCGAACTATCAGGGTCAGGTGTCTGCCCATACCCAGAGCCAGAATTACCATAGCGATTGTAGCCACCACCTAAGGAGGGTAGGGGGGGAGGGAATGGGATGGAGAACATTGGGAAAAAAAAACTGCCAAAAGAGATCTTGATAATAATCAGAATGTCAAAAATCAAAGCCAAAGCCTTCAAGAGCCAATCAGTGTAATAAATTGATGACACTACCACCCTAACAGGGCTACAGAAACAATTTTATGTGCGAGAGAGGCGTGTGACACCACATTTAAAAGGTTACGGCAATTATCTCCATAAATTCTCATCAACCTTGTGTTGGTGGTGGCGGTGGTTGGCCATATGCAGAAGTCTGAGCATAGCTGCCAGCTTGGCCCTGTGTGTGATTGTAGGAGGTGGGTAGGAAATGGGTGGTGGCCCTGTTTGAGGGGTTGTCCACTATAGGCACTTGGAGGTGGTGGTTGGCTGTAGGTCCCAGTTTGCTCGTAGCCACTCTGACTGGTTCCATAAGCACTGGACAAATAAAAAAGAAAAAGAAAACTTGAAAACAATTTGACATGAATGCATCAATGGAAATGCCTTCCGTTGCAAAACTAGCAATTAAAACCCATCGCTTAGCTGATGGGGGGGTAAAAGAGGGAGAGGCGTGAGGAGTGCGCTGCATTTTATTAGGTGGGGGGCATGAGGGTACAGAGACAGAGTTGGGGAGGGGAGAGAGAAAGGTGAGGGGAGGAGCTGGGTTTGCAAAGAGTTATGTTATCTTTCTCAAAGAAAGTTACATGTATGCTTAATGAACATGAAAAAAAAAGAAAAAAGAAAAAACACCTGGGGCAGGAGCATTTAAAACCCATGCTATCTACCTGGCAAAAGGTCTGCCTGAATGCATGTAGCGACCTTTGCACCCCTCCGGTCGATTCATATATGCTACACCGTGGCATCACTATTCACTCCAAATCTGATTCATTCATGCTACAGTCCCCTCAACAGAGGGGGGAGGGGTGGGATGGGGTGAGAAAGGTGGAGAGGTGAGAGAAGCAGAGGAGTGAGAAATGGGAAGGGGAGGGGGATTACACCAGATGTGATGCCCAGTTTAATGTCCATCCGAGAGACGGCATTCACACCGAGGAATCGCCCTGCCTATGAAACACCAGGATGACAGTTGATAGCTGGGTCAGGATTCAAAAATTCAGGCTAGACAGCTTAGAGCGAGCATACATAACTTTTGGCTTTCCTGCCGTGATGTGGAGATTCATTACTTGATGGCAACTGAAAACATTTTTCTTCAGAGTAATCATATAATTCAATTTGCCTTCCTACCTCCCGTATCGCTATTGAAACATGAACAATGCGCGCCAAGTGACTTCACCAAGCAATCCACAAAACGGTTGAAGAAACTTTTTAAAATGAAACGTTTAATTTTTATTTGCATTTGTCTATACCAAAGTGATGGGTCGTGGAAAGGAAGATCGTACAAAAAGGGGAAAAAAATGTTGTGGAAAATAAAATTTCACATTTTCAGCGAGTCAGCCACCCCCTGTTGCACCGCAGAAAAACATGTGGCCAGCACACGCAAGTGGCCCCTGAACTATGTTCAAGTTGATTGATTATATTATTCAGTGATGGTGCGAATATTGTAGAGCACTTGCCAAGTGGCTTAAGCACTCCAACAAAATGGATAAGTAACGGCTTGCTTCGCACGTGATTAGCAATCACCCATCATCTATCTATAATTCCAGCAATTTCTGTGTGCGTGTGCGTGTGCGTGTGTCTGTGACCGCTGTTTCTCGACAACCTCTGGTCCGATCTAATTGAAACTTGCCAGGTATATTGCTGGGGACCTGAGGATGTGCCTTTTCAAGGTTTGATATTAATCAGACAAGTGCTTCCCAAGTTATGGCCATTTATTTACCAAACCAATGACAAGACACGTTGCTGTGTGGGCGTGGCCGATGGGGAAGGGAAGCTCAGCCGCGTTCCCCATTACGGGTTACAACGTACGGGCTTCCGGAGAGTGATGACTTCGTGTATTCTAATAATTTCTCGATTTCTTATGCGCATTTATAGATAAACACAATGCCCCAAGTTATGATCGTTTTCATATTAGACGGTGCATAAATTTCGGTAACATCAGAGTGCTGGTATGCTCCGAACCAGGAAGTTATTTTTTTTCTCTTCTCTTTTTCCTTGCGATGACATTGCGAAAAGGTAAAATACGTTGGCGCTAATTGAATAATTGGCCATTAAAACCTAAATTGCGAATCATCGTAACTGATATGCGAAATTCCGCGCCACGCACGTACGGGCACGCGAGAGAGAAGAAACGGCCTGTGTGGTTGTTGTTTCTTGCTCGCGGTTGGAATATTTATTTATTCTTTTTTTTTATGGGCACGTACTAGTCTTCACAATGACACAAACACACAATTACATTTGATCTCAATTAAAGGTCACATGAGAGCGCAAGAGAAATAATAGAACGTCAGTGTGTAACTTGAGTTCTGATTTCCAAAACGATTCTCAAAGGGCACATGACCTTTGTCCTCTTGAACCCAAATAATGAATCTTTGTATTTTTACATACTTGCCAAGTTTGGGGGAAATCCCTTCAGTGGCTGTTATCACGTTAACATTTTCAATCAACCGGTATGTCTTTTGACCTTCTGAACCACACATCTAATCATGGATAGTTTTTTTTG
>CM068954.1:99605359-99629979 GCA_035128595.1 Eptatretus atami
TTTTTTTTAAAGTCCAAATGTGTTAAAAAATTAAAATAAATAAAGGAGAGAAAGGAAAACGCCACAAGGGGACAGATGGACCTCAAACCTAATGCCTCAGGGGCATAAAAAGTAAAGTACATGTTGATTAAGCGAAACCAAAGGTCTATTTTCTTATATTGCTGTCAAGGCTAATGTAACAGCAAAAAAAAAACAGAGCAAGGGTTCAAAGACATTGGGGGGGGGGGAAGAATGTAAAATTGGGCAAGAATGCACAAATGCACACAGCATGGGGATTTGCACGTGAAAGAGGGAAAGGAACTTGAGCAGGTGTAGAAATGGTGGGAGTGATTTTCCACAATCTTGGAAATGGACAGAATTTAAAGAATTTGTAACTCGAAACTGAAATCAAACGGAACCGGGGGGGGGGGGGGGGAGCGACCGGACTATTTCAAATTACACAGAGCCATAATTAGTCATCACATCAACCGATATGCCTCTGCCCACATCAAGGGTTTGCATTTAAAACCCATGCTGTCTACTTTGACCGAAAACTTCAACACCATTTGACCTCAATATCTAATGTGTACAAATGTACTTAATAATATAGTCCAAATCCCAACCTTGATCACATTTTTACCTGATGTGCCCTCTGACCTTTGACGCTGAAATCCAATCAGTTCATCTTTCCATCATGATGCATACTTGTACCAAGTTTGACTTCGATCCTTTTTTAGCAGTTCTCAAATTATCGCGATAACGAAAACCTATCATGGAAAATAATATCATGGACAATCCAAAAACAATACCTCCAGCGACCTTAAAAAACAAATAATAATAAGAGAGATATCAATGTTTGGTCCAACTGCAATTAAACTATTCAATATATGGTCTTATTTTGTGTGTGCGTGATGCGCCAGACACACTGTAACAACGCAACACCGAAAGTAGTTTAACCAGAGTGGTGTCAAAGCCACCCAATGCCCGCCTGTTTATACATTTATCGTTTTTAAAAGACTAGTCTAATAATATTTTTTATAAACATTGCAGTGAAGTCTGATCCAAATAATTTTAAAACAATATATGTATATTGTAATCAGTAAAAATAGTGTGGTAGATAAAAACATTAGAAAGGAAATAACTTGCACCAAAAACTTTAACATTTTCACGCTGACGCTCACGCCGGGGGTATCGCTATAGCTCTGTTCTTCGAATAGGTGAGCTAAAAAGGTGCACCAACAAAATTTATTTCATTGGACTTCATTCCATCCCTAGTACACATTAAATGAATGGCAAGCATTGGGTGGCTTTGACACAATCTTAGGTTGAAATTTAAAAAAAAATTAAATCATTTGTTAATTTCAATCTCACTACACAAATAGTATACCCCAAAGGAACCTCATGCCAATTATCAGCATCCAAGTCCACATATTAATGAATGGCAAGCTTCTAAATAACTTGCACCAAAAACTTTAACGTTGATGTGCTACAAAAGTTAAGTTCAAAACAGGTCAAAAATTTAAAACATTTGAAATTATTTTTTAATTTCAACCTCACTACATCAATAGTATACCCCAAAGGAACCTCCATGCCAAATATCAGCATCCTAGTACACATATTAAATGAATGGCAAGCTTCTAAATAACTTGCACCAAAAACTAACATTTTCACACTGACGCTCATGCCGGGGGTATCGCTATAGCTCTCTGTTCTTCGAACAGGCGAGCTAAAAATAATAAAATTAAAAACACCGCAATTCAATGCACAAGGAACGAGAGAGTTCATTGAACACAGTACCCTGTGCTGTCTTGAGCAGGGTCAAAGAGGGACAAATTTGACTGGTTGTGAGGACAAAATTTTGTCCAAGCACTGCGAAATGGAAAAATATTTAAAGTGCTAAAAAGTCGATTTGTGTTCTAGTGTTAAAGTACATAATTCAATTAGCAAGATAACCTGATTCCATCAGGCTGTTGTGAAGGAATTAGTTTCCAATAGGGTATGGAACATTGACGGAGTTTGACAGCATAATGGCAGAGACCCCTAATTCACATAATGTAAAATGTGACAGAGTCCTCAATCAGTCTCCCCCACCCGTCTTTGCCTTCAAGTCCTACTCACAAACCCCAACACATCAAGCCCCACTCCCAACCTGAAGACTTCAATCCCCCACCACACCTCAACACTCCAAGTTTTTACCCCCCCCCCCCCACACCAGTCTCAACCTCCCCTCCCAACTGTCGCATCTTTCCTCTCCCCCCCCCATCCCCCTTGCACAAAAGTGAAAATGTGTTCTTACATCGATCACACATACTTACTTCAGATAGACAGACAATACAAAATTGCATTACACACATGGCATTTGTACAGACACATATGCATCACAATCACAAAATCCACAGCGCCATCACCAAATTAAAAGGCCTCATTCCACCTCGTGATAAGTCAGGAGTGGTGTGCAGTACCACTTGCAATCATTGTAGTCAGGTGAATGTTGGTGAAACGAGAAGGCTCAAATCACGTTTGGATGAACATGAAAGGTTAATGTGGTTGAGTAGGGCAGATCAGTCAGCCATTACACAGCACCAGGTAAAACCTGTCATGAGTTTAACCTCGACGGAACCAGTATACTGAGTGCCACACCCACCAACACCAACGAGCATACCAAAGAAGAGGGGGGTTAAACCAGTGAAACAATTGATCTCCAAACCCAATATAATATACAAACAAAGACATCAAGAAAAGGGTGGTGTTAAACTAAGATGATTGACAAACCAACCCTACCAGGAGTTCGAACAGGTCTCAACCAGAAGCACGTGGGGGGGGGGGGGGAAGGAGAGGACAGTCATGACAACTCATGTGCATCATTACAATACCAGATCATGACGTTTGCAACATCGGAATGAGAAGTAACCCAATGACAACGTGGCTTTGTCTTGTTTTAACAACAAACAAATAAAGGGTTCCATGCTTCCATGTGCAACCGAAGTAGGTCGATTGCCTAAAAAAAATTAATAAGACGGCCGCATGCACCAGTTTGGTTCCCTTTGGCTTGATATAGCTTGTGGATCACGAGCGATTATTTATTTTTGCGACGATTTCCCTTTGACAGCATAATAGTCACAAACTATTAAGACTGCCAAGGTTTCTCGGTGAGGCAAGTCGACAGAAATCGAAATTATATGGTGACAGAATGGACTGAGTTTGTGGTAATGCCATTTTGGTTTTATTACTTCCAAAAATCTAAGATTTTTCAAGTATATTGGTCAGTCAATTTTGTTATCGTCTGTCAACCGCCTACAAGTCACAATTTTAAACCGATCTTCATGAAACTTCACCACATGGAAGAGTTTATCATAACAAGAAGCCAATTGTTTGAGGTCAAAAGGTCAACACAAGCCAAAGGTCAGCAAATTTTCCAAATTTCTAAAATCTTCAATTGTACATCCAATTGACTTGAAATTTGGAAAGGATTTGCATATCAGGTCACTGAATTCAACCACCAATTAATTATTGTTGAGGTCAACATCGACCAAAAGGTCAACAACTAAGCTAGAATTTCCAAAATGCTCAATTTTCATCTGAATTGAAATTTAAAGAGTTGCTCCATATTTGGTCATTAAATTGAACCACAAATAATTGATATCAAATTTGTTTTATGTATTTGCAAGTATCGGGCATTGCACGACGCGTCTTTGTTATTCTGTCTATCACTTTCATGTCAATTCTAAACCGATAATCATGAAACTTTACCAAGTTATAGAGGTAGGCTCCACTGAAGCCTATTGATCTTGAGGTCAAATTTCTAAAAGTCACTTTTCATCCAATGGACTAAGATTGTCAATTTTAATCTTTATGAAAGACAATTTGATGCATCCACGGCAACCTTTGGAGAGGGGGTGGATTTTGTGAGTATCATGCTCTGCACGACATCTTTCTTGTTTTTTTTATTTTTTAACTTCCAGTGGGTGTGCAAACCAATGACCGAGCATACACAACATGTATGCAACAAAAATGAACAACTCAAAACTGCATGAATATCAAAACCTCTGCAGGCACTGTCTGGACCAATGACCTCTTAAATGAGGTATCACTCAGTTATAATGTGCTGTGGTTACGATGTTTACCCCACTCGGACACAATCGGGCAACCTGCATTTATCGATAGATAGAAGATAGACTTAAATGAAAAAGATTTTGAAGGTTGAAGAAAAAAAAAATTCCAGAAGTTATCCAAATATCCACATTTGTCTCCCACCTGCTGTTTACAAATCATTTTACGACTTCCTGTGTTTGTCACCCTGTTGGCAAAGTACCACCCAGGGATCCGTTGAGGGTTTAAGGTGTGGAAACAGCGTCAATTTTAATTTTTCCAATGCAAATGCACAAACACAAACACACTGCTTTGTAGAGTCTCCACCCGATATTTATCTGCTTAGCAGGAACTCAGAAAATAGGTTTTGCTCTCGCTTCCTTGTACATCAAATACTTCAGGTTTACAACAAAGAGATCATGGTCTGCAAAAGCTTTCAACCCCAACCAATGATGCCATATTTAGATGAATTCCAAGTTATGTAAAACAATACTTCCAAATGAACTTCGTTTTTAAAATTTGACAACTGAAGAGTCAAACGAAACACCATCATAGCTGGAAGTTGCATGTCAGGAATATCTAATAAATAAATAAGATGGAAAATAAATAAATAAAACATTCAAATCAAAATTCACTGGTTTCAAACGTATTCACCCCTTTAAGTCAGTACTTGGTGGAAGCACCTTTTGCGAAATGACTGCTATGAATCTTTTTGGGTCGGTCTGTACCAGCTTTGCACAGTGAGATGATGAAACGTTTGTCCATTCTTCACGTGAAAATTTCTCGAGTTCTGCCAACTTTGATGGGACTCATCGATGGACTGCATGCAATCTTCAAGTCTCACCATAAATGTTCAATTGGGTTAAAGTCAAGACTTTCACTGGCCAATCAAGAATTTATTTTTCTCTTATTCAGCCACTCCAGTGTGGCTTTCGCTGCATGCTTCAGATAATCGTCTTGCTGAAATGTGAATCTCCTACCCAGTTTGATTCATGGCTGACTCGAGCAGGTCATAATCAAGGATGCTGCTGTACTTTGCCCCACCCATTGTCCCTTCTGATGAAAATCAGCCCCAGAACATGATGCTGTCACAACCATGCTCGACAGTAGGGATGGTGTTGACTGGGTAATGTGCAGTGCGAGGATTGCGCCAACGAATAACGTTTTAAATTTATACTGAAGTTCAATTTTTGTCTCGTATGACCACAAACTTTTCTGCACATGCCTGCAGTATCAAGATGCTTTTTCGCAAACTCTGTACAAGCTTTTAGATGGGTCTTTTTCAGTAATGGCTTTTTCTTGCCAGCTGTCCATCGAGGGCAGCTTTGTGAAGGGAACGGTATATTGTTGATTGATGAACACTGACCCACCTCTCGGACATAGAGCGTTGAAGATCTTTCAATATCATTGTTGGATTTACAGTGACATCCCAAGCCAGTTTCCCGCTTGCTGAATTTGGATGGGATGACAAATCTCCCATTTCTTAATGATGGATATACCATACTCAAAAAGGGATGAAGAGTGACTGAAATGTTGTTACAACCCTCTCCTGAACAGTGTTTTTCCACCACTTTATGTCTGACTTATTTGGAAAGCTCCTTGGTTGACCAATTGAGTTGCACCTTAACACTTCTTAGATAAGTGGGGGAGCTTAATTTAAGTTTACCCCCAGATTACATACAGGTGAACCTAATTACACTATTTTGTAACATTTCAAACAAATAATTTGTTCTTGAAGTGATTTAAGGTTAATTAGGGAAAGGGTTTGAACACTTATGTAACTGAGAATCATCTGATTTTCTTTGTTATTCCAACATAATCACATTTTATTGGCTTTTTTAATTTTAGCTTTATCACTTTGGAGTAGTTTGTGAAGAATAATGTATGAATTATTATATACACACACACAATCTAGTTTTTTCATTTTCTGTTCCTTCCAATTCTGTCACACACATATATATATATATATATAATTTGATTTGAAAGAATCATGAAATAAATTCAGGTAGAGTGCATCAAAATGTCAAAACTTTGGAGGGAGTGAATACTTTTGCAGACCACTGCACAGCCCATTCCCTTTTACCTTTTTAAAGCAATTGGGACAAACCAATCACTAAAAGATTGTTGAGCAAGCCACGCTCAACGTTTTCAAAAACACCCTTACAACTCGAAAAACAAGTAATCACATCAATAACACAAGTACCTGCTGGGCGGGCTGCTTGAGTAGTTTGCTGGTAGCCAGGGTAAGAACTACTCTGTCCATAAGCTGTAGCTTGTCCATAACTGCTGGCCTGACTGTATGGATCTGTTGCACGGCTGCACACACAAAACAAAGGTGCTTTATGTAACAGCAAAGTTCACAGCACCACTTGAAACTGAACAGTCCAGCACCTTGCATGAAATTAAAATGGCTGTATGTTGGTTGGATAAGAGTAACAGGTCCGGCACACAGCCAATTTTTGCACATGTTTGTTGTATTTCAACTCCAGAAAATATCAGAGGTGTTTTGGGGTTGCAAAACAATATTTCATGACAGGCGTACGATACTTTGCAGACACTAATTGTATGAAATATTTTTGCGACCGAGGAAGAGAAGTAGAGCATTGGACTTGCTTCTGGGACAACCACACAACTGGTAAAGGAAATAAATCCGCACAAAAGAAACCCGGCCTTTCATTGGCTTTTCGCACTCATAAAATTGCGTAAAAAGAAAATAATTTTTAAAAAAGATGAAAAAAAAGAACATTTTTGTCCTGAGCTGGAAACCACTCACAGGTAACGGTACCAGAAGGAATGAAAATAATGCCCTCTGTACCTCTGCACAGATGGTGGTGGATTACTGGGAGCGGTTGCAGTTTGACCCCCATATCCTGCATAACTCGCTTGGCTCCCATAGACAGCAGCTTGATTTCCATAGGCTGTGTGGCTCCCAGTTGCTGCAGCGTCATAGGTTGTGCTGTAGGACTGAGAGTAGGTTGCATGTGAAGGAGGAGCCACTGTGACGGCAGCTGTAGCTGGAGTAGTAGTTGCAACAGCAGCAGGGTTTACTGCAGCTGCAGGTTGAGTGTAACCTGTCAAATACAATGACCCCAAAAATTTTTTTTTTTTAGGTGGAAGGAAATAGGAAGAACAGATTACACAGGCAGGGCATTTTAAACCAGTATTCTTGTTCGGTCCTTCCAGCCATCTAACCAACGGCTGAACGTCCTGGTTACACAGATTTACTGGAAGGTGGAGGTACTTTCAACCCCAGACTCTTGAATGACCCTAAATCAACTCACATGTCCTTTAATAAAAAAAAGAATTTTTTTTTTAAAAACCTGCTCTTTTCAGCCCGTCATTTGTCGAGGACAAATGTCGTCTTCCATCTGCTTGGAAATCCACCATCAGTGTATTACATAAAATAAGGGGCAATACCCCTAGGTGCCCACCTGGTAGCGACAGGATAAGAAAACTAGGGAACAACTGGGAGGTGCAGATAATCCACAAATATTTAAAACGCAGAAGTAAATAGTTAGATTTTTTATTTTTAATGCAGTGAACAAACTTAGGTACATAATGGGTGATGAAAGTCATGGTCAAGTTTCCTCAAATTGTGTGTGTAGTTTCTGAGAAGAAAGCAAAATACATCTTTGGGGGGGAGGAGGAGGGAGGGCATCAACATCTGTAAACTCTTCATGTAGACAACATTCAGGTTCGATGTTTTTAGTGCCGTGAACAGACTTTGGCACATCACGGGTGATGAAGGTTGGTGCATTGTTAAGTTTCATCGGAATTATATGTGTAGTGTCAGAGAAGAAGTTGCAAGTGTTTGTGGACGGATAACGCACCATCCCATAAGCTCCTCGAACTACGTTCCAATTGAGCCAACTCGATGGGCACTCTTCGACGTTGTCAGATGTGCCTCTGGTTTCATTATTAGATCATCATACATACTTGTAACAAGTTTGATATAAATCCGTGAACCCAGATTTTAAAAAAATTAAATAATTCTCGCTGCCAGACCATGCATCCGATCAGGTTGAAATTTAAACACAAATTCTACATGACAGATCATAATTGTAAAGTTTCACATCGATTGATGAAGCCGTTCACGAGAAATAACTAAGATTTTCGTTTATTCCAATATGGCTACCAGACAATGTGACCTACTAATTATTAATGAACACCCAGTTACCCCCAAGGCTTGGGGAACATGTGGGTGAAGTTTGTCGATCTGTCAAGCTGCTCTGGAGAACATTTTAAAGGCTTATTCTTCAATATAAATATAAAATCTGCCAGCATGTGACCTATAGACATTATAGGTGGAGAGCATTTTGTTCTTGGATACATGTAACATTTCACCTCAATCTGTCCAACTGTGAGATTTGACTGCTTTTATGTTTATATATACAACACACACGTTTCCAAACCACTTAACCGATGTCATCATCCCACCCCCCCCCCCCCTATAATTTAGCCCAAGATGACACTCAATGTTCACACAAACAGATAAACCATTGAACGTATGAAATTATGACATCACAACAAAGCCACCTCGGACATTAAAAAAACATAAAAACACTTTTTCCCATGGGGAAATACTTGACATGTGCCAAGTTTCAATTTTTTCCATGGAGCGGTTTCAGAGATGGAGATCCAATGTTTTCCTTTTTCCAATATGGCTGCCACACACATGAACTATGATGTCAATAATCATTGAAACAGTCCACATGAGTAGTCACACATGGTGAAAATTTTGTGGCAAATCACATAAGCGGTTGCAGAGAAAACAGAAAATTAGCACGGACTTACGGACAACCTGAAAACACAATGCCTCTAGGGACCTTGTCAGCGGAGGTATAAACAAGGTGCAAAAAACTGACTTAACCACGACCTATGAACATCGATCACCGCCGTTTGATATTAATCCTCACTTTTCTCAAAACTCATCTCAGATCACCAATTTGTTTTCAGACCAGGTTGCTCCACCTTGGATGTGCTGCTTCTACTCACCCAACAATGGATGGAAGCCCTAAATGTCAGTCATGAGATCAGGGCCATCCTATGATTTTGATAGTTTGGCATCTACCTGTCTCTCCAAACTCTACCTGTGGCATACATGTTTCTGACTTCTACTCTCGTAGTCAAAGGCGTAGCACTAAACGGAATCCTTTCAGCTCCTCTCCTTGTCAACGCTGCAGTGCATCCAAGGCAATGTTCTGGGCCCAGTCCTATTCCGGATTTTAATAAATGATTTGACATTGGAAAATCCCCTTAATCTATTGGCTTCAACTCAGCCATATCACATCACAAATCCTTAAGACAGGCAGGCTGCAGCCTCTTCAGACGTTGACAAAAGCATAAATGGTCAAACAAATGGAATGCATCTTTCAAGCAAACAAATCTCACACTCACAACTCTCCAAAAGGACCGTATTGAAACTCTCTCCACCCCACCCCAATCTAATTTCTTACCAATACTCTTGAAGAGGTTCAGTCATTCAAACTCCTGGGTCTCACTATCAGCTATGCTCTTTCTTGGGAAACCACATTTCAAAGATGGCCTCCAAAGCTGCCCACCAACTAACACTCCTTGTCATACAAAGTCCTTCTTGGCACACCGAACACTCCTATCCACCGACAAGGCTTTCAATTCATCCACAGCTTGATGGAGTACTGCTCTCCCACCTCAAAATCTTGCTCACTTGACACCATGGAAAGAGGCCTTCAAGAACATTGGAATTTCCCACAATTAAGTGGAGTCTATGGCCCCATCAATTCGCCACCGCAGGGTCGGTGGGTGATCTGCTTTCTACCGCCTCCTTTGATATTTCACCCTCTGCTCTTGCATGCATTGTCGTGTCCCCCCCCCCCCCAAGGTTTCTGCAGAGCACACATGGTCCACCATCAACCGCCTTCTGGTGAAACGCAGTCCAGGATCACTGCTCACCTCCAAATCATTGTTTCTTTTTTTTTTGTATACATTGTCGAAGCTCGTATAAGACTAACACACAACGCACAGCAAGGGGGCATGAAACAAGAGGGTTGGGAGAGGGGAGGACAAAACAGTGGGAACAGAGATATTAGATCTGTGGAAGGAAGGATGGGTACACAAGATGGACATTACAGGGACTTTCAGGAAGGAAAGCAGGGAATTTGAAGGAGGTGGGTTTGGGATGCATTAATGGAGGGTAGAAAAGAGGTTTGGATGGGGGAAAATGAGAACCATATCTTCTCTACCCTCATTAACTCCCCCTGCAACCGCAGCTTTTTTTTTTTTAATGACTTTAGAAGAAATTCTTCACTAAAATTTGCATTCTGCACAAGAAAATGTTGCATAAAAATTTGGCACTTTCTCCACCACAAACAAAAGCAAAAATTCTGCACTTTCCATTGAGCATTCAGTTTTTGCATGCCACAGTATTAAAAAAAAATTTAAAAAAATATTACACTTACATACGACATGAACTATTTGCAGACATTACATTTGCCAAAACTTCAGACTTTGTTTTCCATGTCTGTACCATGTCTCATTTGATTACAACATACAAGCATAGAGCAGACAGACCCATATGGCTAAATCACACTTCCATTTTTCACTCAATCAAAAGACAGCAATGAGAATATAAAGCAATGGGATTGGGATCATGCAACTTGAATGACCATTCAAGTTACATTATAAATGCGAATCAGAAAGGAAACAAAAGGTAGATTAATCCAACCTGTCTGCGCCGGTGGTTGGGGCTGTCCATAAGAGTAGGCAGACTGCCATAGGCTTTGCAGACACAGAGCCATAATTAGTCATCACATCAACCGATATGCCTCTGCCCACATCAAGGGTTTGCATTTAAAACCCATGCTGTCTACTTTGACCGAAAACTTCAACACCATTTGACCTCAATATCTAATGTGTACAAATGTACTTAATAATATAGTCCAAATCCCAACCTTGATCACATTTTTACCTGATGTGCCCTCTGACCTTTGACGCTGAAATCCAATCAGTTCATCTTTCCATCATGATGCATACTTGTACCAAGTTTGACTTCGATCCCTTTTTTAGCAGTTCTCAAATTATCGCGATAACGAAAACCTATCATGGAAAATAATATCATGGACAATCCAAAAACAATACCTCCAGCGACCTTAAAAAAACAAATAATAATAAGAGAGATATCAATGTTTGGTCCAACTGCAATTAAACTATTCAATATATGGTCTTATTTTGTGTGTGCGTGATGCGCCAGACACACTGTAACAACGCAATCACCGAAAGTAGTTTAACCAGAGTGGTGTCAAAGCCACCCAATGCCCGCCTGTTTATACATTTATCGTTTTTAAAAGACTAGTCTAATATATTTTTATAAGCATTGCAGTGAAGTCTGATCCAAATAATTTTAAAACAATATTGTATATTGTAATCAGTAAAAAATAGTGTGGTAGATAAAAACATTAGAAAGGAAATAACTTGCACCAAAAACTTTAACATTTTCACGCTGACGCTCACGCCGGGGGTATCGCTATAGCTCTGTTCTTCGAATAGGTGAGCTAAAAAGGTGCACCAACAAAATTTATTTCATTTGGACTTCATTCCATCCCTAGTACACATTAAATGAATGGCAAGCATTGGGTGGCTTTGACACAATCTTAGGTTGAAATTTAAAAAAAAATTAAAATCATTTGTTAATTTCAACTTCAACTTACACAAATAGTATACCCCAAAGGAACCTCCATGCCAAATATCAGCATCCAAGTCCACATATTAATGAATGGCAAGCTTCTAAATAACTTGCACCAAAAACTTTAACGTTGATGTGCTACAAAAAGTTAAGTTCAAAACAGGTCAAAAATTTAAAACATTGAAATTATTTTTTATTTCAACCTCACTACATCAATAGTATACCCAAAGGAACCTCCATGCCAAATATCAGCATCCTAGTACACATATTAAATGAATGGCAAGCTTCTAAATAACTTGCACCAAAAACTAACATTTTCACACTGACGCTCATGCCGGGGGTATCGCTATAGCTCTCTGTTCTTCGACAGGCGAGCTAAAAATAATTAAATTCAAAAACACCGCAATTCAATGCACAAGGAACGAGAGAGTTCATTGAACACAGTACCCTGTGCTGTCTTGAGCAGGGTCAAAGAGGGACAAATTTGACTGGTTGTGAGGACAAAATTTTGTCCAAGCACTGCGAAATGGAAAAATATTTAAAGTGCTAAAAAGTCGATTTGTGTTCTAGTGTTAAAGTACATAATTCAATTAGCAGATAACCTGATTCCATCAGGCTGTTGTGAAGGAATTAGTTTCCAATAGGGTATGGAACATTGACGGAGTTTGACAGCATAATGGCAGAGACCCCTAATTCCACATAATGTAAAATGTGACAGAGTCCTCAATCAGTCTCCCCCACCCCGTCTTTGCCTTCAAGTCCTACTCACAACCACACAATCAGCCCACTCCCAACCTGAAGACTTCAATCCCCCACCACACCTCAACACTCCAAGTTTTTACCCCCCCCCCCCCACACCAGTCTCAACCTCCCCTCCCAACTGTCGCATCTTTCCTCTCCCCCCCATCCCCCTTGCACCCCCCTCTACAAAAGTGAAAATGTGTTCTTACATCGATCACACATACTTACTTCAGATAGACAGACAATACAAAATTGCATTACACAACATGGCATTTGTACAGACACATATGCATCACAATCACAAAATCCACAGCGCCATCACCAAATTAAAAGGCCTCATTCCACCTCGTGATAAGTCAGGAGTGGTGTGCAGTACCACTTGCAATCATTGTAGTCAGGTGAATGTTGGTGAAACGAGAAGGCTCAAATCACGTTTGGATGAACATGAAAGGTTAATGTGGTTGAGTAGGGCAGATCAGTCAGCCATTACACAGCACCAGGTACAAACCTGTCATGAGTTTAACCTCGACGGAACCAGTATACTGAGTGCCACACCCACCAACACCAACGAGCATACCAAAGAAGAGGGGGGGTTAAACCAGTGAAACAATTGATCTCCAAACCCAATATAATATACAAACAAAGACATCAAGAAAAGGGTGGTGTTAAACTAAGATGATTGACAAACCAACCCTACCAGGAGTTCGAACAGGTGCTCAACCAGAAGCACGTGGGAGAGGGGGGGGGGAAGGAGAGGACAGTCATGACAACTCATGTGCATCATTACAATACCAGATCATGACGTTTGCAACATCGGAATGAGAAGTAACCCAATGACAACGTGGCTTTGTCTTGTTTTAACAACAAACAAATAAAGGGTTCCATGCTTCCATGTGCAACCGGAAGTCGGTCGATTGCGCTAAAAAAAAAATTAATAAGACGGCCGCATGCACCAGTTTGGTTCCCTTTGGCTTGATATAGCTTGTGGATCACGAGCGATTATTTATTTTTGCGACGATTTCCCTTTGACAGCATAATAGTCACAAACTATTAAGACTGCCAAGGTTTCTCGGTGAGGCAAGTCGACAGAAATCGAAATTATATGGTGACAGAATGGACTGAGTTTGTGGTAATGCCATTTTGGTTTTATTACTTCCAAAAATCTAAGATTTTTCAAGTATATTGGTCAGTCAATTTTGTTATCGTCTGTCAACCGCCTACAAGTCACAATTTTAAACCGATCTTCACGAAACTTCACCACATGGAAGAGTTTATCATAAGCAAGAAGCCAATTGTTTGAGGTCAAAAGGTCAACACAAGCCAAAGGTCAGCAAATTTTCCAAATTTCTAAAATCTTCAATTGTCATCCAATTGACTTGAAATTTGGAAAGGATTTGCATATCAGGTCACTGAATTCAACCACCAATTAATTATTGTTGAGGTCAACATCGACCAAAAGGTCAACAACTAAGCTAGAATTTCCAAAATGCTCAATTTTCATCTGAATTGAAATTTAAAGAGTTGCTCCATATTTGGTCATTAAATTGAACCACCAATAATTGATATCAAATTTGTTTTATGTATTTTGCAAGTATCGGGCATTGCACGACGCGTCTTTGTTATTCTGTCTATCACTTTCATGTCAATTCTAAACCGATAATCATGAAACTTTACCAAGTTATAGAGGTAGGCTCCACTGAAGCCTATTGATCTTGAGGTCAAATTTCTAAAAGTCACTTTTCATCCAATGGACTAAGATTGTCAATTTTAATCTTTATGAAAGACAATTTGATGCATCCACGGCAACCTTTGGAGAGGGGGTGGATTTTGTGAGTATCATGCTCTGCACGACATCTTTCTTGTTTTTTTTATTTTTTAACTTCCAGTGGGTGTGCAAACCAATGACCGAGCATACACAACATGTATGCAACAAAAATGAATACAACTCAAAACTGCATGAATATCAAAACCTCTGCAGGCACTGTCTGGACCAATGACCTCTTAAATGAGGTATCACTCAGCATTATAATGTGCTGTGGTTACGATGTTTACCCCACTCGGACACAATCGGGCAACCTGCATTTATCGATAGATAGAAGATAGACTTAAATGAAAAAGATTTTGAAGGTTGAAGAAAAAAAAAATTCCAGAAGTTATCCAAATATCCACATTTGTCTCCCACCTGCTGTTTACAATATCATTTTACGACTTCCTGTGTTTGTCACCCTGTTGGCAAAGTACCCACCCAGGGATCCGTTGAGGGTTTAAGGTGTGGAAACAGCGTCAATTTTAATTTTTCCAATGCAAATGCACAAACACAAACACACTGCTTTGTAGAGTCTCCACCCGATATTTATCTGCTTAGCAGGAACTCAGAAAATAGGTTTTGCTCTCGCTTCCTTGTACATCAAATACTTCAGGATTTAAACAAAAGAGATCATGGTCTGCAAAAGCTTTCAACCCCAACCAATGATGCCATATTTAGATGAATTCCAAGTTATGTAAAAACAATACTTCCAAATGAACTTCGTTTTTAAAATTTGACAACTGAAGAGTCAAACGAAACACCATCATAGCTGGAAGTTGCATGTCAGGAATATCTAATAAATAAATAAAGATGGAAAATAAATAAATAAAACATTCAAATCAAAATTCACTGGTTTCAAACGTATTCACCCCTTTAAGTCAGTACTTGGTGGAAGCACCTTTTGCAGAAATGACTGCTATGAATCTTTTTGGGTCGGTCTGTACCAGCTTTGCACAGTGAGATGATGAAACGTTTGTCCATTCTTCACGTGAAAATTTCTCGAGTTCTGCCAACTTTGATGGGACTCATCGATGGACTGCATGCAATCTTCAAGTCTCACCATAAATGTTCAATTGGGTTAAAGTCAAGACTTTCACTGGCCAATCAAGAATTTATTTTCTTCTTATTCAGCCACTCCAGTGTGGCTTTCGCTGCATGCTTCAGATAATCGTCTTGCTGAAATGTGAATCTCCTACCCAGTTTGATTCATGGCTGACTCGAGCAGGTCATAATCAAGGATGCTGCTGTACTTTGCCCCACCCATTGTCCCTTCTGATGAAAATCAGCCCCAGAACATGATGCTGTCACAACCATGCTCGACAGTAGGGATGGTGTTGACTGGGTAATGTGCAGTGCGAGGATTGCGCCAGACATAACGTTTTAAATTTATACTGAAGTTCAATTTTTGTCTCGTATGACCACAAAACTTTTCTGCACATGCCTGCAGTATCAAGATGCTTTTTCGCAAACTCTGTACAAGCTTTTAGATGGGTCTTTTTCAGTAATGGCTTTTTCTTGCCAGCTGTCCATCGAGGGCAGCTTTGTGAAGGGAACGGTATATTGTTGATTGATGAACACTGACCCACCTCTCGGACATAGAGCGTTGAAGATCTTTCAATATCATTGTTGGATTTACAGTGACATCCCAAGCCAGTTTCCCGCTTGCTGAATTTGGATGGGATGACAAATCTCCCATTTCTTAATGATGGATATCACCATACTCAAAAAGGGATGAAGAGTGACTGAAATGTTGTTACAACCCTCTCCTGAACAGTGTTTCTCCACCACTTTATGTCTGACTTATTTGGAAAGCTCCTTGGTTGACCAATTGAGTTGCACCTTAACACTTCTTAGATAAGTGGGGGAGCTTAATTTAAGTTTACCCCCAGATTACATACAGGTGAACCTAATTACACTATTTTGTAACATTTCAAACAAATAATTTGTTCTTGAAGTGATTTAAGGTTAATTAGGGAAAGGGTTTGAACACTTATGTAACTGAGAATCATCTGATTTTCTTTGTTATTCCAACATAATCACATTTTATTGGCTTTTTTAATTTTTAGCTTTATCACTTTGGAGTAGTTTGTGAAGAATAATGTATGAAATTATTATATACACACACACAATCTAGTTTTTTCATTTTCTGTTCCTTCCAATTCTGTCACACACATATATATATATATATATAATTTGATTTGAAAGAATCATGAAATAAATTCAGGTAGAGTGCATCAAAATGTCAAAACTTTGGAGGGAGTGAATACTTTTGCAGACCACTGCACAGCCCATTCCCTTTTACCTTTTTAAAGCAATTGGGACAAACCAATCACTAAAAGATTGTTGAGCAAGCCACGTCTCAACGTTTTCAAAACACCCTTACAACTCGAAAAACAAAGTAATCACATCAATAACACAAGTACCTGCTGGGCGGGGCTGCTTGAGTAGTTTGCTGGTAGCCAGGGTAAGAACTACTCTGTCCATAAGCTGTAGCTTGTCCATAACTGCTGGCCTGACTGTATGGATCTGTTGCACGGCTGCACACACAAAACAAAGGTGCTTTATGTAACAGCAAAGTTCACAGCACCACTTGAAACTGAACAGTCCAGCACCTTGCATGAAATTAAAATGGCTGTATGTTGGTTGGATAAGAGTAACAGGTCCGGCACACAGCCAATTTTTGCACATGTTTGTTGTATTTCAACTCCAGAAAATATCAGAGGTGTTTTGGGGTTGCAAAACAATATTTCATGACAGGCGTACGATACTTTGCAGACACTAATTGTATGAAATATTTTTGCGACCGAGGAAGAGAAGTAGAGCATTGGACTTGCTTCTGGGACAACCACACAACTGGTAAAGGAAATAAATCCGCACAAAAGAAACCCGGCCTTTCATTGGCTTTTCGCACTCATAAAATTGCGTAAAAAGAAAAATAATTTTTAAAAAAGATGAAAAAAAAGAACATTTTGTCCTGAGCTGGAAACCACTCACAGGTAACGGTACCAGAAGGAATGAAAAATAATGCCCTCTGTACCTCTGCACAGATGGTGGTGGATTACTGGGAGCGGTTGCAGTTTGACCCCCATATCCTGCATAACTCGCTTGGCTCCCATAGACAGCAGCTTGATTTCCATAGGCTGTGTGGCTCCCAGTTGCTGCAGCGTCATAGGTTGTGCTGTAGGACTGAGAGTAGGTTGCATGTGAAGGAGGAGCCACTGTGACGGCAGCTGTAGCTGGAGTAGTAGTTGCAACAGCAGCAGGGTTTACTGCAGCTGCAGGTTGAGTGTAAAATCCTGTCAATACAATTGACCCCCAAATTTTTTTTTTTTTAGTGGAGGAATAGAGACCAAACAGATTACACAGGCAGGGCATTTTAAACCAAGTATTCTTGTTCGGTCCTTCCAGCCATCTAACCAACGGCTGAACGTCCTGGTTACACAGATTTCACTGGAAGGTGGAGGTACTTTCAACCCCAGACTCTTGAATGACCCTAAATCAACTCACATGTCCTTTAATAAAAAAAGAATTTTTTTTTTAAAAACCTGCTCTTTTCAGCCCGTCATTTGTCCGAGGACAAATGTCGTCTTCCATCTGCTTGGAAATCCACCATCAGTGTATTACATAAAATAAGGGGCAATACCCCTAGGTGCCCACCTGGTAGCGACAGGATAAGAAAACTAGGGAACAACTGGGAGGTGCAGATAATCCACAAAATATTTAAAACGCAGAAGTAAATAGTTAGATTTTATTATTTTTAATGCAGTGAACAAACTTAGGTACATAATGGGTGATGAAAGTCATGGTCAAGTTTCCTCAAAATTGTGTGTGTAGTTTCTGAGAAGAAAGCAAATACATCTTTGGGGGGGAGGAGGGAGGAGGGCATCAACATCCTGTAAACTCTTCATGTAGACAACATTCAGGTTCGATGTTTTTAGTGCCGTGAACAGACTTTGGCACATCACGGGTGATGAAGGTTGGTGCATTGTTAAGTTTCATCGGAATTATATGTGTAGTGTCAGAGAAGAAGTTGCAAGTGTTTGTGGACGGATAACGCACCATCCCATAAGCTCCTCGGAACTACGTTCCAATTGAGCCAACTCGATGGGCACTCTTCGACGTTGTCAGATGTGCCTCTGGTTTCATTATTAGATCATCATACATACTTGTACCAAGTTTGATATAAATCCGTGAACCCAGATTTTAAAAAATTAAATAATTCTCGCTGCCAGACCATGCATCCGATCAGGTTGAAATTTAAAACACAAATTCTACATGACAGATCATAATTGTAAAGTTTCACATCGATTGATGAAGCCGTTCACGAGAAATAACTAAGATTTTCGTTTATTCCAATATGGCTACCAGACAATGTGACCTACTAATTATTAATGAACACCCAGTTACCCCCAAGGCTTGGGGAACATGTGGGTGAAGTTTGTCGATCTGTCAAGCTGCTCTGGAGAACATTTTAAAGGCTTATTCTTCAATATAAATATAAAATCTGCCAGACATGTGACCTATGACATTATAGGTGGAGAGCATTTTGTTCTTGGATACATGTAACATTTCACCTCAATCTGTCCAACTGTGAGATTTGACTGCTTTTATGTTTATATACACACACACCACACGTTTCCAAACCACTTAACCGATGTCATCAATCCCACCCCCCCCCCCAATATAATTTAGCCCAAGATGACACTCAATGTTCACACAAACAGATAAACCATTGAACGTATGAAATTATGACATCACAACAAAGCCACCTCGGACATTAAAAAAAAACATAAAAACACTTTTTCCCATGGGGAAATACTTGACATGTGCCAAGTTTCAATTTTTTCCATGGAGCGGTTTCAGAGATGGAGATCCAATGTTTTTCCTTTTTCCAATATGGCTGCCACACCACATGAACTATGATGTCAATAATCATTGAAACAGTCCACATGAGTAGTCACACATGGTGAAAATTTTGTGGCAATCACATAAGCGGTTGCAGAGAAAACAGAAAATTAGCACGGACTTACGGACAACCTGAAAACACAATGCCTCTAGGGACCTTGTCAGCGGAGGTATAAACAAGGTGCAAAAAACTGACTTAACCACAGACCTATGAACATCGATCACCGCCGTTGATATTAAATCCTCACTTTTCTCAAAACTCATCTCAGATCACCAATTTGTTTTCAGACCAGGTTGCTCCACCTTGGATGTGCTGCTTCTACTCACCCAACAATGGATGGAAGCCCTAAATGTCAGTCATGAGATCAGGGCCATCTCATGATTTTGATAGTTTGGCATCTTACCTGTCTCTCCAAACTCTACCTGTGGCATACATTGCTTTCTGACTTCTACTCTCGTAGTCAAAGGCGTAGCACTAAACGGAATCCTTTCAGCTCCTCTCCTTGTCAACGCTGCAGTGCATCCAAGGCAATGTTCTGGGCCCAGTCCTATTCCGGATTTTCATAAATGATTTGACATTGGAAAATCCCCTTAATCTATTGGCTTCAACCTCAGCCATATCACATCACAAATCCTTCAGACAGGCAGGCTGCAGCCTCTTCAGACGTTGACAAAAGCATAAACTGGTCAAACACATGGAATGCATCTTTCAATGCAAACAAATCTCACACTCACAACTCTCCAAAAGGACCGTATTGAAACTCTCTCCACCCCCACCCCAATCTAATTTCTTAACAATACTCTTGAAGAGGTTCAGTCATTCAAACTCCTGGGTCTCACTATCAGCTATGCTCTTTCTTGGGAAAACCACATTTCAAAGATGGCCTCCAAAGCTGCCCACCAACTAAGCATCCTGTGTCATACAAAGTCCTTCCTTGGCACACCGAAACTCCTATCCACCGACAAGGCTTTCAATTCATCCACAGCTTGATGGAGTACTGCTCTCCCACCCTCAAATCTTGCTCAGCTTGACACCATGGAAAGAGGCCTTCAAGAACATTGGAATTTCCCACAATTAAGTGGAGTCTATGGGCCAATCAATTCGCCACCGCAGGGTCGGTGGGTGATCTGCTTTCTACCGCCTCCTTTGATATTTCACCCTCTGCTCTTTGCATGCATTGTCGTGTCCCCCCCCCCCCCCCGCCAAGGTTTCTGCAGAGCACACATGGTCCACCATCAACCGCCTTCTGGTGAAACGCAGTCCAGGATCACTGCTCACCTCCAAATCATTTGTTCTTTTTTTTTGTTACATTGTCGAAGCTCGTATAAGAGCTAACACACAACGCACAGCAAGGGGGGCATGAAACAAGAGGGTTGGGAGAGGGAGGACAAAACAGTGGGGAACAGAGATATTAGATCTGTGGAAGGGAGAGGATGGGTACACAAGATGGACATTACAGGGACTTTCAGGAAGGAAAGCAGGGAATTTGAAGGAGGTGGGTTTGGGATGCATTAATGGAGGGTAGAAAAGAGGTTTTGGATGGGGGAAAATGAGAACCATGATCTCTTCTACCCTCATTAACTCCCCCTGCAACCGCAAAGCTTTTTTTTTAATGACTTTATGAGAAAATTCTTCACTAAAATTTGCATTCTGCACAAGAAAATGTTGCATAAAAATTTGGCACTTTCTCCACCACAAACAAAAGCAACAAATTCTGCACTTTCCATTGAGCATTCAGTTTTTGCATGCCACAGGTATTAAAAAAAATTTTAAAAATATTACACTTACATACGACATGAACTATTTGCAGACATTAACATTTGCCAAACTTCAGACTTTGTTTTCCATGTCTGTACCATGTCTCATTTGATTACAACATACAAGCATAGAGCCAGACAGACCCATATGGCTAAATCACACCTTCCATTTTTCCACTCAATCAAAAGACAGCAATGAGAATATAAAGCAATGGGATTGGGGATCAAGTGCAACTTGAATGACCATTCAAGTTACATTATAAATGCAGAATCAGAAAGGAAACAAAAAGGTAGATTAATCCAACCTGTCTGCGCCGGTGGTTGGGGCTGTCCATAAGAGTAGGCAGACTGCCCATAGCTTGCAGTCTGTGCAGCATAACTGCCATCGGTGGCCTGAGGTTGGCTGTAACCAGCATAAGCAGGCTGGGCGTAGGACTGAAACAAGTACATGGACAAATGTAGTCAATAAATGGTAAAACTTCACCAAAAACTAAGCTAAGAATGTCAACTGCAATCTATTTTCCTTACCTTCCAGTTGATAACATTTCTTAACTGGAGTTAATCAAACACCTTACCCCAAGCAGAAAAAATAAAAATAAAAAAAATTAAAAAGGGGATATGGCAACAGCATTTTAAAATCTTGCTTTGCGTTTCCAAGCACGATCTATATTAGTTTTGTTTGTGAAGTTTGACGAACAGGCACAATGGTAATATGCTCGGTGCTATGCTCGGTAATATGCTCAATTACTCTGCTCTCAGGGCATGACATAAGGTAAATATTTTCCCTAAGTCCTACTAAATATGTTTTTGAAAGTGCCAAGAAGGTGATTTATGTTCTACAATACTCAAGCATACAATTAAATTGAAATAAAACAAGCTGAATACCATGAATGACCCCGACATTGAATGAAAGCCGATTACCAAATGATGTTGATACTTGGGCAGCCAATTACCAGACAATATTGTTACGAATTTGGAATTCAATCGCACACAACATACAGGTTCCCTTAGTCAGCTATCTCTTAATAAAGACTACGCAAAGTTCTACCCTAGATCACAGCTCAACCACTTCCACACCTGATTACCTAATGACTTTCGATAACGATCGAGACCATAACGAACGAACTAGCGAGAATATCCCACTTAATTACTCATAAGCATCCTAGATCAATGAACAATAACGCCAGCACCGATCCAACTTCAAACCCTTCTACCTGCCCTCCCAGCAGAGCAAAATTGTAACACTTCTCCCCACGAATACTGTCAACAATCTACCCATCCCACTCGTCACACACAAGATCCCTTGAAGCAGGCCGTCGACGATACCACGCGACAAGTCAGCAATGATCACCCGGCGGGGGAGGGGTGCAAACGGATAAAGAGTACATCTTTTCTTTGTTCGAGGAGAAACAAAAAGAGTTGGTGGAAAGAGTTCGTGGAAGTCCCGTGAGAAGAATCCAAAAGAGCTCGGGGAGTCCCGTGGCAGAGTTCAGTGCTGATCCCGTGGGAGGAGTAAGCTTTTTGCTTCGGCAGTTGGGGGAGTCGGGAGAACCCAGAAGCCAGGAGCTGCGTGGAAGTCCAGGCGTCGAGAAGGACGCGAGCTGGAGGCGCAGCCTTGCCTGCTGTGTCGCGCAAACACACCGTTCGTGTGGAGAGACCGGAAAGAGAGCTCGCCTGCCACACGGAAGGCTCGAGCTCGACCGCGCTACGCTAGCTGCTGTGGGGAAGGAGCATCGCGGGTCGCCCAAGCGCGTTTCGTGTGGAGAGAGCCCGGAGAGCACGCTCCTGCCACACGGAACCCGAGCTCGACCGCCGGCTACGCTAGCTGCTGTGGGAAGAGCATCGTGGTCGCCCAAGCCAGACACCACGAGGTGCAGGTAACCTGCAACGGTTCTCGTGGACTCGTTCGGTCTGCCAAGTCCCACACCATAAAGACCCAAAGAGGTCCAGTTTCTGACCCCATGCCTTATGAGGGTCCTTTTTTCCTGCTTTTTCTTTCGAATGAATGTTGTGGCGCCGGTCCCGTTAAGTAAAACTGATGTAATGACTGTTACATTAATAATTTGCTTATAACGGTTGTAGTTCTTTGCTTGCTGTTAATTCATACGCGTTTCATTATAATAAATGTCCTTGTGTAAATGTAAACCTGCTCGCTCGTCCATTCCCCTCATTGACTGAACATTCTGTTGTTGGAGTTAGAAAGCCGTTGGTTTGCCTAAATAGGGGACATTTGGACCGACGTTCTCGGCGATTAAGCCGCTCGGAATCGCGCACGAGACAAAGCTCGCCTCGGCGTTTGTTCCGTACGAGATCCGCGAGGGTGGAATACCCCGGTAGTTGGATCACCGTGGGTACTTAGGTACATTGAAGATGGCAATCGACCCTACCCCACGTGATCTGCCGATTGGCCGTATTTCGGTCTGTACAAGGACCCGTTCGCTCGGATTATCCGGCGCGACTCTATATTCCGGGCGATCCAGTCGGCCGACTCGACTGCGGCTCCGTTCAGAGCGGTCGGTTGGCGGCCGAGACCCCCGGCCTGTAACAATATAAACGCATGATGCCGCTCAGAGCAAAGACCTCCATTCTCCAGAGAATTTATTTCCAAACCAACGCTCACGGCCGTTAAATACTCTTGAATTCTTGGCTTTCTCCACAAAGTGTTGTTATTCAACAGAAAAGACACCAGGAACACCGAAAAGTTCAATCTCTCGCGAGATAAGGCTAACATAAGGCGCCATGTTGCCTGCACGGCGTCACGTGACCTGCCAGCTCACGGTCTGATGAAATGTTTTAGCAGCATTTTAAAACATCAGTTTTTCACAGGAATTCTCTTGGATACTGGTGAAGCA
This sequence comes from Eptatretus atami, assembly GCA_035128595.1. NCBI lineage: Eukaryota > Metazoa > Chordata > Myxini > Myxiniformes > Myxinidae > Eptatretus > Eptatretus atami. Next base: position 99,629,151 of record CM068954.1, read on the forward strand.
CGTCACCAAACCTTCGAACATACAAGCCAAGATCAGATAGATGCTACCGATAAGCAGTTCTCCAGGGGCACACGGTACGAGGTCAAGCAGTGAACGGAAAGCACGTGGTGTTCCTTTCAATACCCAACGGTTATTTGAATTCAATACATTTTCCTCACGAAAAGTGTTTCTGCTCGGATTTTATGAAAATTACATATGTTAAGACTAGCTACACCAGAAGGTCCCAAAAGTGAAAACAGAAATCGAATACAACTTAAGATAGCCTCGTGAGGAGGAATGGAAGCCAATGCAAGCCTCCCCTTGGTGCAATGCATTCCACACAGACCAAGGATACAAAAGATTTAAATTTCACAAATCTTCATGCAACCATGTGTGAATCAACGTTAGCGACTGCGAAAAATGAAAAAAAATAAGAATTTGAATTGAACTTAAAAAAAAATTATTTATAAACGCAAGAGGCCGAGTAGAAGCCAATGGCATCAAACAGCAACCGCTACCCACGTACAGTGCACGACGTGCAAACGGTATAAAATGTGATTTTTTTTTTACAAACTTTATGACAACCGAGTGTTAATCAACGTTAGCGACTGCGAAAAATGAAAACAGAATTTAAATTGAACTTTAAAAAAAAAATTAATAATAACATTTGAAAACCCACCCCTCCTATCGAGTCAAATGTCAGGGCAATAAAGACTTCAGGGAGTGTTTAAAAGCGTGGTGTTGGTTTAGTGGTTAGGGTGGCGGCTTGGGATCCTTGGGTCCCGAGTTCAAGCCCCATTGGCCGCTGAATTAAAATACACCAGGAGGTTGACTCAGCCTGTCATCCTTC
>CM068954.1:99630910-99642088 GCA_035128595.1 Eptatretus atami
TCCTCCATTGAGCTGCCGTAATTGCGTTCGGAATAATAGCTGGTTTTTATAGCCGATAAGATAATCGAGTCCGACGGGGCTTGGCAATAATAAACTGCTCAGCAATCGCAAACGGCGCGAGCTGCTTAAAGCGGCTCGTGTCCGTACGGGTCCCGTCATGGTGTAATCCGGCATTTGTCTGCGCGATAATTAGGTAAATCGACAATTCGGCGATCAACCCTGTCACGCGTGGACAGAAGAGTTGGCTGATTTACGTGTGGTTAAAAACCACACCCGGAGCTTGGATTATGGCGTTTGATCGAAAGCTGCGACAGGATTGCCACGGTTCGGTGGTGCGCGGACCACGTGGTGAGAATCCACAACGAGAGAGAGAGAGAGAGAGATGAGAGAGAGACGAGAGAGAGAGAGAGAGAGAGAGAGAGAGGAGAGAGAGAGAGAGAGATAAATTCAGAACTATATAGCCATTGATGCACCATCTTTAGCATGTTCAATTATTTATCCATGTGCATGTGTCCTTTAGGACCTCCCTAAAAAACAGCAAGTTTCCTGTTTGGAATAGTTTTCAATGTTGTTGGACTGCAAGCCTTTTTTTTTTTAGTCTAATAATAAATGAAATTTTCTCCTCCATATGTGCAAACAATTTCAAAGCCAGAGTGCTACTCAAACTGCATGTTCGTATTCTACAGTATGTATTCAACATACAAGATTCAATCGAAATAAAGTACAATAGCTCCTCGATCATAGACTGCAAAATTGCTGAACGTAAACGAACATTTATTGAACACTATCAACTTGGCTTGCTTGCTTGCTCATGCACATCACAGTGCAATAGACTGACTGCAAACATTATTTTAATCAACACATACAGGCAACCAGCCACAAATTTGGGATCCTGAAATCCAGTTTTACCTGTCATTTTTTCAAGCAAAAACTATTGTTACAGTTGTGGTAGGTAGATGGAGAAATTTAAGAGGAAAGTTAGGATTGAATAGAGTTGTTTGGTCCATGGACATCTTGATGTAATTAAGTAGGGAAACACTGAGCCAAGTGTTACGTGTCACTTACAGGCGGGGGGGGGGGGTTTGGTCCGTGTATAATTAGGTAGGGTTTAAGACCAATTGCCCCAGTACGTAATCACCCTCTGTGAATTTTTCCTATGTTTTGAATTCCAAGATTGGCAATAAAGGTGGGGAACATGTCCATAAAACTACACGCAGGCAGAAGCCCCGCCTTCCCGGCTTTTGTGAGAGTAGGCCACGCCCCGGAGGTGGAGGATTGATGGGCGTGACGTAAGACGCATGAAGAGGAAGAGGGCATGGGAGCGAGCAGATCGAATAGGTCAATCAGAGGCAAGAGATTGGGAGAGCGCACACACGAGGTCAATGTGAAGAGGAACGGTTCAGTGCGGAGTGAGGGGCGTACGAGGTTGAGAGAGAATGTAGCTTGGAAATGGCTTGCAAGAACAGGGCTTTACGGCTGGCTTTCCTTCAACACATGAAGATTGCATGATTCTTGTATTCGTGTTGAGGCAAGACACTGGCCCTTGGCTCTTGCTTGGGTCGTGAGGAACGGACAATGAGCCTCATATGTCAAATAGCGTGTCAATGAGGATGATCAACGCACAAAGCAGCTGCAAGGAGTCTGAGCCTTGGTGTTGAATACCGCTCACGAACATTCCTGCTGCGAGAGAGCAGCTTGGCGCAATTTTGTGTGTCTACATGTGCAAATATAAGCATAAAAGTGCCTCAATTCCAAGTTCCACAAAGACCATCTCTGGGCCAAGCCAAGTACCAGAATAAAGAGGGTTTTCATTTATTTTGTTCCCCCTTGTCTGTATGTAGAGGTGCCTCGATTTAGACTTTAGGACTAATTTACCTCACGTATGATTGTATTCTGATTAAATTATTGTCCTTTGTAAATATCTGTATTTTTACCTCCGCCATCAAAGGTGAAGGAGGTTATGTTTTCACCCCTCTGTCTATTAGTTTGTTTCTCTGTGTCTGTGCAGGATACCTCAAAAAGTTGTGGATGGATCCGGATGAAATTTGGACAAGTTGGGTGTGTGACAAGGCCAAACTGATTCAATTTTGATGAAGATCCGAATCCGGTTCTGGGCCTGATAAATTTTTTTATGGTGATTGTTCTTCACCTTTGAGAGATAGGGCTGAACCGATATACAACACGATATCTCAAAAAAGTTGTGGACGGATTCGGACAGGTTAGGTGCATGGCAAGGCCAAATTGATTCAATTTGGGTGAAGATCCAAATCCGGATACGAGATTTAATTTTTAAAGTGATTCTTCACCATTGAGAGAGATGAGCCAAATACATTTTTGAAATATCATGCTACACAACACTATATGGTTTTTGGCCTTGATGTGTTCTTGTGGATCAGGCAATACGTGGCGGAGGTATGCGCAAATATCACAGCTCTCAAATAAATTAAAAAACGAATCCTGTAATACCGCAATTTTCCAATTATAAACCATGGTTTATTCAGAAATTTTGTGGTGAAAATCATCCATTGCAGTTAATAAATGAGTATACTTCATCTGGTGTCAATTTGTTCCATTTCTCTATCACTATGCCACAATGGAATCATTGCTATCCAAACATGTCATCGAAAACTAGATAGTCTATCGACGTTTTCTCTTCACTTAAATGTGACAAGTAAACAAAGTGTATCCAATTAAGAGGAAGTCTTTTCCAGGAGTTTTTTTTGTTTGTTTTTTTTGAATATCAAAAGTGAGGGAGTGCGGCTGAAACGTGATGGTTTTACAACTGGAAAATTACGGTACACATATGTTCTGAGAATCAATATTTTGGGTTATAAACATACCAAATTTTTTCTCTTAGCCTTATTTTTGTGGAATATATCACTATAAAAACTTGTGCACTTTACAAAAATTTTCATATTTAAAAGACAATAATGCAGAGCAATCCTAAAAACTCACTCACCTGAGCAGCCTGAGAATAAGCTTGTGATCCATAGGTCCCATACCTGAAGAATATAATACATGTACAAAATTATTGGATAGAATATTTACCTTTTAATCATATGAATGGACAGAGTTCTGGAATCAGCTTGTGGTCAGTGTAAATCAGTAAAAGGAGGGGGAGGGAAGTAATGTGTCGTGTGAGAATATATATATAAATATATATTTCAAGATGTCAACTGCTTACGCTTGCGTCTGAGACTGCTGAGTGGGAGTTTGGCTGTAACTGCTGTAATCTGGAGGATTAAAAAATATATACACGCATTAATAAACAACAATCAAATCAGCAACAATTATCAGGAGAATTTCAAGTTCAGCATTGAAATGAATTTCATTCGGCTTTGCGATCAAACATTAAAATGAGATCATCAATCAGTAATGGCCTTGAAATGTTAATCCAGCTCAAAACAAAAAACAACCAAAACATCACATTCACACAAAAACCTCAGTGGATATTCAACTGAACTCTTACATGACTTCAACGACTAAATTCCTATACATCTTCCACCGTTTCAAGATCACCATTGCCATTAAGGCTCTCATCCCTCCCTTTGTTAGTCCAATGGCATTTGCTAGGAACCCACACCACCTCTTGGGATCTTATTGCGAATCCTCTTATGGCATTTTCACAAAAAGTGTGGGGCATGTGGATGGGTGTCTAGCCACTTGGGGATGGTGAAGAGTTAGGATTATTGGAAGAGGTAGGAGAGTTTACGGGAGTAGAGGAAGGGTGGGTGATTGCTGAGGGATGGAGGATGATGTGAGAATACAAGGATGATGTGGCAGAGGTTGGGAGGAGAGAAGGGTGATGTGAGAAAGGTGACGTGAGGAAGGGGGGGGGGGTGCACCTTCGATACCTCAAAACTCAAGGAAACAAGGAAATTAGATGCAGGTGAAGGCCATTCAGCCCATCAACACCACACCAATAAGAAAATGTAAAAAAAATTTTTTTTTTATGTTCTTCTCCCCCCCCCCACTTCTTTTCAGAGGAGGGCATGGGCTCGATAAAAAAACACAACCACACACACCCTTGATGAGCCCCACCAACAGCACCCCGTACACATGCACACAATCACCCATCAATGCTCAAACTACCTAAAAGTCACATCAACATCCCCATACCCCTCCATCTCCACAACTTCCAGGTACCTATCCAATTCCAATTTAAACTCATCTACCGTTTCTGCTGCCACTACCTTTCCAGGGAGACCATTCCATGCAGTAACTCCTCTCTGAGTGAAAGTCCCCTGCCTTGCTACCTTCTTAACTCCTCCTATGGCTCCTGGTCCTTTCACAATCTACCGATCTACACTTGTTGAATAATTCATCTGCACTTATTTTATCTCTACCTTTCATTATCTTAAACATCTCGATCATATCTCCTCGTAACCACCTCCTTTCTCGTGTACAAAGCCCCATCTCCTCATAGCTGAGTTTAGCTAGGCCCGAAACCGATCTAGTAGCCCTGCGCTGAACCCTCTCTATGTCCTTCCTGAATTGTGGTGACCAGAACTGCACACAACATTCTACTAGATGTGACCCTCACTAAATTCCAGTACAATGTTAAAACCTCTTTTGATTTTTAAATGACGCCCCTCCGAATAAAACCTAAAACCCTAATTACTCGTTTGCCTTATGAAGAATAAAACGCTTCGTTCTTCCCCCATTACCATAATCGTACAATCTTAAGCCTCCAAAAAGACAACGAAAAAAAAATAAAAAAATAATATTCCACAACCATGCTGCTGAAGAACTCCGCACGAGAACCAGAAGATGGCGGAGCCGCCATTTTGCGTGACAAAAATAAAATAAATAATACCGCCAATTCGACTTCTTCAAAACTCTCCACAACAAGCCAAGCAACCCATGTCATCCAAATCCACACACACTACAACAAAGGAGCGTCACACGAAGAGAACACGTCGATTACACGCAAACAAGACACCACAGCGTCCTTATATCGAGGTACCAAGCTCCATTTTAAAACAATATTTATATATTTCTCGTTTCTATTCGCAGAACATTTATTTTTCCAAAAAACAGTCTCGGTAAGAGTAGAGTAAGCAAAATGACCTTATCGAATAATAATAATAATAATAATAATAAAGCCAAAGGTGGTTAACAACCTTTAACAACCGTCCTTTTTAAAAAAAATTTACTTCATAAATAAGAGGAAATTTAAAGTCGATTGCTTTGATTAGCAACAAAATGACAAACATCGCGGCAGATTAGTGACAAAAACAAATGCGTGTCGTACAACAAAAGAGAAGGAAAGGACACGTCCTTACCAGTGGAAGCCATTGCAAGAACTCGATGAAGGAATCACGCCGATAGAATCGCGCATGCGCACCAACAGCCGAATAAAGCTACGCACGCGCACCAACAGCCAATGAGAGATGCGCATGCGCAACGACGGATCGATTTGGCTACGCACGCGCGCACCAACAGCCAATGAGAGATGCGCACCAACAGCCAATGAGAGATGCGCATGCGCACCGACGGATCTATTTGGCTACGCACGCGCACCAACAGCCAATGAGAGATGCGCACCGACGGACCAATGAGAGATGCGCATGCGCACCAACAGCCAATTAGAGATGCGCATGCGCACCGACGGCCCAACTGGAAGTGAACTCAGCACGTGCGTGAACTGAAACACGTGATTACTGATGACTGATGCAAGGCGGGTCCTCCTTGTTCGAATGCTTCTTTTTACGAGGAGATTTTACAAGGAAATCTAGCACAGGTGGAGGCCATTCAGCCCATCATTCCCGTACGAACACCATACTCGTTTATCCACACAAGATTAATTGATTTCATTTAATTCATTAATTAGAAACTTATTTTTTTTTTTTTGCATTTCTTCCTTGGATCTTGTGAAGATGGGTTGGTGTAGTGTTCGCACAGTCGTGATGGGCTGAATGGCCTCCATCTGTGTTGGATTTCCTTGTTATTCCTTGTTAGAAGATCCAAGGAAGAAAATGCAAAAAAAAGTTTTTAATTAATGAAATACAAAAATGTTTGTCTGGGTTTTTTTGTTTGTTTTGTTTTAGTTTGTTTTTTTTCTTCCCCTCAGGGAATGGGGCATGGGCTTGGTTAAAACCTCCCTTGACAAGACCCCCACCAACAACATTCCGTACACAACCACCCATCAATGCTCAAACTACCTACAATCCCTGTCAATAACCCTACACCCCTCTATCTCCATAACTTCCAGGTACCTATGTAATTCTAATTTAAACTTATCCACTTTTTATGCTTCCACTACCTTTCCAGGGAGACCATTCCATGCATTAACTACTCTCTGAGTAAAAGTCCCCTGCCTTACTTACCATCTTAACTCTCCTCTTCTTTACTCTCAGGCTATGGCTCCTGGTCCTATCACTGTCTACTCTGTTGAATAATTCATCTACACTTATTTTATCTACACCTTTCATTATCTTAAACATCTCTATCGTATCTCCTCTTAACCACCTCTTTTCTGGTGTATAAAGCCCTGTCTCCTTCATCCACTCCTCATAGCTGAGTCTTGCTCGGCCCGGAATCTATCTAGTAGCCCTGTCCTGAACCCTCTCTTTGGCATCTATGACCTTCCTGAGTTGTGGTGACCAGAAGTGCACACAATATTCTAGATGTGACCCTCACTAAATTCCTGCACAATGTTAACACCACCTCTTTTGATTTATAACCCTCCTTATACAGCCTAAAACCCCTTTGCTTTACCTATAGCTGCCTGGCACTGTGCTGCCTGCTTACCTCCCATATATATTACACAGTGACACGCTCCAAAATTACTCCTTGCATCCTGTAATCTCTGTTTTCATTGTTCTTCCCCATCCCCAACACCTTATACTTGCTCAGGTTAAATTACATCTGCTAGTATTTTGCCCAATCTACACAAGTATCAATACTGTCCTGAATCTGATCACCAACCCCTCTGCTATCCACCTCACCTCCAAGCTTTGTGTCCATCTGTAAATTTGGAAAGGTTACTCTTTACCCCATTATCCAAATCGTTGATGTAAATATTGAATAGTAATGTCCGAGTACTGATCCCTGAGGTACCCCGCTACTTACATCCTCCCAGCAAGACATCCTCCCACTCACAGCCACTCTTTGCTTCCCATCACAAAGCCAGTTTTCAATCCAATTATCTACCTGACCAGCCACTCCACAAGCCCTCACTTTTGCTAACAACCTCTGATGTGGTATCTTATCAAATGCCTTCTTAAAGTCTAGATATACTATGTCCACTGCCTTTCCCTTATCCACCCAACCAGACACTGCCTCCTAGAACTTTAAAAGATTTGTTAAACAGGAACTACCTTTGGTAAACCCATGCTGACTACCTTTAATTAGCTTGTCCGATGTTAACCTAATGACTTACTTTCATTGGGATGAAAGATAAACTTGGTGTTGGTTTAACGGTTAAGGTGGCTAGCTAAAGATCATATCGGGTCTTGAGTTCGGACCCCTGTCCGCCGTTGAAATAACACCAGGTGGTTTCACTCAACCAGTCATCCTTCCGAGTTCGGCAAAACGAGTACCAGCTTACTGGTAACAGGGGCACTGCAGCAGCATCACAGTCGTGTTTCCAGAAAATAATGCAACCAGCAGCCACAAACATATTGCATAATCTATCTATGAGTAAATGTCAATGAGGATGAAAAATACAGCAAAACGCCCGAAAAAACGGACCTTTAGTAGTAGTAGTAGTAGTAGTAGTAGTAGTAGTAGTAGTAGTAGTAGTAGTAGTAGTAGTCGTAGTTGCTGTTGTGCTTCTTCTGTGTACTATTACATATTTTTGTCTTTCTTCGATGTTCCCCACTTGAAACAATGAGCTGTATAACTAAAAACTCCTTCATCGACACTTATCCAAAAGTGCACACGTGGCTCTGAGGGTCTTCCTGACGATGTCGGTAACTGCTGCATCTGGAGAACGTGCTATTTGTCAAAACTGAAGCTCATAAAGAGTTTCATTGAGGAATAGCACTGGGAGAGTGGTTAGTGATGAAAGTGAGATGGCAGGCTTATTAAACAGGTATTTTTTTTTCAACTTTTACACAAGAACAGTCAGGAGAATTGCCAATAGCTGAGAGTATCTATCGAGGAGGTGAGGAAGGGCTTTTACAGAAGATCCAGGTTGGAGTGGAGGAAGTAAAGGAACAGACAGGTAATCTAAGAGTAGATGAGGCTCCAGGTACAGATAATATGCAACCGAGAGTATTGACGGAGGTGGTTGAGCAGGTAAGCGAGATGTTAACAGATATTTTCAATAGTTACCTGGAGTCAGGACAGGTACCGGAGGATTGGAGAGTAGTAAACGTACAACCATTTTTTAAGAAAGGATCCAGAGAAGAACTAGAAGGGCACTCGGTAGAGCGCACACTTCCGCCACGTCATGCCTGATCCGCAAGTACGTATTGGGCCCAATACAGTTTTTGAGATATCGTGCGATATTTCTTTTTTGGCTCTATCTCTCAATGGTGAAGAATCACTTTAAATTACTCGGATCCAGATCCAGATTCGGATCTTCACCAAAATTGAATCAATTTGTCGGGGTCACACAGCCAACGTGTCCACCAAGTTTCGTCCGGATCCGTTCCAAACTTTTTGAGATATCCTGCACACAGACAGACAAACAGACAAACAAGCCGGTAGGCGGCGATGGGTCGCCAAGCATGGAAACTATAAGATATAGAGACAAAATGGATGTCATATAGCGGATAGGAATCACCTTAAGATTATGCATATCAAATCTCATCCAGTTCCATCGACTGATAACTACTCGGTATCCATTTGAATATCACGTGCTTTTGACACAGTCTGGCACCCTGCACTACTCACCAAACTCTCTTCCCATGTATCCAAGGCCATCTCCACTCATGGCTCGCAGACTTCCTCTCCTGTCGCAGGCAACGTGTGGCCCTAAATGGAGTTCTTTCATCCCCTCTTCCTGTGCAGGCTGGAGTTCCTCAAGGTAGCGTTCTGGCCCTGTTCTTTTTCTGGTTTTCATCAATGATCTCTCCGACTCTCTGGAAAATCCTCTATATCTCTTTGCCGATGACTCCACCCTCTGCCGTACCATCTGTCATCCCTCAGACCGGCAAGCAGCAGCTTCTTCGCTCACTGCAGATCTGGATAAAAATCACAAACTGGTCCAAAACATGGAACATGTCTTTCAATCCAGACAAATCTCACACTCTCACTATGTCTCTTCGAAAGGACCGTTTAGAAAACCCCCCATCCACTTTCTCAACAATCCTCTGGAAGAAGTCTTTTCTTTCAAGCTTCTGGTCTCACTATCTGCCATGACCTTTCCTGGGAAAGTCACATTTCCAACCTCGCCTCAAAAGCCAGTCGCCGACTGGGAATCCTCCGTCGTGCAAAGTCCTTCCTCGGCCCTCTTGAGCTCCTGACCACTTACAAAGCTTTTGTCCGTAGCCTGATGGAGTACTGCTCTCCCCTCTGGGCTGGTGCTCCTGCCTCCCACCTTTCTCGGCTTCACGCTGTCGAAACCAGGGCATTTAGGATCATCGGCATCTCCCGCAATGAAGCTGAGTCTTTGGCCCTCTCACTCAATCACCGCAGGTTGGTCGGTGGTCTTTCTGTCTTCTACCGTCTCCTCTCCAGCCTTGCCCCCCCTGCTCTCTCTGCCATTTGTCCCAACCACATTTGCACAGGGCGCTCAAGGTCCGCAAACAACCCCCTTCTGGTAATACTACCAAAATCACGAACCACTGCTCACCTTCACTCCTTCATTCCTCTTTTTCCCGCCTTTGAATAAACTCCCTCACTCTATTCTTTCCCATTCTTCCCTCCAGGCTTTCAAAACAGCTGTTCACCACCACCTCTTATCATCCCCCATCCAATCCTCGATCTTTTTACCCCGATAATCCACCCAAGCCCACTTCCTTCAATTCCCCTGCTTTCCTTCCTGAAAGTCCCTGTAATGTCCATCTTCTCTTCCCCATGTTCCCCGTCCCATCCCCATCCCTCTCCCTTCCACAGATCACCTAATGTGTCTGTCCCCACTGTTTGTCCCTCCACTCCCGCCCTCTTGTCTCATGCCCCCTTGCTGTGCGTTGTGTGTAGCTCTCATACGAGCCTCGACAGGTATAATACAAAAAAAAAAAAAAAAAAAAAAAAAAAGTACCGAAAATGCGGTTTGAAATCGGAAATCCCCAAAGTTCGAGGGGGTGCTGTGGGTGAACAAAGATCTAAATCGAAATCGCTCGATCGTTTGTGCACAATGTATTCCAGACGATTAGTGTGAATTTCATGACCATCCGACCATAACCCTAGGAGAGTAGCATTTGGCGCGAAGGCACCTCCAGCTCTCGCATATTATCGAATTTTTGCACTAATTGACCTTTGACCCCTGACCTAAGCGAAATCGGTCAATATGTCCTGAGGCAAAGTTGTAGTACTCATTGAGTACCATGAACCTGGAAAGTTTCATTCGTATTGATGCACTCACCTGTCGCTAGGGGCCTTCAATTTTCGCTAATTTTCGCGCATACCCTAATTGTAGGGGCGCTGCGGGTAAAGTATTCCATATATCACAAAAACCGGAATATATTTGATAGAGCATACACCGTAGATCATTCGTACCAAATTTCATAACCCTACATGGGATAATGGCTTTCGGAATTGATTTCGTGCGAACGGTACCGATTTTGAAGGTTTTTTCGGTTGCTGCTGGGGAACCAAAGCGTCCCTAGCAACCATCACAATTTCCAAAGCACTAGGTCATAAGATGTTACCTAGCACCGAGTTGGTCAAATCCACCACGTTTACTACCAATTATGCTGATGACAAACGAACAAACATCCAAACAAACAGACAGAATTACTGACAATAAGGCTCACCTATTTTGGTGACCCAACAAACAAACAAACAAGAAAAGGACGTCATGCAGAGCATGATACCTGCAAAATCTAAAAAACAAATTTGATCTCAACAATAATTGGTGGTTCAATTCAGTGACCTGAAATATAAATCCTCTTTAAATTTCAAGTCCATCCATCCATTCGGATCATACTCTGTGCAGAGCGTTGGTGATGCCTAAGCAGTCTCCTAGGCTATTGGGCACAATCCTGGACGGGTCGCTACTGCGACACAGGATACCAGCAAGCTGGCACTCATTTTGCCGACCTCGTAAGGATGACAGGCAGAGTC
>CM068954.1:99649826-99664970 GCA_035128595.1 Eptatretus atami
CTGGACGATAGTATTGATGACCCTGCCGAGTGACTGGACGGCGGTTTGAGGGACCGGGTGGCCGGACGGGCGGTTTGAGGGCACCGGGTGCCGGACGGGCGGTTTGAGGGACCGGGTGGCCAGGACGGGCGGTTTGAGGGACCGGGTGGCCGGCCGGGCGGTTTTGAGGGACCGGGTGGCCGGACGGGCGGTTTGAGGGACCGGGTGGCCGGACGGGCGCGTTTGAGGGACGGGTGGCCGGACGGGCGGTTTGAGGGACCGGGTGGCCGGACGGGCAGTTTGAGGGACCGGGTGGCCGGACGGGCGGTTTGAGGGACCCGTGGCCGGACGGCGTTTGAGGGACCGGGGGCCGGACGGGCGGTTTGTGGGACGCGGGTGGCCGGACTGGCGGTTTGAGGGAACCAGGTGGCCGGACGGGCGGTTTGAGGGGACCAGGTGGCCTGTCGGGTTGGAATCGGGTGAATGGACGTGGAGACTGGGAAGACCGTACAGGCGGTTTGAGGACCAGGTGACCGGACGGGTTGGGATCGGGTGAATGGACGTGGGGACTGGGAGACCGTACAGGCGGTTTGAGGGACCAGGTGCCTGACGGGTTGGAATCGGGTGAATGGACGTGGGAACTGGGAGACCGTACAGGCGGTTTGAGGGACCAGGTGGCCTGACGGGTTGGAATCGGGTGAATGGACGTGGAGACTGGGAGACCGTACAGGCGGTTTGAGGGACCAGGTGCCGGACGGTTGGGATCGGGTGAATGGACTGGGGACTGGGAGACCGTACAGGCGGTTTGAGGGACAGGTGACCGGACGGGTTGGGATCGGGTGAATGGACGTGGGGACTGGGACCGTACAGGCGGTTTGAGGACCAGGTGACCGGAACGGGTTGGGATCGGGTGAATGGACGTGGGGACTGGGAGACCGTACGGGCGGTTTGAGGGACCAGGTGACCGGACGGGTTGGGAATCGGGTGAATGGACGTGGGGACTAGGGAGACCGTACAAGGCGGTTTGAAGGGACCAGGTGACCGGACGGGTTGGAATCGGGTGAATGGACGTGGGGACTGGGAAGACCGTACGGGCGGTTTGAGGGACAGGTGACCGGACGGGTTAGGATCGGGTTGATGGATCGTGGGACTGGGAGACGTACGGGCGGCTTTGAGGGACCAGGTGACCGGACGGGTTGGGATCGGGGTGAATGGACGTGGGACTGGGAGACCGTACAGGCGGTTTGAGGACCAGGTGACCGGACGGGTTGGGATCGGGTGAATGGACGTGGGGACTGGGAGACCGTACGGGCGGTTTGAGGGACCAGGTGACGGATGGGCGATCCTGGGGGACGGGTGACCGGACTGTGTGGATTGGAATGGGCGGACCGAGAGACTCATGGAAAGTTGTTTTTTTTTTCTCCGTCACGTCTACTGCTCTAAAATGGTATAAACAGCTCATACACGTCTACTGCTCTAAAATGTATAAACAGCTCATATTGATGATCCATGAGCACAGTTTGCATTGTTCTGATATTGAGAAAGAAGGTGTGTTGTATATTCTCGTGTGTTTGTGCTGCTAGGCTGGTATCCGGTGCTGGGGACATAAAGATAACGAAGGATGGAAATATTCTTCTCCATGAAATGGTTGGTGATGTCACAAACCTCCTTTTGCACACCCCTGTACTTGCCACCATTGTAAACGTTAAGGCTTCATTGATCATTTGGTTCTGTCCCGTCGATTTACGATATAGTATTGGTTCAAGCTCCTTTGTACGATCCAACCCTAATCCCTTGTGCCCAGCAAATCCAGCACCCGACCGCCTCGCTTATCGCTAAAGCTGCAACAGCCCAAGATGACATTACTGGAGATGGCACCACTTCAAGTGTCCTGATGATCGGAGAGCTACTCAAGCAAGCAGATCTTTACATCTCTGAGGTACGTCATGGTGTGCCGAAACCTTCACGACGCGTGCGCTGATCCTTCGTTAAGGACTCGCATCTTAGAGTACCTTACGGAACACGTGCTCAGAGAGGCCTCGAGGAAGCTGTCGACCCCATTTACACTTGCCGTGGGAGTGCAGGGATTTTATTAATTTATTTAATGTTAACCTGTATTTTGTTTGCATTGTCCCCATCAATCTCTTCTCTGCTCTCTCCAAACCAGGGTGTGCACCCGAGGGTGTTGACTGAAGGGTTCGAGATTGCCCAGCGACATGCTGTTTCAGTCTTGGATCGAATGGCCGATCATCGAGAGATGGATCGTTCTACGCTCTCTGCTGTGGTGCATACGGCATTACAAACCAAACTTCATTCTCGCCTCGCCGATGTCCTCACCGAGGTATTTCGGGCCTTTTGGTCTGTGGCCCATTCGGTGGCCTGTGCATGGCTTGCTACATGCTGGTGTAATGGTAAGTTTCACTGATGTTGGCCGAGATTCTAAATGTTGCTCATGTGCGGCAGGCCATTGTGGATGCTGTGATGGCGGTGAAGGTATCTGGCAAACCTCTTGATCTTTTCATGGTGGAGATTATGGAAATGAAACACCGCAGTGATTGCGATTCCACGTAAGTGGCTTCGGTCATCCCGTGCTTTGCTTTGAAAGGGTCCATTCTCCGAGTTGTCATCTTGAGTTGTCATGTTTTTCGCAGGCTGATTCGCGGCCTGGTCCTGGACCATGGAGCACGGCACCCTGACATGAAGCGTAGAGTAGATAATGCTTACATCCTTACCTGTAACGTCTCGTTGGAGTACGAGAAAAGGTAGGTAGGCCGATATTTGGTGTGTTCGTGTTAAAGTCTTTAATACTGGTTTTGCAAGACTGTCGAGTGTGTTGTGACATTGCTGTTTCGTTCCAGCGAAGTCAATGCTGGATTTTTCTACAAGTCCTCCAAAGAACGTGAGCGCTTGGTTGAGGCAGAACGAGCCTTCACCACTGACAAGGTTCAAAAGATCATCGCTCTCAAACGTCAAGTTTGCAAAGGAAACGACAAGGGTTTTGTGGTGATTAACCAAAAGGTAACTATGTTCAATCGCATGTTTCTTTGGAATTGGAATCCAGTATTGCAAGAGTTTCAGGCTTAACTGGTGGTCTACTTCACCCCCTCCACTCCCCCTCCCAACTCCAACTTAGGGTATTGACCCTATTTCTTTGGACCTCTTAGCAAAGGAAGGCATTGTGGCAATACGTCGGGCCAAACGTCGCAACATGGAGAGGTAATGATTGTAATTTAATTTTTATAACAAATTAAAACTGTAACAATGGAGTCTTTAAAAACTGGTGATCACTATGTGAATGACATATTCTGTCCTTAAAAAAAAAAGTGTTTATGACCTATTGTTACACCTGCCCAAACCTTTATATCACTGCTTCCTCATTGTCCAACTGCTGTTTTTGCCACCGTTTCCCTGTCTATCCTAGACTGACTTTGGCTTGTGGAGGAATAGCCATGAACTCCGTGGATGATTTAACACCCGCCAGCCTTGGCTACGCTGGCCTTGTCTATGAATACACATTGGTGTGTTCTGTTCAATTTTTATTTGTTTCTTCACCACATCTTCTCCCCCTAACAACCCAGTTTTTTTTTTTATTAATGTCACTGTCTTTCCAACATTCATACCAGGGAGAAGAGAAATACACGTTCATAGAGGAGTGTGCTGCACCGCAATCTGTCACTCTGCTGCTCCGTGGACCGAACAAGCACACACTTTTGCAACTCAAAGACGCTGCTCGGGATGGACTGCGCGCTGCCAGGAATGCCATTGAGGATGGTAATGGCCTCAGATGCTGTCGTGCATTCCAGTTTGTTTGAAGCTTCATCGATTCGATCTTTGGATTGTTGTGTTGATTGAGTCACATATTCTCCCTTTCTATTCTGCGTATCATCCTTGATGTGTAATGTGGACCTTTCTTTCCTTGTGGCCGAGGAGTACTTTTATTCTTTTTAAAAAGGTAGCGAGAGGTTATCGAGTGCCCGTTGTGTTCAGGAGCTGTGGTACCTGGTGCTGGGGCCTTTGAAGTGGCTGCATCGGATGCATTGAGGGAACTCAGGAATGAAACCAAAGGTCGTGCCCAGCTCGGAATTCAGGCCTTCGCTGATGCTATTCTCATCGTTCCAAAGGTTCACTTACCTATTGCGTCGTTTTGGTGCTGATCCGTTGCATTTAGTTTGCTAGATCTTTGCCAATTTTATCATGACGAGCAGAGTACCTGCCCTATGGGTGATCTTGTTCCAAGCATGCAACACGTTCTTCTGACGCCTACCTTTATTTGGGCGGTGTATAGGTAGCTGACAGCTTTGTGTGGGCAAAGAAAACAAAACCCATGAAGTTAAGTGCATGAAGCAAAAACATACCAACTGCTTATAATTAAAAACACCTCACTGCACTAGAAAATGTGGGGACAGGAATACTGTACTGTAAATGGTGAAGACTTGTCATACCCTCTCCCACCTGGAGGCGGCGCTACACGATACACATTGATATAGAAAATTTGTGTCCCTCTCTATCTCCCCCAAGACCACCGGCAAAGATTTAAAAGAACGAGATTGGGATCATGCTGATCCTCTGTAGCAAGTCTGGATGGAATCGGCCCACAACTGTAGGAGTAGGAGCGCAACAAACAAACACTGGTCCATGAATTTTAATGAGGATAAGAGAAGAAAGGGGGAAGTGATTGTGAATTTAACGTTACATCTTTATTTACTTTTAACATTGTTCTTAACAAACGGGAACATGAACAATGCAGGCATGATAGGCCAAAGTTCCCTGTGTATATTTGTGTAACGTCGTTAAGAACACAAAGAAATGCAGAGTTGGGGGAGAGGGTGCATAGAGTTGGAGTTGGAAGGAGAATTGAGTACTTGGGGGTTGGGGCAGTTGAGGACTTGAAGAAGAAAGGGGGAGGGGATGACAGTTTGCTTGGATGACAGGGAGGGCAGAGATGGCACAGAGTTGGGATCGAGGGATTTGAAGAAAGGGGGAGAGGAGCACAGAGTTTGGGTGTGGTGGGAGGGGGGTTTAAGGACATGGATTGTGTGCGGGTGTGGGGGGTTAGGACCTGAAGTCACATTTTTGTGGTCGTTTTGGTCTTTGGGGTCTTACTTTAGGTATTTTGGGTCTTTTAGGTTTTTGGGGTCTGGCATCTCTGGGGTCTTGGTCTTTTGGGGTCTCCGGCATCTCTGGGGTCTTGGAAGTCTCCGGCATCTCTGGGGTCTTGGAAGTCTTCGGGTTCTTTTGAGTCTTTTTGGTCTTTGGGATCTTCAGGGCCTTTTGGGTCTTCAGGGTATTTTAGGTGTTTGGAGTATTTTGGGCTTTTAAGGTTTTTGGGGTACACACATGCACTGCCATTTATTAGTCTAGATTTCAAAAGTTGTGGTCGATTTATGACAACTTGGTGGATGAGTTGGTGAGGTGATGAGAACAAGCCAATTAGATTTTGGTTCAGGTCTGAATCCAGATCCAGCCTATCAGTGGGATACAAAACAAACTGTTCAGCCTGGCAGGGGTATGTGCTCTGAGTGCCGTTCTAGTTATATAATCTGTTGTCATTTATTGCTATGGTCAGTCTGAATATCCGCATCCGTTGGTACAAAAAGGTTATTCAAATCGTCATTATGACCAGGTGTTGGCGCAGAACGCGGGGTTGGAGCAGCAGGAAACTCTGCTGAAGCTGCAGGCGGAGCGCGCTTCCTCCGGGCGGGCCGTTGGGCTGGACCTCGACACTGGTAAGGCTGATCTGATATTCAAAGAAAAAGTTCCAATGGTTGTGTTTGTCTGTTGGTCCTTTGCAGTTTTAATAGTGTCATATGTTTGAGCAGATGGTTTAAATCCAACTGAAGCTTGTGTAACTGTCTTATCTGTTGTCCCTTGCAGCCATTGCTATTCATGTCACGTAATGTTCTCCATTCTGCATTGAACGTCGGATTTTGAGCAGATGCAGAAATGTTTCCCTCAGTTTTATCCCATCTTCCTAATGCTTCCACCAACCACCTTGAAGACGATCAATCGTGCGGTGACATTCGGAACGCGAACCTGATGGCCCATTCTAACGGTAACGTGTGATGCATTTTTGATGTGCAGGAGAGCCAATGATTCCTGCCGAGGTTGGTGTTTGGGATAATGTCAGTGTGAAGAAACAAATGCTCCACTCATGGTGAGGATGAGGTCACTGTGATGAATCTAGTTGATATGTATTTACTTTTGTGTCGTCATGTGACCTGGTGGTAATTTTGTTTCCTTTTCTCCCCCAGCACTGTCATTGCCAGCAATCTTCTGCTTGTCGATGAGATAATGAGGGCTGGCATGTCATCCCTGAAAGGCTAACTTAATCAAACTTTCACCTTTCCACTTTCTCTTTGTTTTCCCCTCTGCACCTGCTCACCCACAAACAACTCCAATTTCCCCTTCTAATCATCCTCTTGTGTATTGCGCACACAGTTCAAAATAAATCTTTTGTTGAAAACGGTCGTTCTTTATTCGATTATCATTCCAGGCCTCTGCTTCATCAAACAAGAAGGCTGGTTCAAAGCAAGATTTTTACTTAAACGTTTATTTGATGCAAAGCACCTGTTGGTCTGAATGCATGCAAATTAACACAGCTCCGTTCAGGGTTGAGTCCTTGGATGTGGACAGCTGGCACTTGTTCGAGTATTGTTTATTCCTCTTTCTCTTCGCCGTGTGTGATCACGTAGCAAAGGTTCTTGTAGTCCAAATTTCCCGCCACGTCTGGTGGAAAAGCCTCGAACATCTGCTTGCACTGGAAAGGGGGTGAATGTTGTGACATTTTTGAATTTGGCACAAATCTCAAAACATCATTGACTTTACTAAATATGTGCAGGAAATTTACTAACATTGCAAACTCTGTTGGGGTTAGTTGGTTAAAAGGAGTAGACACTGCTCGTGTGCCACCCAATCAGCTTCCTGAGCAAGGGTTATACTCGGTGGTTTACCATTGTCTCCCCAGCAGTAGTTGTGGCAAGAATTTGTAATTTGTTCATGGTGCCAGCGATGGCTTGCCTACTTTTTGAAAGGACACTGTGGCATCTTTAATGCCGGCAGACGGGTCTTCCAGTTTAACGTCCATCCGAAGAATGGCACACACATTGAATCACCCTGCCTGTGAAACACCGGATGACAATTTATACCTGGTTCAGGATTCAAACCCATGCTAGACAGCTTAGAGGTGATTGTGCATACTGAAGTCCATCCTGCCAGCCCAATAATCACTGGAGTTTCAGTTTTTATATAAAATATCCTGCTTCCTATGCTTTTTCTAAAAAGGAATTGCAATCAACGCCAAATTTGAGTTCGTGTGGTTTGGGGTTAAAGGCCTTGGTCTCGGGTTAAAGGGTTAAAGGCCAACTCAAAGAGCCTTGCTCTCGAGATTTTCTTTATTCGAATGTCTGTTCTAGACTTCTCGCCATTTGTAATTTGCTGCTTCTTGAGCGTGCTGCACAAAATAGAATCTTCAGGCAAATACGGAGATGTCCTGGTTAGCTAAGGCATCTCCAATCCAAATGGCTTTTGCACCATTGTGTGACAACAAACCTCTAGGAGATCCAGAAATGGGTGACAATTTTCCCATCCGTGCATGGTGAGTACTCTGTTGGTACGTTGGATAGTTATTTTATTATGAAATGCAATGCGTTTCAGAAAGAACAAGTTACCTCTTCTGGAGTAAACCTATCTGCTTGAGTTTTCAACATCTTGGAAATTCTGGAGGGGAAATAGACACATTCAGATGAAATTGGACTGGATGGTTAGATCAATGTGCTACCAAATTACTGTATTTGTAAATTGTGATGAGCTGATGCTCCAACACTGAAAAGTGAATAACATGGTGAACATGGATGAGATTATTTGAGACCAATAAACAGGGAAGGGGTGGTGGGAGAGGGTCGGGGTGGCGGGGTGGTGGGAGAGGTGCCGGGGTGGTGGGAGAGGGCGGGGTGGCGGGGCGGCCGAGGAGCAGGGGTGGGGCGGCCGAGGAGCAGGGGGTGTGGCGACCGAGGGGCGGGGTGACCAAGGGGCAGGGTCAGGGTGGCGGGCAACTGAAGGCCATGGTTTTGGGTGGGGTGAAACAACCAATAAGCTGATAATACTATAACTTACTCTTCTGCATTAACAATTCCTTTGTCTTCAGGGTCGAATATTTTGAAGGCATTCATGATGGTCTCCTCTGGGTCCGAACCTGGGTCAAGTGGGATGCAAGGTCAATGAGTTAATGATTCAGACGAAACAAGTCGACAATGAAGTTGGAAGCTGATGGAATGATGACACCTTGTCCTCCATGCTCAGACAGTATTCTATCAATGGGTCAAAATCCAGTAGGGAACAAAATGATCCCTACCTTTAAGTTTTTCACCAAACATGGTGAGGAAAACGGTGAAGTTGATGGGAGCTGGAGATTCCTTTATCATTTCATCAAGCTCTTCAGTGTTCACATTCACTCTGCCTGCATATAATTACAATACTTTAATATTACCAAAAGTTTTGGGACAGTGCACCCAAACTTATATGTGCATACATTTCCCGCAATGTAAATAGCACCTGCTTTATGAAGGTATCGGCTTGTGACATTTTTAGATTATAAGGGCACTCGGTAGAGCGCATACCTCTACCAAGCTGATTAATTTAAGTTTTGTGGCCCACTAATAGGCCGGATCTGGATTCGGACCTTAACTAATTTAGTCTGAATCCCTCCAAAGCGTTTTGAGATATTTTCTTCACAAACAGAGACAGGTCGGGGTGAAAACATAACCTCCGTCCACTTTTGGTTGATGGAGGTAATAGCACTACATTTTGTTGTTGAGCCCTTTGCAATAAACCCATCATTTACCAGGGTGAACATCTGTGCGATCATGCACCATACACCACCGATTGCATGGTAAATGCATAAGATTATTATGTGGAACTTGGTTATGAGCCATCTATGTATTATGTACTTTAAAGCAATTCTTTTTATCACATTCCCCTTCCCACAACCCCCATCCCTCCCCTTCTTTTCTCCTATATTATCTTTTTTAATGTGTTTTTCTTTAATAACTGTAATTTATATAACAATTTGTATATAAAAAAATATGCTGCAGTCTCAGATCTTCCCTTGTTCAGGTCTAATCAAAATGTTCTCTTCTTGTACACTTTTTTTGGTGCATGTGGAATATAATTTTTGGTGCAACATCACTCTACTTATTCCTTGTTGGATGGGGGAAGGGGGGAATTCCCCTCCTTTCACTGCAAAATAGATGCCCGGGGTGATAACTGCATATCAGGCAGACCCACCAAGGGCTGCAAACGTGCCCCGCAGGTCATCCTTGTTGATGAAGCCATCTCGATTCTGGTCCATGATGGTGAACGCCTGACAAGGAACACGAAACATGCTGGGTGAATGCACATGATACCTACATTGAAGGAAAGAAGCTGTACACAAAGGAGCTTGGTTCCTTGTATTTGCATCACGTGATTTAAAAACTAAACCAATCGTAGTGATTGAAAAGGATGGCAGTACAAAGAAACGGACGTTGGGCCCATCGTGCCTGTGAAGTATCTACACCCCCTTCATCTTTATTGATTACTCACAATTCACATCCCTTTCGATTAATTCACTTATTGCACGTCCCATGAAGCAGTCTGCTCGCTTTCCAGATTAAACGCAATGCAAGTCCTGCGGAGAAAGGCAGAAACCCTCTTTGCGCATTCTCGTAATTTTTAATTCCCGGATTGATGTAATGCACCGATCCACAATTGCTTTTTAACCCAGTTTTGGTTGAAAAGGATGGCAGTATGAAGAGAGAGGGGTGGGGGAGTGAAGGGAGAGAAGAGGGGTGGGGAATAAAGGAGGAGGGGGGAGCAAGAGGGGTTGGGGAGTGAGGAAGGTGGGGAAGGGAAGGAAGTGTGAGAGGAGGGGAAAGGGATGGCAGCGTGAGGGGAGAGGAAGGGAGTGTGAGGGGAGGGGAAGGGAAGGCAGCGTGAGGGGAGGGTCCGTCTGGATACATCTGGAGATAACCACCGTCCGGAGACAGAGAGGTGTGGGAGGAGGGTGCTGCACTATTAGGATTGGGTGGAGTGAAGATGGGACATGGAGTGAGGGGTAGAGGAGTTATCAGAGAGAATATTGTCGTGTCCAGGGGGTTTAACCCCGACCTGGACGGATGGCCAAATTTCTCCCTTGGAGGCCTACAGCAGAGACTCTCGGAGATTAATGCGCGTGCACGGTAAAACAGTTAAGCGCTGCACCAGAACGGCACAAATACATGGATGCAAGCAAATTGAATTAACTAAATAATAATTTAATAACAATAATCAAATATGTACAATGACAATTCAAATCTATCTATAATTCCAGCAATCTCTGTGTGGTCTGTGTGTCTGTCTGTCTGTCTGTCACCGCCGTTTCTCGACGACCGCCAGTCCGATCTCATTGAAACTTGCCAGGAATATTGCCGGGGACCCGCGGATGTGCCTTTTCGAGGTTTGATATCGATCGGACGAGCGGTCCCAAGTACGGCCATTTATCTGTCGACCAATGACAAGACACGGTGCTATGACGTCACGAATGACGTCACAATTAATGTTATTTATTTACTTATTTTTCCACGATTGATGTCACAATTCTTCTTCTTCGTTTGGTATGACGTCACAATCGACGCTGGGGACCTGAGTATGTGCCTTTTCAAGGTTTGATGTTAATCGGACAAGCGGTGCCCAAGTTATGGCCATTTATTTACCAAACCAATGACAGGACACGGTGCTATGACATCACGAATGACATCACAATTAATGTTTATTTATTTATTTATTTGTTTTTGTTTTTTGTGAATACATTTACAGAGAGAGAGGAGGGGGAAAGAGGCGGAGAGGGGGAAAGAGGGGGAGAGAGGAGGGCAGAGAGGGGGGAGGAGGGGGCAAGAGAGGGGAGGAGAGAGGGGGGGGAGAGAGGGGGGTGAGAGAGAGGGGCGTCAATTCAAGAGAGGGGGAGAGAGGAGGGGGCAAGAGAGGGAGGGTGAGAGAGGGGGGAAAGAGAGGGGAGTGAGAGAGAGGGGGCATCACAATTCAAGTGAGGGGGAGAGAGGAGGGGCGAGAGAGGGGGGGTGAGAGTGGGGGCGAGAGAGGAAGGGCGAGACTAAGGGGTAGAGAGGGGGCGAGAGATGGGAGGGAGAGATGGGAGGGAGAGGGGTGAGAAAAGGGCGTCACAATTCAAGAGAGGGGGAGAGAGGAGGGGGGCGAGAGAGGGGAGGTGAGAGAGGAGGGGCGAGACTAAGGGGTAGAGAGGGGGCAAGAGAGGGGAGGAGAGGATGGGGCGAGAGAGGGGACGGGAGAGGGGGTGAGAGTGGGGCGAGAGAGAGGGGCGAGAGAGAGGAGGGAGAGAGAGAGGGGGAGGCGAGAGAGAGGGGCGTCACAATTCTTCTTCTTCTTCGTTTGATATGATGTCACAATTGACGCTGGGGACCTGAGTATGTTTCCCAGGTATTTCCCAGGCAAGAGGGGGCGTCACAATTCAAGAGAGGGGAGAGAGGAGGACGGGAGAGGGGGGGTGAGAGAGAGGAGAGAGAGGCGGGGAGAGAGGAGGGGGGAAAGAGAGGGGAGGGCGAGAGAGGGGGGGAAAGAGGGGGGCAAGAGAGGGGAGGGGGAGAGAGGAGCGTGAAACTATGGGGGAGAGAGGGGGAGAGAGAGAGGGGAGGGCGAGAGAGGGGGGGGCGAGAAGAGAGGGGCATCACAATTCTTCTTCTTCTTTGTTTGATATGATGTCACAATTGACGCTGGGGACCTGAGTATGTTTCCCAGGGTTTTCCCAAGTTATGGCCATTTATGATACGGTTGGTCCGATCTAATTGAAACAATGCCCCAATCCAGTCGTCGTTTACGAGAGCGAAGGAACGAAGCTGCACCTACGGGCCCGCACTAGTTATAATAGAGGGGGGAGCACTCGTAGAGTGCAAAACCTCCGCGGCCAATACTGCTGGGTCACTTAAGTGAACCTGATATCCTATTCATTCTAGGTCAAAACGGATCAGACTCTACTGAACCACGATTGAATAAATTAACTAGATTGACGCGCATGTAGAAATGCCAAAAAAATAAAATCGAAATTTTTTGAAAAAAAAGTTGCAAAATTTCTGGGTTTTTTTTCTCTAACAATTTTTTTTTGGGGGGGGGGGGGTTGGAAATCACTTAAAACATGTAGAAATGCAAAAAAAAAATTCAAATATAATCGAAATTTTTTTGAAAAAAAGTTGCAAAAATTGTTTTTTTTTGGACCAAGTCCAAAATGTAATGGCATGATCCTTGGACCATACCTAACCCCCCACCAAGTTTCGTCGAAATCCGTCCAGGAGTTTTTCCGTAATACTGTTCACAAAACAAACAGACAGGGGTGAAAACTAACCTCCATCCATCTTCGATGGCGGAGATTAACTAGAGGGGAGCACTCGGTAGAGTGCAAAACCTCCACCGCCAATACTGCTGGGTCACTCAAGTGAACCTGATATCCTATTAATTGAGGTCAAAACGGATCAGACTCTACTGAACCACGATTGAATAAACTAAACTAGATCGACGCACATGTAGAAATGCCAAAAAAAAATCGAAATTTTTTTGAAAAAAAAGTTGCAAAATTTGTGTTTTTCTCTAACAAATTTTTTTTTGGGGGGGGGTGGAAATCACTTAAAACATGTAGAAATGCCAAAACATAAATTCAAATATTTTTTCAAAATGGCCGCCATAGCGGCCATATTGGACTTTGGACCCAAGTCCAAAATCCAATGGCATGCATCCTTGGTCCATACCTAATCCCCCCACCAAGTTTCGTCGAAATCCGTCCAGGAGTTTTTCCGTAACACTGTTCACAAACAAACAAACAAACAAACAGGGGTGAAAACAGTAACCTCCGTCCATCTTCGATGGCGGAGGTCAACTAGAGGGGAGCACTCGGTAGAGTGCAAAACCTCCGCCGCCAATACAGCTGGGTCACTCAAGTGAACCTTATATCTTATTCATTAAATATGACGTCAACAGTGCTGACAGTTATAGTTCTTTTCTCCAACATTTTTTTTTGGGGGGGGGGGGGGGTTGGAAATCACTTAAAACATGTAGAAATGCAAAAAAAAGAAATCGAAATTTTGTTGAAAAAAACAGTTGCAAAAAATTTTTTTTCTCTAACAATTTTTTTTTTTGGGGGGGGGGGGGGGTTGGAAATCACTTAAAACATGTAGAAATGCAAAAAAAAAATTTTCTCTAACAATTTTTTTTTTGGGGGGGGGGGTTGGAAATCACTTAAAACATGTAGAATGCCCAAAAAAAAAATTTCTCTTATTTTTTTTGGGGGGGGGGGGTAACAATTTTTTTGGGGGGGGGGGGTTGGAAATCACTTAAAACATGTAGAAATGCAAAAAAAAAAAAATAATCTATTTTTTTTGGGGGGGGGTAACAATTTTTTTGGGGGGGGGTTGGAAATCACTTAAAACATGTAGAAATGCAAAAAAAAAATTTTTTTTTTCTCTAAATTTTTTTTTGGAGGGGGGGGGGGACCAAGTCCAAAATTTAATGGCATGATCCTTGGACCATACCTAACCCCCCACCAAGTTTCGTCGAAATCCGTCAAGGAGTTTTTCCGTTATACTGTTCACAAACAAACAAACAAACAAACAAACAGAAAGGGTGTGAAACAGTAACCTCCGCATCTTCGATGGCGGAGGTTAATAATGAAAGGAAAATGTGAGGTAAATTAAATCTAAATCTAATTGAGGTGCCTCCACAGGTTTAAACACAGACAAGGGGAAAATGAACCAAATAAATACCCCCCTTTGTCCTGGCACTTAGCTGTGTGACAGAGATGGTCTTGAGGGAGCTTTGAATCGAGGCGCTTCGTAACGCGCCCAACAAAATGGCGCCAAGCCGCCTTCTTGCTCTGAGAAGAACGTATGTCAAGCAATTCGTGAGCGGTAATCAACACCAAGGCTCGGAGACCACCATGCAGCTTCTTTTCACGAGCGAATATGCCAACCGTTCCTCTCTTGCACCCAGTCTGTTCACAACGATGGCCTGGCGACGAGACGATTTGTGAGGCCCCGTGAGGAGGCCACGAGACACGCTCTCCTTCCCTCCTCAGAAACGTATACACTTCACGGCTCAGCCAAACCGTCAATGGCTAGTGTCTTGCTCAGCACGCTGCAAATTCTCACAGCACGAACACGAGAATCGTGCAGCCTTCGTCGTGCCGAGAGCAAAAACGAGATCCTCCGTGTCCTCTGACTAACGTCCTCTCCCGACCGTGTGTGTCCCTTGGGTACTCCTCTGCCACCTTCCCATCTGATCTGCTCCTCCCACGCCCTCTTCCACTTCATGCGTCTCACGTCACGCCCATCAAACCCCTGCCTCCGGGGCATGGCCTGCTCGCACGACACCCCGGAAAACGGGGCCTCTGCTCCCTCGGCACGTTTTGTTCATTTTTTATTGTGGTTTTGGTTATAAAAACATAGGGAACAGTCACAGGGGGCAATTACATACTGGGGAAGTTATCCTTCATACCAACCTAATGAACACGGCACCACTCCCTGTGTGGTGATAAGTAACACTTAGCCAAGTCTTCCTTCGATGTCCTCCCGATCATAATTAACTCCGAGAATTTCATCGCCAGTTTCCTCTGCTTGTCCTGCTTCGGGCTCGAACTGCTAAGGCCGTATTTCATTTCCAGCTGCCTGAACTTCACCTCCCGCGACTACGTTATCCGACAATTCTCCATGTGATTCAGACCAAAATCCTTCATGTCTCTCACACTCACTGTCGTTACCAGACAAATCGAAGTCCATGCATCCATTATTCAAAACCAAATGTTCGATTTTTTTTAAGCAGAAATGAACGAAGCGATTGAGTCGACCAATCAAATGTGGAAACACACAGCAAGCCAATAGAATCACGTAGACCACCAACCCGAGTAATTTACGTGCAGCCTTTGTAATCCTGTAGTTGACGTCATGTGGGTTACGCCCTTTCAGGAGAATTTTTAGGGGCGTTCCCGAAGAGGTTTGTTTTTTTACTTTTACATTTTACAGAATGAGTATTGTGAAAAAACATTGTCAGATCTGAAATCACGATGAAAAACTCCTCTAGGACATATATAAATATATATAAATGAAATTTCAGTACTTTTGCGTGTCAGGGGACCTT
>CM068954.1:99665219-99676597 GCA_035128595.1 Eptatretus atami
CGGCTAACGGAGCATAGACGGGTAGCTTTGGACTCCAAAACAGACTCCAATCAGCCGATTACCAAAAAATGTGTGTGTGTGTGTGTGTGTGTGTGTGTGTGTGTGTGTGTGTGTGTGTGTGTGTGTGTGTGTGTGTGTGTGTGTGTGTTTCATAAAGCATAACATATTGTTATGTTTGTGGGGTAGATGAAGGGATTTCATAAGAAATAGAGGTTTGGTCCGTGGACGTGTAGGAGACATCACGATGTAATTAAGTAGGGAAACTGTGAGGTTAAAGGTTCCTGACATGCAAAACTTTCTGGTTATTTATATATTAACTTGACCTTCCTAGTGAAGAAATCACCCATTTTGTTTTTTTTTTTTATCAAAAATGGGATAATTAGACCAATATTTCGATCATTTCTGGTGCTTTTCACAACTTGCTATGCCCCGCCCTAAAAAAAGTTGACTTCAGCGAATCGCAGCGTTGACGTCACATACAGAAACTCGCACAGAGTGGATTGACTCGAGATCTCTAGAGTCTAGACTCTAGACTAGTCCGATAAATCCGTCGTCCGTCCGACTCGGCCGATAAATCTGACGTGCTGTAGCTTTCTTTTATTATTCTCTTTTCTTCATTGTTTTCTACTCTCTCTCTCTCTCCATTGAGTGCAGCCTGTGGCTGCTGGTTGCATCATTGGTTGGGACGTGGCCATGCCGCTGATGCAGTGTCCCCTTACCAGTACACTGGTGCTCATTTTGCCGACCGTGGAAGGATGACAGGCTGTCAACCTCCTGGTGTATTTTAATTCAGCGGCCAACGACGGCTTGAACTCAGGACCAAGGATCCCAAGCCGCCACCCTCACCACTAAGCCAACACCAGGCTTATTGTTTTCTACTGGTGCTACATGACGGCAGTAGGAATAAAATAAATAAAAATGCAACAGAACGTCAGATTTATCGGACTACTCGAGACAATTGTGTCGCAAGGTGTGTTCTGCACACAAGTTTTCATCGTATCCGGACAGCGAGATTGCTTCGTTTTATGCGCAGAGAGATACGGCCGATGACATGCGCCGGCCTTGCGAATTCATTCGCCGCGTGCAACATGTCCGCTGTGCTGTTCACGTCACCTCAGTAAAATATTTCTGATATCGAGCAGTATGCAAGTCGAATTTACATTATTGAATTACGAATAGGATTTAGTCTAACCAGTTGTTATTGCCAAGTCTTCCTTCGATGTCCTCCGATCATATAACTCGGAATTTCATCGCCATTTTTCTCTGCTTGTCTGCTTCGGGCTCGAACTGGTAAGGCCGTATTTCATTTCCAGCTGCCTGAACTTCACCTCCCGCGACTAGTTACGACAATTCTCCATGTGATTCAGACCAAAATCCTTCATGTCTCTCACACTCACTGTCGTTACCAGACAATCGAAGTCCATGCATCCATTATTCAAAACCAAATGTTCGATTTTTTTAAGCAGAAATGAACGAAGCGATTGAGTCGACCAATCAAATGTGGAAACACACAGCAAGCCAATAGAATCACGTAGACCACCAACCCGAGTAATTTACGTGCAGCCTTTGTATACTGTAGTTGACGTCATGTGGGTTACGCCCCTTTCAGGAGAATTTTTAGGGGCGTTCCCGAAGAGGTTTGTTTTTTTAATTTTACATTTACGAATGAGTATTGTGAAAAAACATTGTCAGATCTGAAATCACGATGAAAAACTCCCATCTGGACATATATAATATATATAAATGAAATTTCAGTACTTTTGCGTGTCAGGGGACCTTAAGTGTTACTTATCACCACACAGGGAGTGGTGCCGTGTTCATTAGGTTGGTATATCCTCTCCTTTGTGCTGTCTACGTACCTCAGTGCTTGGAGCAAACTGAAACTCTGGATCGGAACACAAACTGTGTGAAATACTGCTATCTATACGGTTGGGCACCCACCAAGTGGCTTAAGCACTCAAGCAAGCACTCCAATTAAATGGTTAACGAACGGCTGCCTTGGCAAGCAACAGAAAGCCTATTGGTAATGGCATGTACCCGCAAAAACCAAATAAACCGCCGATTTCTTACCATTTTCAGATTTCACTGCAGATTTCGAATTATTTAGTGCACGTGATCTGATCCTCAAAACAAATTACATCTCGATGATCTACTTTAATTAGTCAGTGAGAGTAGTTCGTGGAAAATTGCATCATGTAATGCATGAAATTGCTCCAAGCTCCTAATTTGAAAACTACAACACTTACAAAAGGGATGTAAACAGCGATTTGTAGGAATGAAGATCAGGCATTCAATAATATGGGCGAGGAAAGTGGAAAAAAACAAACAAACATTTGATTGCTTTATCGTTAAGAAACCGTTGCGGCCTTTTCCAAATCGAGTCAAGCCATTGTTTGGCCCAAAACAAATATGGCGAATTAAAGACCCCGACGAGGGAGAGCGAGGCTAAGCAAGGATGAGCCTTGATAAAGGATAGTTAAATAAGGCTGTTAATTATCTTCAAAAGGGGTGTTTTAATTAACTCAAACACCCAATTTTCATTCACGCGTTACCTTGGAGTTCCCTTGGTATACATGCAAAGTTTCAGGCTGTTCGGTTTCATGGCTTTGGAGTTATGGAGGAGACACACACTGACGGACTGACGGACACACTGACATTTATTCGTATATAAAACACAATGGGTGTTTGTGTATTTGTCTGTCCCCCTTCATAAGGACGATTCAAGAATGGTTTTAAAGACCAATCTTTTAACACTACTGTGTGTTCACTGCGGTCTGTTTTTTTTTGAGGATAAAAATAACTACCAAAAACATTTTTCATAAAGAGTAATTACATCTCTTCTATTGGAATTGTAGACCAGAGAGTTGGTGTCAAAGCCACCCAATGCTCGCCTTTTATACATTTATCGTTTTTAAAAGACTGTCTAATAATATTTTTTATAAAGCATTGCAGTGGTCTGATCCAAATAATTTTAAATCAATATATGTATTTGTATATTGTAATCAGTAAAAAATAGTGTGTGTAGATAAAAACATTAGAAAGGAAATAACTTGCACCAAAAACTTTAACATTTTCACGCTCACGCTCACGGGGGTATCGCTATAGCTCTCTGTTCTTCGAACAGGCGAGCTAATGATGACTTGCAACCAGGCCTCAATGGCGGGGTACAGGAGCGTTTAAAAAAATAATAAAAAGGCACAGGGAGGTGAAATTCGCTGCGCATGATGTGCAACGCGCGGAGAGTGAAACGAACGTTCATTTATGTCTGTAGGATGTCCAATAAATAAAGAAGATACGAGCACACCTGACGCTAGGCCGAGGCTTCAGACTTTTGCATGCTCACGAGGCTGTGCGTCGAAACGAAACGTCCCAGAAGGTAAAGAAAATCATCACATTTGTACGTGTGGTGTTTTAAAACAACGCTTCTTGCTACGAAACATCATATCTTCCAGTCGCTGCGCATGATGTGCAACGCGCGGAGAGTGAAACGAACGTTCATTTATGTCTGTAGGATGTCCAATAAATAAAGAAGATACGAGCACACCTGACGCTAGGCCGAGGCTTCAGACTTTGGCATGCTCACGAGGCTGTGCCGTCGAAACGAAACGTCCCAGAAGGTAAAGAAAATCATCACATTTGTACGTGTGGTGTTTTAAAACAACGCCTCTTGCTACGAAACATCATATCTTCCAGTCTCCTTGAATATTTCTCATAAAATAATTCCAAACTGTCATTTTTGACGGGCTTTTATACTCGTAGTATGATAATGCAAATGTATAACGTATGTTAATGTACATTCATCACAAAGTTTAGGTAATTATCACATACAATGTTCACCAAATAGAAGTTTAATGGTTTTAATTGCATTTTAATTCATTGAGTCACCACAAAGCTCCAGTGGGGTAGCAATGTTAAAGACAATACATAAAGATGTACATTTTCCACAATTCACTAATATTTATGGAAAATGATTCTTGAAATCCTGCCATATATATATATATATATATATATATATATATATATATATATATATATATATATATATATATATATATACATACAAAAGAGAAGATGCTTTGTTTGTGTTGATTACCTCTTTAAACTCCTGGATCTGTGACTGTTCAAAGATGGAAAACACGTTCGAGCTCCCGCTATCCAACTTCTTCTTAGCACGTTTTGGGGCCTGCAGGTAAACCGTGGGACACATGGCATCAACCAAAGTAAACGATGAGATGTCACAATGGGAATATCGAATGGGGTGATTTGTAAACGAAGGGATATCACAATGGGAGGATTAAACAAATCAAAGAGGGGAAACAAACAAATCGAATACCGCGTCACAATTGCTTACCATGCTGCTGCTGCAGTTAGAAGCTCGGTATGACTCTCTCCGTTTGTCCAAATATAAAGAGGATTTATATAAAGGGGACAGAGGAGCTGCAATCCCAAACCAACCCTAATATGGTCCCATTCCGTGGCCGACGTGCTTTGTGTGCCGTGGTGTGGAGTTACACAATGCCTATTCTGGCTGTCCATCTACCATTGTCTCTTTCTGTGTCCGCAGCATCACAATCACCGTGAGGATTTATCATCATGTACAGTTAGTAAAGCAAAGTAAAGTAAAGTTAGACAACTAGTGTGGATGGAATTGTACAACTGATCGATTATATAACAAATAAGCCGGAGATTCAGCGAGACAAGAGGTTCAGGTATTTGCACCGACAAGGAAATACGAGACGAAGTTGAAGAATTGAACGATTTTACCATGGAGGGTAGGTAGACATTACAAGGTGGACAAATCCGGTTTCAATGTGAATAGAGGGACAAGGAAAATAAAGGATATAATCAATGGGAATGTTTGCGATAGGAAAGACAAAATCCGCTGCACACAAAACTACGGTTGGAGTATCGCTTGTCGAAAACGTCGTTTTGGCAACACCTGAGAACCCACCTGGTGTGTTCACCTGATTGTCGAGGTACGGATCACTTTTCAGTTCTCCAGACAATGGGAAAAGCGTGTGGGATCTTCCTATTCCAAAAAGCAAAAGAACTGAGGTCGGTCAAAACCAGAAAAATCTTCTTCTCGATCAAAATAATAATTCATAATAATTTTTTCAGACGGCATATTTCCGAGCTGCCTCTATCAATGGCAATGGTTCGAGTACCATCCCACAGAGTTTTATCTCGTGCATCGTCCTTTGGTATTGTCATTCTAACAGCTTGAAAGGATTCCACGAAACGTACGCAAAACGAGATTCCTTTGGAAAAGAATCGGCAGGGATCCGAGGGGTGGGCGGGACTGTACGACTGTCAATCATCCGACACATTTGCCTGAGGGCCAATCAGACCTTTATGGGTGTGGTTAACGGTGGAATCTCAACAGGAAGTCGATGACAGAAACAACCCACATTTTCTGTAAAGTACGGACTATTTAGAATGTTAGATTGACTATAAAGTTTGTACTACATTTGTAATTCAGTCGTAGAATATATATATATATATATATATATATATATATATATATATATATAAATATATATATATATATGTACAGAAACAACAAAGAAGTAAATTTTTTTTTAATGCAAAAGGATGTTGGGATGTTCCTCCAAAAAGTATGTAAACAATGTGAGATGGTCACAACAAAATGATCATGTGAAACCATCCGTACATGTTTCATTGAAGCATAGCTGTCTCGAGAAAAGATACAGTTATACCCAACACACACGCACGCACGCACACACACAATTTTTTTCCCCGTGAATTAAATGTACGTAGTGCGGGGTAGCACACGTGACTGAACTGTGTACGTAATACCTCGTCATCCACTTGACCTTACCAAGTCGCTCACTCAGCACTGCCGCGTCGTAAAAACACGTGTATGAACACCGTGGGGCCGCACCGCAGGTCTCTGTCAAAATACACCTGTCAGTAGCAAATTCCACCCATCAAGCGATGGAGAATATGGATAATGTGGGATCTTATTCTTCTTTTTAGGTTTTACAGCGTTTTCAGAATTGCGGGGCTCCATATACACCACATGGCCACACATAACAGTGGTGAGATAAGGAGCTTTTTGGTAATCTATAATTAGGTAATCTTTATTACCTTGAGGTAATCCTTAGGTTTGCCTTTAAGTAATCTAGGTGATTAGGATTACCTTTAGGTAATCATAAAGACATTTTTTTTTTTAATGAAAAAGGATGTAGAGATGTGACTGCAAAAAGTATGTAACAAGGTGGGGATGGTCACAAGAAATGATCCTGTGAATCCATCCCAACATCTTTCTTTGAATAATGGTTGTCCCTAGAAAATACACTGTGTGTGTTTGTGTGTTCGGTCAGCCCTGCGCTATGATGGTACAATGGTACTTCACTGGCAAAAAAAGAAGTGTGTGTGTGTGTGTTCGTTCGTTCAGTCACTTGCGCTACCCCACGCTACGGTATGCAGTTCACTCTGCACGCATTGTCATTCTGATAAACACAACAAAAAATGCATCCTTTGTAATTGGTCAGTGGGTCAAAGTACAAAGTGCGGGCCCCGCCGTATTGTGCGGTACCTCGGTGTCATCTGGTGCGATTTTGTTTTTATAACATGAGATTTCAGTTTCCCCTTTTTGTGTGATCTGCTTTCATTGATGATGTTATTTAATTTAATTCGTAGCTTGGAGCGAAGTTATCTTCTATATGAAAGTGAATGAGACGTTTGTTTGCTCACACGGTTAATCTCGACAAAACTTTATTTGATTTATTAATTTTTTTTTTGAAACACAATATACCTTACTCGGGTTTTAAACTCATTTTATCATGTCATAACTTACCTGTCATGGAGAGGCAGTGGGAGGAGGGAGGGAAAGGGGTGGGAGGAGTCAGGGAGGGGAAAGGGGTGGGGTGGGATTCTGGAGAGAGGGGAGTGAGATGGGAGGAGGTGGGAGGGAAAGGGGTGGGGTGGGAGTCCAGAAGGAGGGGGAGGATGAGAGGGGGAGGGGAAGGGGTAAGAGGAGAGAGGGGCAGGGGTGGTCGGAAGAACCTGGCGTTGCCCAACAATGCCGGGTACCTTTGCTAGTATAGTAATAAAGAGAATAAAATCAATAAGGTAACAGCCAGAATTACATGGTACCCTAATAACATAAACCTTGAAGGAAAGGTAGACAGCAGGAGAGGGAGGTGATAATATTGAGTAAAGTGGAGATACTTTAATGGATTGGGAAGATTGGCAGAAGCAGATTAACCTGAACAAGTGTAAGAAGTGCAAGGTGTTGGGGATGGGGAAGAATAATGAAAATAGAGATTACATGATGCAAGGGGCAGTCATGGAGCATGTCACACAGGAGAAGGATCTGGGGGTGGTAATAGATCGGGGCGGGAGTAAGCTGGGAAAGCAAACAAGGTTTTCGGTTGTATTTAGAAGGGGATGATTTATAAACCTTATTTTAAGCCGTTTTAACATTGTACATGAATTTAGTGAGGGCCACATCTAGAATATTGTGTGCAATTTTTGTCACCACCACAACTTAGGAAGGATATAGATGCCATGGAGAGGGTTCAGCGCAGGGCTGCTCGATTGATTCCGGGCCTCGCTCGACTCAGCTATGAGGAGCGGCTGAAGGGGACAGGGCTTTATACACGTGAAAGGAGGTGGTTACGAGGAGATACGATAGAGATGTTTAAGATAATGAAAGGTCTTTCACTCAGAGTAGTAAATGCATGGAATCGTCTCACTGGAAAGGTAGTAGCAGCAGAAACTCTTCGGTCATATGGAGTATAAGGATGCAGAGTAGCATCATTGGCAGAGGGCACGGCCATGCCACTGATGGAATGCCCTCTGCAGGTTAGGGCAGGGCAGGAATTTGTCCGCTGTGCTGGCGATAGCTCACCTATTGTGCGCCAAGGACACCATGGGATCTTTTACATCCACAAACGAATTGCAGCAGATGCACATTCTCCCGTTTAACATCCATCCGAGAGACGACACACACATTTATGAATCAGGATTCGAACCCAGGCTAGACAGCTTAGAGACGACTTCCATTCTCCATCGCTTAGAGACCTCTACTTCATCCCGTCAGCCCTGCAGGAGAAATGGTAAATTGGTTTAAACTCAAGTTTGGCACCAAGAAACATTATGGGGCGAGAAGTGTAAATGCATGTTGGACAAAGTGCATGATGGGGCCTGATGGCCTCCCCCTGCATTTAAGTTGCTTGTACATGTATTTCAGTGATGAACGGTAGATCTCCAACACCGGGCGAGGTTACACACGAGGTGCTAAATTCGAGAGGCACAGCTGGAGCAACAAGAACGACATTATCATGGAGTGATCAAAAACGAGCACACAACCATCAAGCGGTGAAAGTGCACACACCATCATTCAATGTCACCTGGTACTGAAGAAGCTAAAAACGACTGAGCTGTAAGTTTGTTTTCCTTTGTTTTATTTAACTCATACACACAAGTGAATGAAAAGCGCTCGTTAATCCAGTGGGGAGACATCGTGCCAATTCTGTAGATAAGGCTTTTCTCTTTGCAATTACAGGTGGTGCTGAAATGGAGAGAAATACTGGAGACTGCCAATTGTGACTGAAATGCTTGAGAAGGTTGAAGTGTTGAGTCACCGGCTCGATGAGGTCTGCGCTGTTGGTTCGTACATTGAGCGAGCGTTCACAGAAGTGATCGTCCGGTCCTTGCCCGGTTTCGCTGATCCTTGATCTTGACTCGGTGGAGACACTTCAATCTTCCCAGGTATACAGGAAATGATTTTTCGAAATACAAGTTTTACCTTAAAAACTAATTGGTGGTTGAATTCGGTGACCTGATATGCAAACGTTCTTCAAATTTCAAGTCAATCGGAGGAAAACTGACGATTTTAGAAATTTTGCCTACGTATGTGTTTAAGTGATGATTCATCATTGAGAGACGGGGCGAAAAACGACATGTAGCATGACATCTCAAAATGTTATGGACGGATTATGACAAAACTTGGTGGATTCGTTGGTTAGGTGACAAGAACAAGCCAATTAGGGCTTAGTTCTGGTACAGATCCAGATCAGACCTATCAGTGAGATACAAAACGTGAACTGTTCAGCCTGGTGGAGGTACGTGCTCTACCGAGTGCCGTTCTAGTTAACCATGCGTTGGGGAAGGAGGGTGGGTAGGGGTTGGGGTTAACCGGGCCATTTAAATATCATGGGTAGGTGCAGAAGACTGTAGGACAGTGGCGTGGTATCCTCCTGAAGCTCTTGAGCGAAGAGATGAACTTGCATATCTCAATACTAGTTGCTTTGGCTATCTTGAAAGCCTTTGATGAAGTGTGGCACAAGGGTCTGCTCCACAAGCTTCAGTCGTTTGGTGTATCTGGAGTGATACATTCAATAATTTTGGCTTTCCTTGCAAATTGCAGGATGAAGGTGGTACTTGAGGGTCAATCTTATACTTGCTCCATCAATTCTGGTGTTCCACAGGGCTCTGACCTTGGTCCCACTTTGTTCCTTGTTTACATCAATGATCTTCTTGATAATGTTCTGTCTCAGTCAGCCATGCATACTGATGACTCCTCACTTTACTTCAGATCTGCTTATTCACTCAACATGACTCGTAATGAGGTTGGAGTTTTGCTGGACAATGATTTTGAGAATGCGTTGAAGTGGGGGAGGACTGGGGGATGACTGGCTGGTAAACTTCAATGCAAAGAAAACTAAATTGTTCTCCATGTCTTGCTCCAGAAACAGGATATTCAATTCTATGCACGAGGTCTTCAACCATAACAGAATCATCCGAGCTTCGGCTTCTTGGTCTGGATATCTCTAACCTCCGTTTAGATAAATACATTTCTGGTATTGCGAAGAGTGCTTCCAAGCGAGTTGGTTGTTTTGATCGAGCACAGAGGTATTTACCTCCTGATGCTGTTTTGTACCTGTATAAGACAACTATACATCCCCTCATGGAGTACTGTCTCCACATTTGGGCTGGAGCACCAGCTTGTCACTTATCACTGTCACTTGATAGCTCCACAAACGTATAGTGAACCTGGTTGGTGCGGAGATGAGTTTAACTCTTCAACTGCTCTCTCACCGTAGGTCAGTTGCCACTCTTGGTTTGTTCTACAGATATTTTCATGGCAAATGTTCTGCTGGACTTGCTAACCTGGTTCCTCCTGTACAAGTGTTTGGACGCAAGACTCGGTTTGCCATCTCTGCAAACTCGTGCACGAAAGCTGATCCAAAGTACAGAACAAAAAGCCATGCGGATAGTTTTATCTCTCATACTGTCTAGCTTTGGAATTCACTACCTGTTACCTGCTTGCCATTATCCTATGATCTACTCACCTTTAAGGGGAATGTCAATTCCTACTTCCGACATCTTTGAGATTACATTGCATTTCACCTGACTTCTGCTACTTCCTGTGTCTTGGATGTTTTTTTTGTTATTTTTCTTTCTTTTATTTTGCTTTGTGCTTATCTTTATCGAATCTACCCTTAGCCCCTTACCTAGAAGTGGGTTTATGCCTTGTTTGGGGCAATTTCCATAAAAATAAACGAAGACTGTTTGGTTTAATGAGTGGTTCAAGACGTGCTTCTTTCTCCAATGACCTGTGTGGGTGTTTGATTCCCACCTGGCCAGTGTGACAAGTTTGCCGAATACCCCGTACCACAAACTGATGGAAGTCTTTGTCCTGCAAATGGCAGGAATCAGCTATTTTTGAGGTTTCTAATCATAATCAGTTTTAAAGTTAGTTTCACTTCAAGAATATCACAAAATAAAGTGAAGGATGGAATGCTTTCTGTCATTCATTCATCTTAGATAGGCATGACATCCCAAACAACCTCTTCCCAAGCAAGTTATATTTTGAGCAATGTGTCTAATGGTCCAGTTCCGTCAAGTCGTGTCCGACTTCTGGTGACATTCAATATCAGATTTCTCCAAACATCCCGAACCTACACTGCTTCCCGAAGCTCTGGCAGAGAAAGCTCGGTCGCACCCTCGACCCCATCCATCCAGCAAGGTACTCAATGTGTTTTTTGCGGTGTCCTGGACCCAGGCCATGGCATACATGTACTTTGACTACATCCGTTGCCTCATCTGAGTATGTTTAAAGAGCAGGTTGTGGGTCACCAAACATGTTCTGAAAATTTATCAATATGATTATATGTGCATTAAATAGTTCGATGCAAACTATTGGGAAAATTAATGAAATTTAACTCCGAAGTTGTTATTTCTCGAGGCTGTTGAAAAAAACAGCCGCGTGCCATATATGGATGGTGACGTCACGTTCTCCAAAACAAAGCGGACGCTCACTCGCTCATTGAAGACGTGTCCAGTTCAGCGGGCCGTTCTTTCGCTTTTTTTGAAGTTGCAACTGTCTATATTATCCTTTTTAATTT
>CM068954.1:99714189-99724938 GCA_035128595.1 Eptatretus atami
GCGATGGGCCCGTTCGATGGGGAATGACCTGAGGATTATGCACAAGAAAATTCATGATTCTAGCTTCAAGTGTTAATGCTGCAGATTGTTTTTTCGTTAAAATACCCCACATTTAGAGGTTTTTCTGCCGTTGCTAGGCAACGGAGGGGTCCATAGCAACGGTTCTTTCTCACACCCTGATACGTAGGACCTACCATCGCAACGCTGACCATACCTAGTTTCATTATATCTGACTCATAGTCTCCTGAGATATAACGAACTTCGTTTTTTATTGTTTTCGACAGGGTTCATTCAAAGTCTATCTTCTCCGACAGTTTTCATAGGATCCGGCTGGAAATTTTTGACAATATGGCTGAATGTACTGCCACAGTCGCTCGTGGCCCGATTTTTGATTTCGAAAAAATACATTTTTTATGATTTTTCAAAAATTTCAAAGTCCCGTTGCTAGGCAACGGTGGTGTCCATAGCAACGGTTCTCATTTGCACACAACTAGGTCATGGTATGACACTACCACCCA
This sequence comes from Eptatretus atami, assembly GCA_035128595.1. Taxonomy (NCBI): domain Eukaryota; kingdom Metazoa; phylum Chordata; class Myxini; order Myxiniformes; family Myxinidae; genus Eptatretus; species Eptatretus atami. The sequence goes on from CM068954.1 coordinate 99,714,708, forward strand.
AGTTTCATCGAAATCGCCATTGTATTAACTGAAATCGCCATTTTAAATACTGATAATAAGGGTAGAACAAATCTCAAAAAATATTTTGGAATTATTTTTTTTTGACGAGATCGACTACGAACAACACTATCGACGGAAAAACTGTAATAAGGGTAGAACAAATTTCAAAATTTAAAAAAAAAAAAAAATTTTTTTTCGACTGGATCGACTACCCAACAAATGAAGTTTGTTTTGGCGTCAACAGGAAGTCGCTACGACTTCCGGTCACTGAGTTATGTCCAAAAATGTGTTTTCACGTTGTGTGACGTCACGTCGCGACGTTTAGTCCGATTAAGACGGGTTTGGACGCGGACCGTCTCAGGTGGATTGCCTATCAGTGAAAATTTAAACGACTGGTCCAGCCGTTTGGCCTGTAGACGACCGGACAACACAAACAAACAAAAACAAACGAAAGCAGACCAAATACTTGACAAAATCGAAGATTTCGCCAGTAACAAACCGGACGATTACAATATCCCGCTCCCTCCGTCCGGGGGGCGGGATAATAACCCACAAGTGCTCGGACAAAGCAATTTAACTCCGCACATGAAGTTCATCCAAACTGAGCGTCCACGTCCGTCGAGAGTTACACACACACACACACACACACACACACACACACACACACACACACACACACACACACACACACACACACACACACACACACACACGTCACATTCCGTCGGCACATCTCGGCGCGCAGCACTCTACTCTTTCACATCGACACCGCAAAACGCAGGCAGGACAGCCGGCTTGACGATCAAATGCGAAGGACGACGAGTCAGCGATCATGTTATCCGTGAGTGGCGTTTCCAAGGCCCATCGAGAGCACAGCTCACTCACCGTGCCGTGCCGTCTCTCTCCCACCACTACCACGTTCACCGCTTTTGGATCTTCGACTTTCTGCAAACAAAAGTTTGGGAAAGTTGTTCCGTAAGTTTAAAAAAATCAAAGCACAATTTTTTTTATTTTAAACACAAATAGATGCTCAAAGAGTTTGGAGTCTTTGAAAGTGTTGATAATTTTAAAAAAAACAAAACAATATATGCTTAAAATATTACGGACGGATGAACTGAAACGACGAGCAGCTTGATACACCGTTTAATAAATAACCAACATGCTGGCCACGAGCGCGTACGTACGCACTTCCGTTATGTGACGCACATTGATGACGTGTTTCCGTTATGTGACGCACATGGATGACGTGTTTCCGGCTAAACGAAAGCAATGCTGATGACGTCACTGTAGGCCGTTTGTAAGACCGCTTGACCAACCAAATCGACCCGTCGCTTCGCAGACGGACCAATCGGTCGTCCTGTTTGCCAAAAAATTGCTTTATCGGTCACTTTGTGGACTTTAGTCCTGATGGCCCTTCTCGCTCGAAATGTCCCACACTAATAACCCCGCAGCCTTCTCCTGTAACGGCTCTCCGAGTTGCCTTTGTTTGGAGGAGTAGTTGATAGCACCTCTCATTGCTTTGTTTTGCCAGTTTGTTGTCAAATTGCAATATTTCGGTTTCTAATCGAGTCAATGTGACTCGACTTCCACGAGTGACGTATGAATAAAATTGTTCACAAAACAGCCGTATGTGGGTTTTCATATTGTCCCACCACAGGTTCATGGAAGCGAAAAGAGGATTTTGGCAGCGACTGCGATCCGGATTGTGAAAGGCTTCTTGGAAAAAGGCATCATCCAAGAGGCTGATGTTAAATTTCCAACAGGAACTTTTACACTTGAGTTGAGGGCTACGATAGGCCCATGGTGACAATGTGGTGGTCAAGCCTCGCAAAAGATACCTGACCATTGGAACACCGACAACACGTACACTGCAGGACAGTTGGGTGCAGCAACACTCACCCACCCCTCCCTCATGCATATGCACTGTTTGAGGTCAATCAATTGTAGATGGTTTAATACTAAAGAAAAGGTTTTATGGTCATTACTTTCGCTTGGTGCATATATACATTAAAAAACAATTAATTTAAAGTTATTCATCACTAGTTTTAGGGAACTAAAATGGCCCTTTATCACCTCCTGAAAGAGGCAACCTTCAGGCGTGAGCCCTGGCTTTAACAAGAAGCCAACCCGAGCAAAAACAGAGTATGTTATTGAAGAAACATTGACCTTTAAAAATGCTGCACCAGTCATGCTCTACCTTTTCTGAGATATGAGTTTCCTGTAGTAATATTGTTACGAATTTGGAAATCTATTGCACACAACATTCAGGTCCTTTAGCGCAGATATTTCGGTAAGTATGTGTTTTATAGATAGCTTCCTTTCCCTTGTCGAATGGGTAAATCAATGTAAATGCGCTGTGATTTATTACTTACGAAATTCTAAAGATTTCGTAAGTCTATTGATGACTTCCGTCATCTGTTTGTGTTTGTTTGTGTGTGTGTTTGTTTGTTTGTAGGCACGATAACTCGAGAACGGAAGAAGCTACCAATGTCAAATTACACCACGTGATTCAGGAGGGTGATGGCTAGGCTGATTAGATTTTGGTCAAAATCGGTCAAAGGTCAAGGTCACACATTCGATTTTTGATGTTTGGTACAGATCATCGTAAGAACTTCTGGTTTGCGTCGCTACCTTCTCTAGAGACAGCTTTTATTAGAGAAGGTCAGAGGTCAAGTTGACGATTTTGTAAGTACAGTCTATGACTGCTTGTTTTAATAGTTAGGAGTTTTATCGAGATTTCTGCAAAGAAGAACAACACTCCGCCCCAGATTCTGAGGCGTAAACAGGAATGACCGTTACAAAAAGTATGCTCAGAAAAGAGCAACATTCCCGCCCGAGATTCTGAGATATAAACAGGAATGACGTTACAAAAAGTATGCTCAGAAAAGAACAACACTCCCGCCCCGAGATTCTGAGGCGTAAACAGGAATGACCGTTACAAAAAGTATGCTCAGAAAAGAGCAACACTCCCGCCCGAGATTCTGAGATGTAAACAGAAATGACCGTTACAAAAAGTATGCTCAGAAAAGAGCAACACTCCCGCCCCGAGATTCTGAGATGTAAACAGGAATGACCGTTACAAAAAGTATGCTCAGAAAGAACGACAACTCCGGCGGGATTTTCCCCGCGCGCCGGAAAGGGGAGGGGAGCGCACCGGAGCGTATAAAGGAAGCTTGCAGCAATGCAGAAAACGAGGAGACTTGAGGAGAAGCAAAGGGAAGGAAGAAGCGAGGAGGAGCATCATCTCAAGCGACCCATCTCGTTCTAGCTGGGTTCGGTCGTCATCTCGCTGGAGCGCTCTCTCGGGGAAGCCTGTCTGGTTGGTCGGCGTCCTCCTCATCCGCCTCTCTTCCCGCGATCGCGAGCTTGGTGATCACTCATCTCACCTCGGCTGGGTTCGGTTGCGCCGCACCAGTCCTTCGGAGACCGGAGCTCCGAAGGAGGGACGTCCAATCGCCGTTCGCAGCCAGGTAGCCAGCCATCCTGGTCCGCAGCCCGACTATCCTCCGGGCTGGAGGTCCAAATAAAGACCTTTCGGTCAAATTATTTTGGGTGTGTGTGTGTGTGTTCGTGGGCCCGTCTACTAAGTAGAAAACTGTTTAAGTGCCTGTGCTGTATATATTTGCATTGCATTCTCAATAGTCGGTTTAGTTCTGCTTTTTGTGTTCCCCTCCCTGCCTATTGTAAATAAATACCCCTATTTGTTCAATGTATCAGCTCGTTTTGTGTTTCTTTCATTGGTTCGACATGACGCGTGATTGAGAATGTTAAAGCTGTTACGCGCCTAAGAGGACATTTGGACCACGGTTCTTGGCGATTAAACCGCTCGGAATCGCACACGGAACGAGCGCGCTAAGCGGCTCGTTTTCGTACGAGTTCCGTCGAGGGTGAAATTCCCCGGTAGTGGGACCACGTGGGTATTTAGGTAAATTGAAATTGGCAATCGACCCTACCCGCACTGGTCTATCCATTGGCGAATTTCGGTCCATAGAGGACCCGTCGACTCCGGACTTATCCGGGCGACGACCTGAATTCCGGGCGGTCGGTCGGGCCGACTTGCGGCTCCGTCCAACGGTCGTGCCCGCGCCGAAGTCCGGCCCTGAAACAATATCCATCAACTTGCTTCGTTGGAACAAACGATTCACTTGTATCTGGCAGATGTGATTAGCACCACCACCATATATTGTTGAAAATCTGGAAGCCTTGTGCACACAGACATTCAGGTTCCTATAGCTCAGTTATATCGATAAGTAAATGTGGATAGATAGCTCCCTTGTCCCGTGTCTAGTGGGTGATTAAATGTACATGCGCTGCGAAGTTATTTTTACAGTCAGGGTTTCCTTTTATTTTTACAACACCAACGAAAACTCTCTGCTCCTGGCATTCTCCACATGCTCGCTTGGCACTCCAAGTCATGGAATGCGACATGCTCCACCCACCGATTCGCTTGCGGCAGCCGAGTAGGGGAAAGGTCAGGCCCCACCCATCGGCTCGCTGGGCACTCCAAGTCATGGAATGCGACATGCCCCACCCAGGGATTCGCTTGCGGCGCGCCGAGTAGGGGAAAGGCCAGGCCCCACCTACGGCGAACGGGCCACGCCTGAGCGAGCCATGCCCGAGAGGCGTAAAAAGGGAACGGAGAGCATAGAAAGTGGGTTGGTGGTTGTTTGGTTGAATCTACTCGAGCGGGTTGCGAAGGATCGGCGCCTCGTCTTCACCAGCGCGTGTTCTGGAGCGCGTGAGGATCCGCCGGAGCTCGGAGGCTGATCGCGGCTCGCCGGTGTCTGGATTCGGCCCGCCTCTCGCTGGTGCCCGGTTCGAATCAACTCGAAGACCACATGAGTGGACAGTCCGAGGCAGGTTCTGGTCTGCAGCTCGCCTCTCCATCCGAGCTGGAGGCCTCAATAAGACCGCTTTGGGTCCGATTATTTTGTGTGTGTGTGTGTGTGTGTGTGTGTGTGTGTGTGTGTGTGTGTTTGTGGCGCCAGTCCAATAAGTAGAAATTGTATAAGTGCCTTGCTGTACATACGTGCCTTTTATTATTCGGATAACTCTGCTTCTTACTCCATTATAAATAAACCATATGTTAAATGTATCGGTTCGTCCTCATCCTTTCTTTTATTGGTTAAACACGGTGCGTGTTGGAGAACTAGCCAGGCTGTTGCCGCTGTAAAGGGACATTTGGATCGACGGAAGCTCGGTGGCCATCCGCTCAGGTCACACACGGTTCGAGTACACTACCATCTCGTTCCGTACGAGCATCGTCGAGGGTGAATTCCCCCGGTAGTTGGATGACGTGGGTATTTAGGTAAATTGAAATTGGCAATCGACCCTACCCCACGTGGTCGACCTATTGGCGAACTTCGGTCCGATAAGGCACCCGTCGGCTCCGGAGTTATCCGGGGTGACGACCTATAAATTCCAGGTGATCGGTGGAGTCGACCCTACTGCTCCATCTAGCGGTCGTGCTCGTCGCCGATACCCGGCCCTGCAACAATATATTGTGTTTCAAGAGTGACTGTTCTCACTGCTTGTGCTTGGTGATAAATTTTGATGCTGAGAATACAGGTGACCCTCGTGTAACGCATCTTCTGGTAATGTGTTTTCGCTACAGCGCAGATTTAATTCTACTACAACAACAACAACAACAACAACAACAACAACTGCACTATGTCATTCTAAGTGAATCGTTCACTCACTGTGGACACTTTTTCCGCATCACATCATTCTGAGCGAGTCGTTCGTGCCCCGTCATTCTAAGCGAGTCGTCTATGCCCCGTCATTCTGAGCGAGTCGTCCGTGCTCCATCATTCTGAGCGAGTCGTCTGTGCCCCGTCATTCTGAGCGAGTCGTCCCTGTCCAGTCATTCTGAGCGAGTCGTTCGTGCCCCGTCATTCTAAGCGAGTCGTCCGTGCCCAGTCATTCTGAGCGAGTCATCCGTGCCCCGTAATTCTGAGCGAGTCGTTCGTGATGAACCCAGAAAATGAAGGTAGCCACTCAAGTCTCCATCCATTTAAATCGGAAGTTCTTCAAAAAAAAATCCCAAGCGAATCAGCCTCTATTTCATCTTCTGAGTCTTCAACCTCAACTGGATAGCCTGCCACCATTCTGCAAAGGGACTTCAGGAGAAAACTGAAGAGTTTTTGCAACAATGGTATCAAAATCGAGCACAAGCATTTTAGCAGCACCTAATGAGTCATTAACATCGGGAGTTCTTTATTTACTCGTAACCGATTTAAACTCCGTCATCATATCAACACTTTGCTGAGGAGTAGTATTATCATTAGTGGTTGACATGCTGTTTTCCCCCTCATTGCGAATGTTAGGTGGTGGAGTAACCACAACCTCCTCTTTACACAGTATCGGTGTGACCTGTTTTGGCACACCACACCTCGTTCAAGAAGATTTGGGACAAAACCTCTTGAAGTGTCCGAACGCTCCACAATGAAAACACATTAAGGTGGCTGACGATGCATAGAGCTTGTAATTACCGGTCAAACTAAACAATGCCCGGAGACTTTTTTCCGCAGTTGGAACTGCTGTGAAACTCAATTCCGCGGTTTAAATTTTGAGGTCAAGCGTTTGTGGAGATGCCCAGAAATTAAAGTTACGAACATCGGCCCAAGAAGTCCGGAGACGCCCAGAAATGAAATAAAAATAAATAAAGTTACAAACACAGGCCGGAGAAGTTCGGAGACGCCCATAAATTAAATTAAATAAAGTTATGAACACCGCCCGGAAAAGTCCAGAGATGCCGGGAAATTGAATAAATTAAATAAAGTTACGAACACCGGCCGGAGAAGGGTGGAGACGCCAGGAATTCAAATAAATTAAACAAGAAAAAGAGCAGTCAGGGATTGCAGACCCTCGACAGGACTAGTTTTGTGTGGTGTTTGTGTATTGGTGTGTTACGTAATTAATGAGACATAATTAGAACTGCCACTTTATAACTGCTGGCAGTGATGACCGGGTACCAAGACGTCCCGCTTTGATCGGACACCTGACCCTGACCCGTGACGTTTTTTAAATTATTATTCAATTGAATTTAGAATGGGATTAAAATATAATCAATTAAAATCAAATGGAAGACCAAATAGGTGCAGTCCTGCATTGGAGTAATCAGAAAGAATCCAAACAATCAAAAAGCAAAGATGAAGTCATCAGGACGAACCTGGATAGGATCCACATTTCAGCTGCTACTTCTGTACCCTCAAACCCATCCAGGCACAGCCAAGTGAGTGTTAAAAAAAACAAAAACACCCAGGTCAAAAAATTAAATTATTCTGACTGCCAGACCATGCGTCCGATCAAGTTGAAATTTAATAAATGTATTCCCCATTACTACTACCTAATAACTGTGAAGTCTCACGTCAAATGATTAAGCGGTTTCCAGAGAAAACATTATTTAATATTTTTCTTCATTCAAATATGGCTGCCAAACCATGTGACCTATCACTTATTCCTTAACAAACTTGTACACACGTGGCTTGGGAAACATTTGTATGATGTTTCCCCTCAATCTGTCCAGCTGTTCTGGAGAAGATTTTTTTTTATAGGTTTTAAGGTAAATCCAATATGGCTGCCAAACCATGTGACACCTTTTTGTTCCTCATGGATAGGCAGTCATACATGTAAAGTTTCGCCTCGATCTGTTCAGCCACTTCAGGAGGGGATTTTTAAAGGTTTAAAAAAAGAAATATATATATAGATCTATAATAATAATATAATATATATAATAATAATATAACAGTGGGGAAACAATATTTGATACACTGCCGATTTTGCAGGTTTCCCACTTACAAAGCATGTAGAGGTCTGTAATTTTATCATAGGTACACTTCAACTGTAAAAACGGAATCTAAAACAAATCCTGAAAATCACATTGTATGATTTTAAAATAATTAATTTGCATTTATGCATGACAAGTATTGATACATAGAAAAGCAGAACTTAATATTTGGTACAGAAACCTTTGTTGCAATTACGAGATCAACGTTTCCTGTAGTTCCTAACCAGGTGGCACAGACTGCAGCAGGGATTGGCCCACTCCTCCATACAGATCTTCTCCAGATCCTTCAGGTTTCGGGCTGTCACTGGGCAACACAGACTTTCAGCTCCCTCCAAAGATTCTATTGGGTTCAGTCTGGAACTGCTAGGCCACTCCAGGACCTTGAGATGCTTACGGAGCCACTCCTTAGTTGCCTGCTGTGTGTTTCAGGTGTTGTCATGCTGGAAGACCCAGCCACGCCCCATCTTCAAAGCTCTTGTGAGGAAGGAGTGTTGCCAAGATCTCGTGATACATGGCCCCATCCATCCTCCCCTCAATACGGTGCAGTCGTCCTGTCCCCTTTGCAGAAAAGACATCCCAAAGAATGACGTTTCCACCTCCATGCTTCACGGTTGGGATGGTTTCTTGGGGTTGTACTCATCCTTCTTCCTCCAACACGGCGAGTGGAGTTTAAACCAAAAAGCTCTATTTTGGTCTCATCAGACCACATGACCCCCCATTCCTCCTCTGGATCATCCAGATGGTCATTGGCAAACTTCAGACGGGCCTGGACATGCGCTGGCTGGAGCAGAGGGACCTTGCGTGCGCTGCAGGATTAATCCATGACGGCGTAGTGTGTTACTTATGGTTTTCTTGATACTGTGGTCCCAGCTCTCTTCAGGTCATTGACCAGTCCTGCCGTGTAGTTCTGGGCTGATCTCACTCCTCATGATCATTGAGGCTCCACGAGGTGAGATCTGCATGGAGCCCAGACGAGGAGAGATTGACTGTTACTTGAACTTCTTCCATTTTCTAATAATTGGCCAACAGTTGTGCCTTCTCACCAAGCTGCTCCTATTGTCCTGTCCATCCCAGCCTTGTGCAAGTCTACAATTTTGTCCCTGATGTCCTTAGACAGCTCTGCTGTGCCCATTGTGAGAGGTTGGAGTCTGATTGATTGAGTGTGGACAGCTGTCTTTTATCAGATAACGAGTTCAAACAGGTGCAGTTAATACAGGTAATGAGTGGAGAATGAGGAGCTCTTAAAGACAAAACTACAGGTCTGTGAGAGCCGGAATTCTTAATGGTTGGTAGGTGATGAAATACTTATTTCATGCAATAAAATGCAAATTATTATTTAAAAATACATACAATGTGATTTTCAGGATTTTTGTTTTATTCCGTCTTTCACAGTTGAATGTACCTATGATAAAAATTAGACCTCTACGTGCTGAATGCGGAAAACCTGCAAAATCGGCAGTGTATCAAATACTTGTTCTCCCCACTGTGTGTATATATGTATATATATGTATATGGCTGCCGAATCACGTGACCAATGACGTCATTTTTTTTTTCCTGTGGACAATTTTATCCTGAAATGACCCTCAAAAATATTCATACTGATCAGATGTCGCGTTCGACATAAACAATTATGACATCATAATGAAGGCACCTATAATGTCATAAAAAAAACAAATCACATTCCCCATGAGGAGTACTTGCTATGTGCCAAGTTTCAATTTTTACCTTGGTGCGGTTTCAGAAATACAGAGGTCTGTGTCAGAGATACAGAAGTTTTTCCATTTTTTCAACATGGCTGCCACACCACGTGACCTATGACATCGTAATTACATTAAAACATGATACGTGAGTAGTCGTTCCTGTGGTGAAAATTTCGTCTCAATCCGACAAGCGAGCAGTTGCAGACAAAAACACCGTTTGTTTGTTTGTCCGCACAGAACTTTAAACGAACACAGCACAGACAGACTCAAACGCAATACCCTCTCCTTTGACGAGGGTATTAAAGTTACCAACACCACCCGAATCCCGGAAACGCCAGGAAATTAAATAAAGTTCCAAACACTGGCCAGAGGCGCCAGGAAACACAAGGAAATCAGACACAGGTGGAGGCCATTCAGTCCACCGTGCCTGCACAAACACCATACTAATGTGTCGACACAAAATCCAAGGAAGAAAAGGCAATTTTAAAATTTTTTTCAAGTTTTTCCTTTTTCTTCTTCCCCTCAGGAGAGGGAGCGTGGGCTTGGTTAAAAACACATAACATCAACCACACAAACCCCCTTGACAAGACCCCCATCAACAGCACCCCGTACACATGCACACAATCACCTATCAATACTCAAACTACCTAAAAGTCCAACCAACATTCCCACACCCCTCTATCTCCATAACTTCCAGGTACCTATCTAATTCTAATTTAAACTTATCTTCTGTTTCTGCTGC
>CM068954.1:99724963-99736763 GCA_035128595.1 Eptatretus atami
CTCCGATTTCCAAGAGACCATTCCATGCAAATTAACTCATCTCCTGAGTAAATAGTCCCCTGCTTTGCTACCGTCTTAACTCTGCGTCTTCTTCACTCTCAGGCTATGGCCAAATGGTTCTGGCTCGCTGGTCCAATCACTGTCTACTCTGTTGAATAATGTCATAACTGCACATTATTTATCTCTACCTTTCATTATCTAAACATCTCTATCATATCTCCTTGTAACCCACGCTCCTTTGCTAGTGAATAAAGCCCTGTCTTCCTTCATCCACTCCTCATAAGCTGAGTCTAAGGCTAGGCCGGAATCAATCTCAGTAGCCTGACGGGCTAGAACCCTCTACAATAAATGCGCATCTATGTCAATCAAATTTATTAATAACAGATAATTTTAAGAAAATTAATGAAAAAAAATAAAAAACAAAAAATAACATAAATTAAAAAGCAAATATATAAAACAAGTTAAATAAATTAGAAATAAAAGTATCAAAAAAAAAACAAGAATATATACAAAAAATAAGACAAAAAAAAATTAGATAATATTAAAAAATAAAAATATATAAAATGGTTAAATAATAAAAAATAAAATATAATTAAACACAGATATAATCATGCAAAATTTCAAGAACAAAAACAACATAAATAAAGGAAAACAAACAATAGGAAAACAATAAAATATATGAAACCAGAAGATATAAAGGATAAAAAATCAAAAAAATCTAATATAAATTAAAAAATAAAGGAATAAAAACAAAAATATACTAAAAAAAAAATTAAAAAAAAAACCAAAGACATATTAGAAAAAATTAACAAAAAAAATGTTCACATCAAACACAAGAAAACATAGGAAAAACATGATAAATAAAAAAAAAGTAACAATAAGTAAACTTTAAAAATAAAAGAAACATAAAAAAATAAAAAAATCTTAATCAAAGATAATAAAATAAAATTAGTAAAATTCAAAAATAAATCAATTGTATTCAGATATATAATTCACTTAAAAAATAACAAATTACAAAGGTAGTTTAATGAAGAAAAAACAAATTCAACAGTATGATAAATAAAAAAGTTAAATATATATCAAAATTAATGAAATATTACTAAATTCAATAAAAATGATCAAGAAAGGAATAAATTAAACAAATAAAAAGAAATAAAAATTCTATAAGAATCAATTTAAGTCATAAGATAATAAACAAGAGAAAATTTAAATACTATATAAAAGAAAAAGAAATATTCAAACAAGACAATAAAAAAGAAAGAACACTGAGATAATTATTAAAAAAAAAACAAACAAAAAAAGAAATAAAATATAAAAAAAATAAAAAAATGAGAACAAAAACATAATTGTAATGTTAAAAAACATAAAAAAAAATAATTTAAAGAAGATATGAATAGCAAAATAAACAACTAAAAAAACAATTATAAGACATTTGGAAAAATTAAAAATAAATTTAAAAAAAATTCATATTAACAAAAATTATAAATATAACAATCAAAGAATAAACAAATTATCAACAAATAGAGGTGGCGTAAAACATCCATCGTAACAAAGAAAGATCATAAGGCAACAGAAATATTGTATTTGCAATTCCACGTACAAGCGCGTTTCCAATTCATAATCCCCACAACACGAACATCCAACGAACCGAGAGAGCGACTGCCCCTGCCAAAAAACCGGAGCGTCTGACACGACCTCTTATTTTTCACGAATGCCCCCGAGTACTTAACATCCAATACCGACCATCAGATCATCTATCGATTGATCACAAACCAAACACATCAAATGCCACACACGCGGCCCGTCTGCTTTGTTTTTTAATTCCAACGAAACACATCGTAGCGAGAAATCGAAACACAAACAATAAGCATTTAATAGAACCCACGCAGTGTTTCCAGCTTCTTGACCGTCACGACCCTCGCACGAATTCGAAACGCTGGCCGATCTCCACCTGCAACGCCGTTAAACGAAGCCCATCGACGGGGTCGCGCTCCACGAAACTTCTTGAACGCGACCGGATTGCTCCAATTTCCTGCTCCGAAACGCGTGGAGTGAACGACACGGCGTAAAATCACGCATCATGGCCGACTCCACAATGGACGTGTTTGGCGTGAACCTGGCCCAGTTGCCAACACAAAACCAACCCGGTTGGTTTGATCCTGACGTAAGGTGGACTCCTCCACGCACACGTCAAGCGCGAGAGCCCAGTCGGCAGCTGGCATGCTCCCGCGTTGCTTCGGAAACGTATATTCGTAAGTTGCAGGAAGCAATGAACGGAAAAAAAACCCATGTTGCCATCGTCGCGGCTCCTGCCGCCGGGACTCGCCTTGGGGTCTCGAGGAGAGGCCCGGGCTCAACGGTGGGTACAAAGGCCCCCGAAGGAGACCCAGGTGGGGCAGCTGGAGGTACGAAATCCGAAACGGAACCTCCTCCTCCATCCAAAACCGCCGGAAACCTAACCGGCCCGGCACGGGAACGATCCAAGGCCACTGGCTGGCGCCGTCCGTCTCGTTTGAATGGCGGGCCACCGCTCCGACGCCAAAAGGGCAGAGCCCCTCCCCTCGCACCACGAAACAGCGAGAGCGCGATCCGCTGACTTTGATAGGGCTACCCAAGACGTTGGGTGCCCGGCCAAATGCTTGGTAGCTGCTTCACCGGTATATAGGAAATCGTGGTGCAATGCGGTAGGGTAGACCCGAAAGGGCGTAGACTGGGGAGTGCACGAGCGTGGCGCTCGGCTTATGATACCGCCAATGCCCGCTCCGGTTCCACCGGAAACACGATCGCATGGCCCGATCATTCCGAACCACCACGCCCATTGGTCTAGCACCCTCGACCAATCTGAAAACAGGCTCAACATCGGCAAGCATTTCCTGCTCCGGGCCGTCGGGATTCACTATGCAAGACGGAGGACTCGACCCGGGCGCAAGCGTGTACGCCATGCACAAAACACACGTACCGCAGTAGGCGCCTCGATCCGGGACGTTGGGGTCGCTTCCGCACACGACCGCCATCATGACTGCTATGACGGCCCATGAACACTGCGACAGCACAAACCCGTATATGTCTGGCTCAGACCGCGTCCGCTGACGCGTTGCACGTTCGGCCAAAGACCCGCACCGAAGACTGTGCGTGCGGGCAGTGGGTGCTCGGCCACTTCCGCGCGAACCTGAAACACGGAACCACCTGTTGTGCTTCTGGCCCCGAGGCTCCCGACACATTCCGCTCTGGTGGCGAAAGCCCAGCGTATCGAGCTGTATGTAATGTCTCGTTCTTTAGCCAGTTGAAATTGCCAGAAACCATTTCCGAGCCTTGCCGAAATAGAAATAACGATCTTCGAGCCCGCCAGCCGATTCACTCCGCGTGAAATCGCCGGCGCCGGGAGATGTATCCGAGCCAGTGCAATACTCCTCTGGCGCCAAGTGGGTCTTATCTTCCCACCACGTCTTGAAACAACACCCGTCGCACTGGCTCGTTACAGCACCACCACTCATTCAGCAGTCGATAATCAGAAATTGACCGTTGATGGCACGCGAGCAGACCGACCGCGCTTCACTCGCCGTGTCCACACTCGCATCGGGACGTGGTATAGCACCCCAACTGTTCGGAGAACAACTCGAAGTCGTCTCCGACGAAGATGGCCACGTCCGTGCCCGTGCCGCGACTTCCCCATCCTCGACCGTCCCGTTGTCCCTCGTGAATTCCGCAGGCGACGGTGAGATGTTCTGGCTGCGGACCCGTCCCCGCCACTGAAGCTAGCGCTGATTTTCGGTGCTTCGTGTGCCGCGCAATCTAATTGTCGCGGAAACAACTCAAAGTCAGTGCGCGTGAAAGCGGGCACTCTGCACGCGTCGATCGAACAGACTCGTCGCCAAAAACTGTTATGTACTCGGGTTTTGTACTGGGGTAGCGCCGCGGCGAGCAGTGAGGCTCGAAGTGTCGTGAGGCTGCTGTAACTCTTAATTATTGCGTATTCCCGCGAAGCGAACGCTACCACAGCCGGACCACAGCGCCCCAAGCGGCGGAACCACCTTTAGCCTCGCGGACACGGACCACCAACCACTCTGCAAACGCGCATCGCCACGCTCCCCTGCCCATAACACTACAGTCCTCCAAGGACGACAGCGTGATCTCAGGTCGCGAGCTCGATAGCCCCGCCACCTTCGCAAACGTCCTCATTCACGGGCCACGAGCCTCTCCCTCGATATTAAAAGTGCATTTCCCTAGGCAACCACGTTTCCTGTAAACTCGTCACTCCAAGGACGAATCACGTTGATCTCAGGAACGGGCCCATCGAGCCTCTCCTCGATATTCAACGTGCGTTTCCCTAAGCAACCACGTTCTGTAAACTACGTCATCCAAGGACGATGCACGTGTATCTCAGGACGGGTCCTCAAAGCCTTTCCCTCGATAATTAACAGTGCCGTTTCCCTAGCAAACCACGTTCCTGTAACTCGTCTCCAAGGACGATCACGTGATCTCAGGCGGGGCCATCGAGCTGCTCCCTCGATATTAACGTGCATATTCCCTAGCAAACCAACGTTGCTAGTTAACTCGTCTTCAAAAGGACGATCACGTGTCTCAGGACGGGGCACTCGAGCAATTTCGAGCCTTTCCCTCGATATTAGTGCGTTTCCCTAGCAACCACGTTCCCTGTTGGACTCTGTCTCCAAGGACGCATCACGTGATCTCAGGACCGCGAGCTCGATAGCCCCCGCCCACCTTCGAAGCCGTCCCTCCATTTCACGGGGCCTCGAGCCTCATCCCCTCGGATATTACGTGGCATTTCCCTAGCAACCACGGTTCCTGTTAACTCGGTTCCAGGACGATCAACGTATCTCAAGGTACGCGAGCTCGATAGCCCGCCCACGCTTCGCAAACCATCCCTCATTCACGGGGCCTCGAGCCTCTCCAGATATTAAGTGCGTTTCCCTAGCAACCAACGTTCCTTAACTCGTCTACAAGGACGATCAACGTGATCTCAAGGCGCGAGCATCGATAAGCCCCGCCTAAACCTTCGCAAACCATCCCTCCATTCACGGCCCTCGAGCCCTCCCTCGATATTAACGTGCATTTCCCTGCAACCACGTTCCTGTAACTCGTCTCCAAACGACGATCACGTGGATCTCAGGATGGGGCCTCGAGCCTCTCCCTGATATTAACGTTGCGTTTTCCCTACAACCACGTTCCTGTAAACTCGTCTCCAAAGACGATCACAGTGATCTCAGGACGGGGCTCGACCTCTCCTCATATTAACGTGCATTTCCCATAGCACCACGTTCCCTGTAACTCGTCTCAAAGACGATCACGTGATCTCAGGACGGGGCCTCGAGCCTCTCCCTCGATATTAACGAGTGCGTTTCCGCTAAGAACCACGTTGCCTGTAACTCGTCTCCAAGACGATCACGTGATCTCAGGACGGGGCCTCGAGCCTCTCCCTCGATATTGAACGTGCGTTTCCCTCGCAACCACGTTCCTGCAACTCGTCCTCCAAAGGACGATCACGTGATCGGGTGCGGGAGACGGGGCATCGAGCCTCTCCCTTTCGATATTAGGGTGCGTTTCCCTAGCAACCAACGGTTCCTGTAACTCGTCTCCCAAGGACGATCACGTGATCTCAGGACAGCGAGCTCGATAGCCCCCGCCACCTTCGCAAAACGCATCCTCCATTCACGAGGGGGCCTCGAGCCTCTCCACTCGATATTACGTGCGTTTCCCGCTAGTACAACCACGTTCCTGTAACTCGTCTCCAGGACGATCACGTGATCTCAGGTCCTGAGCTCGGTGCTCGCCCACCTTCGCAAACCGTCCCTCCATTCACGGGCCTCGAGGCTCTCCCTCGATATTAAACGTGCATTTCCCTAGCAACCACGTTTACCTGTAACCGTCTCCAAGGACGATACGTGGATTGCAGGACGGGGCCTCGAGCCTCTCCCTCGATATTTACGTGCATTTCGCCTCGCAACCCAAATTCCTAGTAATCGTCTCCAGGACGATCAACGTGATCTCAGGACGCGAGCTCGATGGCCGCCGCCACACCTTCGCAAACCCGTCCTACAATATAATCACGGGCCCTCGAGGCTCTCCCTCGTTATTAAACGTGCGTTTCCCTAAGCAACCACGTTCCTGTAACTCGTCTCCAAGACGATCACGTGATCTCAGGTTCGAAAGAGCATACGATAGCCCCGCCACCTATCGCAACCATCCCTCCAGTTACGGGGCCGTCGAGCCTCTCCTCGATATTAACGATGCCGGCTTTCCCCCTAGCAACGCACGTTTTCCCTGTAACTCGTCTCCAAGGACGATCCACAGTGATCTCAGGTTCGCGAAGCTCGATAGCCCCGCCCACCTTCGCAAACCGTCCTCTCCATTCACGAGAGAACCTCGAGCCTCTCCTCGATATTAACGTCATTTCCCTAGCAAACCACGTTACTGTACTCGTCTCCAAGGACGATCAACGTGATCTCGGACGGGGCCTCGGCCTACTCCATCGATTATTAACGTGCGTTTCCTAAGCAACCACGTTCCTGTAACTCGTCTCCAAGGACGATCACGGTGATCTCAGGACGGGCCTCAAGCCTTTTCCCTCGACTATTAAACGTGCGTTTCCCTAGCAACACACGGTTCCTGTAAATCGTCTCCAAGGCGATCACGTGATCTCAGGACGGGGCCTCGAGCCTCTCCTCGATATAATTAACAAGTGACGCATTTCCTAGCAACCAACGTTGCTGTAACTCGTCTTCAAAGGACGATCACGTGAATCTCAGACGGGGCCTCGAGCCTTTCGAGCGCTTTCCCTCGATATTAACGTGCCGTTCCCTAGCAACCCGATTTCCTGGTTACTCGTTCCAAGGACGATCACGTGATCTCTAGGACGCGAGCGTCGAATAGCCCCTGCGCCACCTTCGCAACGCGTCCCTCCCATTCACGGGGGCCTCGAGACTCTCCTAAAGTATTACGTGCATTTCCGAGCAACCAAGCGTCCTGTAACTCGTCTCCAAGGACGATCCGTGATCTCAGGCGGTCTCGAGCTCGATAGCCCCGCCAACCTTCGCAAACATCCTCATTCACGGGGCCTCGAGCCTCTCCCTCGATTATTAACGGTGCGTTTCCCCTAGCAACCACGTTCCTGGTAAACTCGTCTCCAAGGACGATCACGTGATCTCAGGTCGCGAGCTCGATAGCCCCGGCCCACCTTCGCAAACCATACCCTCCATTCACGGGCCTCGAGCCTCTCCCTCGCTATTAACGTGGCATATTTCCCTAGGCAACCCACGTTCCTGTAACTCGTCTGCCAAAGAGCGACACGTGAATCTCAGGACGGGGCCTCGAGCCTTCCCTCGATATTAACGTGCGGGTTTCCCTTGCAACCACGTTCTGTAACTCGTCCCTCCAAGACGATCACGTGACTCAGGAGGGGCCCTCGAGCCTCTCCCTCGATATAAACTGCATTCCCCTAGCAACCACGTTCCTGTAACTCGTCTCCCAAAGAGAATCCGTGATCATAAGGACGGGGCCTCGAGCCTCTCCCTCGATTTAACGTGCGTTTTCCCTAGCAACCACGTTCTGTAACTCGTCTGCCAAAGACGATCACGTGATTTTTCCTTCCAAAAAAAAAAAAGGGAAAACGGGGGCTCGAGCTCTCCCTCGATATTAACGTGCGTTTCCCTTTCGCAACACGTCTCATAAGTAATCGTCCTCCAAGAACGATCACTGGTGAATCTCAGGCGGGGCCTCGAGCCTCTCCTCGATATTAACGTGCGTTTCCCCTAGCAAACCACGTTTCCTGCAACTCGTTTTCCAAAGGACGATCATGTGATTCAGGACGGGCCTCGAGCCTCTCCTCGATATAACGCAAATGCGTTCCCTAGGCAACCACGTTCCTGTAACTCGTCTCCAAGACGATCACTGAATCTAGGACCGCGAGCTCGTAGCCCCGCCGCACGCTTCGCAAACCACCTCCAATTCACGGGCCTCGAGCTAACATCCCATCGATATTAACGGCGTTAATACCACTAGCAACCACGTTCCTGTAACTCGTCTCCAAGGACGATCACGTGATGCTCGGTACCTGAGCTCGATGCCCTCGCCGCACCTTCGCAAACCGTCCGCTCCATATCACGGGGCCTCGAGGCCTAACTCCTCGATATTAACGTGCAATTAATCCCCTATAAAGCAACCACGTACCTGTAACCTCGTCTCCAAGGCGATCACGTGATCTAGGACGGGGCCACGAGCCTCTTTCCCTCGATATTAACGTGCGTTTCCAATAGCAACCACGTCCTGTTAACAAGTCTCTGTATGTACTCGGTTGTACTGGGGTAGGCGCGGAGAGCAAGTGAGGCTCGCAGCGTCCCGTGAGCTCTGTAACTCTGTTTATTGCGTATTCCGAAGCAGCGCCTACGCACAGCCCGGACCACCGCGCCCCAAGCGGCGCGAACCACCTTTAATGCTCGCGACACGTGACCACCAACCACTCGCCCAAGCCTCGCCACGCTCCCCTGCCAATACACTACATCTCCCACTAAAAACAATGAATTATAAAATGATAATAATCAAGTAATTGGCACACCAATACCAGAAGCAATTCGCGGCCAAAAAAAAGGAAAAAGCACTGGCATCAAACATGACGATAATCAATTAGCAAGCATACTAACCGATACAAAAACAAAAAAAACCCCGTGCTTCATCCGCAACTTCACGCAGCGTCACAATAATGACATTGTTTAAACCTGGCACATTCATACATCCGTTCGAGGTGAATTTCAAATGCAGTGGACAGATGCTCGAGTACCGAGCTGCACGACGACAATGATGGCTGGCGACCCAAAAAACCCTGGCGTGTTTAAAGATATAAAGAAGCAAGCTGGAAGCACAGTATCAACTACGCGTCAGAACGCCCCCAGGCGGCTCATGTCAACGCTATCCGGCGAGGTCGAGGTGACACCCAAAGCGAACCTCCCCCATCACCATCAAACGCTCTCCGGTCGACACTTTGGCACACCTCCCTCAGAGAACAAGGACCGTCAGGTAAACCCCCTGAGTCCTGCAAGCCCCCAAGGGCCAGAGTGGCTGACCTTGGCAAGATTAGAGGGTTGCGCACACAACGCAACGGCGAAGGCGCTGACAGCGAACGCAGCCTGGCACCTCGCTACCAAGACGCGCACACAGACCAGAGACATCGCCCAACCGAACATATCGTAAACATATAAAAGGCACAGAAATATTGTTTGCATTCCACGTACGCGCGTTTTCCAATTCATAATCCCCACACACGAACATCCAACGAACGCGAACTGCCCTGCCACCGTAAAGGTCTGACCGAACCTCTTTTATTTTTCACGGAATGCCCCGAGTACTTACATCAACGACGCATCACGATCATCCATATCGATTGATCCAACCAAACACATAATGCCAGAACGGAAACGCGGCCCGTCGCATTTGCTTATTAATGCGAAGCTGAATCACTCGTGCCGCGAAGAATCGAACACACAACAATAAGCAATTTAGAACCACGCAGTGTCCCAGCTTCTTGACGTCACGACGTCGAGACGAAACGCTGGCGCGAATCTCACAACCTGCCCCGAAAACAAGCCCATCGGACGGTCGCGCTCCACGAACTTCTTGAATCGCGACCGGATTGCTCCAATTTCCCTCCGAAACGCGTGGAGTGAACGACAACGGGCGTTCACGGCATCATGAGCCCGACTCACGAGCGACGTGTTTGGCGTGAACCTGGCCCAGTGCCAACCAACAAAAACCGCGGTTGGTTTGAATACTGACGAAGGTGGACCCCCACGCCACGCAGCGCGAGAGCACGTCGTCAGCTGCATGCTCCCGTTGCTTTCGGACGCGTATATCGTAGTTGCAGGACAGCAATGACGGAAACCCATGTGCAATCGTCGCGGCTCCTGCGCCGGACTCGCCCTGGGGTCTCGAGGGAGGCCGGGTCAATACGGGGGTACAGGCCCCGAAAGGAGACCAGGTGCAGCTGGGGTACGACTCCCGAAACAGGAACCTCCTCCTCCTCCCGCGAAACTCTAACCGGCCCGGCACGGGACGTCCAAGGCCCTGGCTGGCGCCGTCGTCTCGTGAATGCGGGCAACAACAATATACCCGCTCCGACCCAAAAGTGGCGAGCCCCTCCCTCGCACCACGAACAGCGAGAGCGCGAATCCGCTGACTTTTGATGGGCTACCAGACGTGTGCCCTGCAAATGCTGGTAGCGACTTCACCGGTATACGTGTGCAATGCGAGGGTAGACCGCGAAAAAGAGCGTAGACCGGGAGTGGACGAGCGGTGCGCTCTGGCTTAATGATCGCCACTGCCGCTCCGGTTCCACCTCGAACACGATCGATGGCCCCATCAATTCCGACCACCACTGCCATTGGTCTAGCCCCCTCGACGCAAACTGAAAACAGGCTCAACATGGCATGCATTTCCTGCTCCGGGCCGTGGGATCAACTATGCCAGACGGCAGGACTCGACCCGGGGCGCAAACGTGTACGGCATGCACAAATCAACCGTACAGGCAGTAGGCTCGATGCCGGGACGTTGGGGTCGCTTGCCAACCACGCCATCGCAGAGCTGCTATGACGGGCCCCATGACACTCGACACACACACCCGTATATGTCCTGAGTGCTAGACCGCCGTCCGAACTGACCGCGTGCAACGTTCGGACCACGACCGCACCGAGACTGTGCGGCGGCCATAAGGGTGCTCGGCACATATTAAAAAGCCCGCGCGAAGCTCCGGACCACTCTTTGTGCTCTGGCCCCCGAGGCTCCGACACCTCTCCGCGTCTGTGCGAAGCCCACGCCGTATCTTGAGCTGTATGTAATGTCTCGTTCTTTTAGCCGTTGAATTGCAAGAAAACCATATACCGAGCTTTTGCGAAATAGAAATAACGATCTTCGAGCCCGGCCGCCGTTCACTCCGCGTGAAATCGCCGGCGCGGCGAGATGTAAATAGCCATGCCAATGAACTCCTCTTGCCGCCAAGTGGGTCTTCATCTTTCCCACAAACACGTCTTGAAACCAACAGCCCGTGTCACTGGGCTCGTTCAGCACCACCAACTCATTTCAGCAGTCGATAATGAACCCGTTGTGGACGGCGAGCAAGACCAGAGGGCGATCCGCGTTGCACGTCGCCGTGTTACATCATCCGCGTGGTAATGCCCACCTAACTGTTCCGAGAACAAACTCGAAGTCGTCTCCCGACGAAGATGGGCACACGTCCGTAAAGCGCCGGCCGCGACTTCACCACCTCGAACGCCCGTTGTCAATCAATTCACGTGATTCGCAGCGACGGTGAGATAATCTGGCTGCAGGCGTCCCATGCACTGAAGCTGCGCTGATTTTGCGGTGCTCGTAGTGCGCGCAATCTAATTGTCCGCGGCACCACTCAAAGTCAGTGCAAGGTGAACGGGCACTCTGCACGCGTCGATCGAACGAACAGACTCGTCGCCAAACTGTTATGTACTCGGGGTTGTACTGGGGTAGCGCGCGGCGAGCAGCTGAGGCTCGATGTGTCGTGAGCTATATGCCTGTAACTCTGTTTATTGCGTATTCCGAAGCGCGCTATCCACAGCCGGACAGCCGCCCATCCAAGCCGGCGCGACCACTTTATGCCCTCGCGTGAACCCTCTCTATGGCATCTATGTCCTTCCTGAACTGTGGTGACCAAAACTGCACACAATATTCCAGATATGACCCTCACTAGATTCCTGTACAATGTTAACACCACCTCTTTTGATATATAAATGATCCCCCTCCTTATACAGCCTAAAACCCCATT
>CM068954.1:99738035-99755124 GCA_035128595.1 Eptatretus atami
CTGATTGGTGTGAACAGGGAGAAACGTAATAATTTTGTTTTCCACTCTGAACATCTGTGTTGGACTGGAAGAGGATTAACACAAGGCATTATAAAGCAGGTCCACACACTCGATTGTTCATGGGGCTTTGAAGAAGTTAATGTGTCACGAACGAAACATTGCCTTGAGACTTCATCGGCTCACGCTCGTTTGTTATTAAAATAAGCACGAGTTTGGTCAAGTTTTATCATATTCGTTGGTTGTGCATTTTAAAAATTCATTACACACACATATATTTATATATATATATATATATATATAATATCATAATAAATATATATATATATAAATATAAATCTATAAATTCACAGTGCCTGTAGAAAGTCTACACCCCCTTTTAAATTTTCACATTTTGTTGCCTTATAGCCTCAATTAAATTGCATTAAATCAGACTTTTCCACCTTTATTTACACATCGTAACCCACAACTTCCAAATGAAAATGAAATTCTACAACTTTCATAAAAAATACAAAACTAGAAAATCTTGGTTGGATAAGTGTCCACACCCCCCCCCCCCCCGAGTTAACACTTGGTGGAAGCACCTTTGATAGCAATTACAGCTGAGTATTGGGATGGGCCCTACCAACGTTGCACACCTTGATTAGGTAATATTTGCCCATTCTTCTGTACAAAACTGTTCAAGCTCAATCAAGTTGCATGGGGAGTGTTGATGGACAGGAATGTTCAAATCATGCCACAGATTTTCGATTGGATTTAGGTCGGGGCTCTGACCGGGCCACTCCAGTGTAGCTTTGGGTCGTTATGCTGAAAGGTGAACTTCCGTCCAAATTTCAGCTTTCTTGCAGAGGGCACCAGGTTTTCCTCTCAGATTTTTCTGTATTTTGCTCCATCCATTTTCCCTTCCACCCTGACAAGTGCCTCAGTCCCTACTGATGAGAAACATCCTCAAAACATGATGCTGCCACCACCATGCTTCACAGTAGAGATGGTGTTCTTTGGGTGATGTGCTGTGTTGAGATTGTACCGAATAAAACGTTTTGCATTTAGGCCAAAAAGTTCCATCGTGGTTTCGTCAGACCATAAAACTTTTTGCCACATGGCTTCAGAATTTCCCCCAGTGGCTTTTTGCATTCCTAAAACGGGACTCAAGGTGGGCTTTTTTGAGTAATGGCTTCCTTCCTGCCACCCTACTGTGCAGGTGAGACTTGGGCAGTGCTTGGGATATTGTTGTCACATGCACACAGTGACCAGTCTTTGTGACAAAGGCTTACAACTCTTTCAAAACCGCTATTGGCTTCTTGGAGGCCTCTCTGATCAGCCTCCTCCTTGCTTGGTCATCCAATTTGGAGGGACGACCTAATCTTGGCAGGGTCTTGGTGGTACCATACACCTTCCACTTCTTAATGATTGGCTTGACTGTGCTCCAAGGGATATTCAAGACATTTGAAATATTTTATACCCATCCCCTGATCTGTTCTTTTCCACAACTTTATCCTGGAGGTCTTTTGAAAGGTCCTTGGTGCTCATGGTTGAATCTTTGCTGTGAATTGCACACCCAGTAGGGGAAACCTACAGGAACAGCTGATTTTATTCTGAAATAATTAATCAGAATCACCACAATTTAACACAGTGGAGGCCAATTACTGTGTGATTTTGAAGGTGATTGGTTACACCTGAGCTCATTTACAATTGCTATTAAAAGGGGCGTGGACACTTATCCAACCAAGATATTCTTGTTTTGTATATTTTATTTTCCGAAATTTGTAGAATTTGTTTTTCATTTGGAAGTTGTGGGTTTCGATGTGTAAATAAAGGTGGAAAAAGTCTGATTTAATGCAATTTCATTCCAGGCTACAAGGCAACAAAAGGTGAAAATTTTAAAAGGGGGTGTCAATTTTCTTAAGGCACTGTGGATATATATATATATACATAAATAAATAAAATAATGTAACAACCGCGTCACCAGGTTCCTATCCTCGCCAATGCATCACACTCCAGGTTCCTATCATCGCCACCGCATTACTCTCCAGGTTCCTATCCTGATCACTTCTATAAACTCACCATAATCTCTGCTACCTACAAACATCTCTATCCTCACAACTAACATTCACCAAGTTATCTTTACTCTCCTGTCACTGTCATCCCTGCCATCTCACAAGTTTCCCACAACTAAACACATAGGCTTGATGTTGGTTAAATGGTTAAGGTGTCTGGTTCAACATGTTGGGGTCTTGAGTTCAAGGTCATGTAGGGCCATTTAAATATCAGGTGGATTGACTCAGAGCTTATCATCCTTCCATGGTCAGCAAAATGAGTATCAGGTTACTGGTAACAGGGGCACTGCATCAGAAGCATAGCCACACTTCCAGAAAACGATGCATCCAAGCAGCCGCAGGCTGCAAACGAATAAATAAAACCAGACACGTCTCACACACACAGTGTGATGGCTCCACATTCCGATGCCCTTTTCAAATTGCACTACTTGTACAGAAATAACAGCCGTGCAACAAGAAAAGGGCACAGGCACGTGGAAGTTGGAAGTTGGAAAAACAAGGAAAACACACACGATCACACAAAATAAAACTCAAACAACTTTCAGAAGGAATAAAGTTTAAAAGCCATATTCATGCTTTTCTGGAAACAAGGTAAATTTATTTAAGCAAAACTATAATAACAACGGTCATGGTGATCGTTCTGCAGCCTTTGTGTGGAACAATTCCTCGAAACATTGTTGATAGGGGAGTGCATGGACATTGGCAGGGCTGGGACGTAGTTCGGGTATGGATAGGTTCGGGTGAGAGTGGTGATCGTGGACGTGTGCGAGAGGATCTAGTCGAAAGCTGAATGCGTTGTCGGTGTTTCATGCCTCACCCTGCAACAGTGGTCACTTTTCCCTCCAAAAAAGGAAAATACAATTTAAAAATAATAAAATATATATATATTTCGTGTGTAGATATGGATTTAAAAAAAAAACACATATATATATAATATATTCGTGTGTAGATATGGATTAAAAAAAAACCAAACAAAAAATATATATTCGTGTGTAGATATGGATTAAAAAATATATATATATTCGTGTAGATATGGATTAAAAAAAAATAATATAATAAAAATACATACATAATATATTTGTGTGTAGATATGGATTTTAAAAAACCAAACAAAAAAAAAATATATATATTCGTGTGTAGATATGGATTATATATATTCGTGTGTAGATATGGATTATAAAAACCAAACAAAAAAAAATATATATATATATTCGTGTGTAGATATGGATTAAAAAATATATTATTATTCGTGTGTAGATATGGATTTAAAAAAAAAAAAATATATATATATATTCGTGTGTAGATATGGATTAAAAATAAAAATAAAATATATATATATATATTCGTGTGTAGATATGGATTAAAAAAAAACAACAAAAAAATATATATTCGTGTGTAGATATGGATTAAAAAAACCAAACAAAAAAATATATAAGTGGGGAGAACAAGTATTTGATACACTGCCGATTTTGCAGTTTTCCCACTTACAAAGCACGTAGAGGTCTGTAATTTTTATCATAGGTACACTTCAACTGTGAAAGATGGAATCTAAAACAAAATCCTGAAAATCACATTGTATGATTTTAAATAATTAATTTGCATTTATTGCATGAAATAAGTATTGATCACCTACCAACCAGTAAGAATTCCGGCTCTCACAGACCTGTTAGTTTGTCTTTAAGAAGCCCTCCATTCCACTCATTACCTGTATTAACTGCACCTGTTTGAACTCGTTATCTGCATAAAAGACAGCTGTCCACCACTCAATCAATCAGACTCCAACCTCTCCACAATGGGCAAGACCAGAGAGCGTCTAAGGACATCAGGGACAAAATTGTAGACTTGCACAAGGCTGGGATGGCTACAGGACAATAGGCAAGCAGCTTGGTGAGAAGGCAACAACTGTTGGCGCAATTATAGAAAATGGAAGAACTTCAAGATAACAGTCAATCTCCCGCGGTCTGGGGTTCCATGCAAGATCTCACCTCGTGGAGCCTCAATGATCATGAGAAAAGGTGAGGGATCAGCCCAGAACTACACGGCAGGACCTGGTCAATGACCTGAAGAGAGCTGGGACCAGAGTATCAAAGAAAACCATAAGTAAACAACTACGCCGTCATGGATTAAAATCCTGCAGCGCACGCAAGGTCCCTCTGCTCAAGCCAGCGCATGTCCAGGCCCGTCTGAAGTTTGCCAATGACCATCTGGATGATCCAGAGGAGGAATGGGAGAAGGTCATGTGGTCTCATGAGACCAAAATAGAGCTTTTTGGTTTAAACTCCACTCGCCGTGTTTGGAGGAAGAAAAGGATGAGTACAACCCCAAGAACACCATCCAACCGTGAAGCATGGAGGTGGAAACATCATCTTTTGGGGATGCTTTTCTGCAAAGGGGACAGGACGACTGCACCGTATTGAGGGGAGGATGGATGGGGCCATGTATCGCGAGATCTTGGCCAACAACCTCCTTCGCTCAACAAGAGCATTGAAGTGGGCGTGGCTGGGTCTTCCAGCATGACACGACCCGAAACACACAGCCAGGGCAACTAAGGAGTGGCTCCGTAAGAAGCATCTCAAGGTCCTGGAGTGGCCTAGCCAGTCTCAAGACCTGAACCCAATAGAAAATCTTTGGAGGGAGCTGAAAGTCTGTGTTGCCCAGCGACAGCCCCGAAACCTGAATGATCTGGAGAAGATCTGGATGGAGGAGTGGGCCAAAATCCCTGCTACAGTCTGTGCAAACCTGGTTAAGAACTATAGGAAACGTCTGATCTCTGTAATTGCAAACAAAGGTTTCTGTACCAAATATTAAGTTCTGTTTTTCTGATGTATCAAATACTTATTTCATGCAATAAAATGCAAATTAATTATTTAAAAATCATACAATGTGATTTTCAGGATTTTTGTTTTAGATTCCGTCTTTCACAGTTGAAGTGTACCTATGATAAAAATTACAGACCTCTACGTGCTTTGTAAGTGGGAAAACCTGCAAAATCGGCAGTGTATCAAATACTTGTTCTCCCACTGTATATATTATCTATATATTCGTGTGTAGATATGGATTAAAAAAACCAAACAAAAATAAAATATATAACACACATATATATTCGTGTGTAGATATGGATTAAAAAAAAATAAAAAATAGATATATATATTCGTGTAGATATGGATTAAAAAAAAAACCAAACAAAAAATATATATATTCGTGTAGATATGGATTAAAAAAAAAACCAACAAAAAAATAATATATATAATCGTGTGTAGATATGGATTAAAAAAAAAACCAAACAAACAAAAAATATATTATATATATATTCGTATAGATATGGATTAAAAAAAACCAAACAAAAAAATAAAATATATATAATATTCGTGTGTAGATATGGATTAAAAAATAAAATAAAATAATATATATTATATTCGTGTGTAGATATGGATTAAAAAAAAACCAACAAAAAATATATATTCGTGTGTAGATATGGATTAAAAACAAACAAAAAAATATATATATATATATATCTAATATTCGTGTGTAGATATGGATTAAAAAACCAAACAAAAATAAAATATATAACACACATATATATATTCGTGTGTAGATATGGATTAAAAAAAAAAATAAAAAAATAGATATATATATTCGTGTAGATATGGATTAAAAAAAAAACCAAACAAAAAAATATATATATTCGTATAGATATGGATTAAAAAAAAACCAAACAAAAAAAATATATATATCGTATAGATATGGATTAAAAAAAACAAACAAAAAAATATATATTTCGTATAGATATGGATTAAAAAAAAACAAACAAAAAAAAACTCATGTTCCTGTTCCAATCCCCTCCTCCTCCTCTCCCCCTTCTCTGTAATTAAGTAAATTAACCGATTATGGTTTAATGTGGTGCTGACTGCTGATATAGCGCAGACATGATGGACCGAATGGCCTCGTCTCGTAAACCTGGAAGAATTAAGATTAATGGCCTCTCTCTCCATTGGACGGTGTATAAGCTTCACGCCGTCAGAAGCAGCATCGCTCCTGTAAGACACGAGCAAACCGCAATGGGAAGTCACAGAGTAAAAGTGCGGAGATCGATGCATACGAGAACCAAAAATCCAAAATATTATTCAAATAATGGAATTGATATTATAAAAAGGGGAGAAAATAAATACATGAGGTAAACAAGACTCGGGGGACCACCGAGAACAGAAATCCGTTTCAAGGTTCCGATCAAAGGAGATTTCACCGAATGAGCTTCGATCAAAGGAAGGATTCACCGAACGAGTCACAATCTCAAACTCCATTTCTCTGGTAAATGTGAAAGTACAAAGAAAACCGAAACATTTCGAACTGAAAAAATATATTTTTAAATATTTGGACGATATACATTAAAAAAAAAAAAGCTCGAATCAAACCAATTCGAAAATGTAATTAACGAAACGAAGGTAAAAGATAAAACCTCAAACTTGAGGGAAATCTTCTGGACTGTGGGTTAAAAAAAAAAGAAGAAAAAAAAGTGAAAAACAGACGAGGCAGAAATAAAAATACACAGCAAATTAAATAAATCTCTTCAGCCCCGCCCCGCGCCTCTTCCCCGAGAAAAGGCGCGAAAATCGGCGCCTGCGAAGGCACGAGATCGACATCGAATTTTTAAAATATTTTTCCCAGATGCACCGAGATATTTTCAGCGACGCAGTTGTTGTTCCGATCCGTCGCGTTGACTTTCCACCGAAAAAAAATTACTTTTCTCCGACGTCTTCCCTCACCGGAGAAGGAGAGCGCCCGAAGGAAATCCTCCATGTTCCGTGCAATAACGCCTCACCCCATTGGCTCACAGATCACCGCACCACTCCAACGCCAATGCTAAATGGTTGATGTCCTGCCAGCTGCGCCGACGTAGTTCTTCCCCATTGGCTCTTGCGCTCGCTGCTCCTCTTAACGATGATTCTTATTGGCTGAAGTAATGCTCGCGTTGTGATGTGCTTTCTGATTGGTTGACTTGCGTCTCCGATTGCTTTCTCCCCCTCGGTTATTGGGGTTTGTTTGGTTCCAAAGCGGTGCGTCATTGGCTGAGATTGATATGGCGCATCGTGGAATGAAGTTTTAACCCAACAGCACATACATATACATACATATACATATATATATATACTATATATATACATATATATATATATATATACATATATATACTTACATATATATTCTGAACTCTGTTCTCGTAACGATACAATATCGATGAATTTTTCCCACATGAATATGATGCAAGTTAAATACAATGAAAAGTCGACTTTAGGAGTATGACGACTCATTTGGACAAGACGCCGACAAAGGCCCAACACGAACATCACGAATTAAGGGGACAAGGCACATCCGTCGTTTCCTGCACACAAAGTTAACACGTCTTGTGTAAAACATCGAGGTTCATGGAAGAGTGGGGGGCGATCGAGGGGTTTCAGTGCCCATGATGCAGAGTGCTCTGGCGCCATGTTCGTTGGCAAGCTAAACAAGCGAGAAAAGGTAAACAAGACCTGACCGGGCCAAATAATGAACGTGAGTACGTGGACCTCCCATTGGAGGAAGTCAGAATGACGAGATGGATGTGTCATGTTGTGGAGCGACTGATGCTGTGGTTGCTGGGGAAGCGATGACAACCAGCATAGAGGCGCGCACGGCATTATGGGAAAACTGAAACTCCTCGAAACCTGGACAACACCAAGGAGGGAATGAACGAACAGGGAAGGAAGGTTGGGCTAAAGGTGGAGTTCATGGGGGTATAAATGATATGGGGAGGGGAGGGGGAATGATATGGGAACAGCTACTCCGCATTCTGTGCACCACATTAGATGGTGGACAGGATGCTTGAAGTCGTGGAGGGGGGGGGGAGATTGAACGGCCGTTCGCAGGTGATTCCACAAATTGGGGGAAATAGCAACAATGGAGGTGAGGGGGTATGAGAGCTAGACTTCCAGGTTGAGAGCTCATTCAGACCAAGAACATCGTTTTAAAATCCAACAATTGTTATCATTTATTCAACAGTGACGGCTATTCCTGACGTGTACATGAACATTTAAAGGTGAAGGGTGTAAATGATACCAATGACACAACACCAAGGATACTTGACTCTTATTTCCCCCATCTCAAACCTCAAAATAGTTGTTCAGAACAGACAAAAGACCTTTAATGATTTGGAAGTGGGTGACCGGTTTTCCGACTCTGGGTCATCAACCGGGCTCTGATATTACCTCCGCCACCGAAGGTGAAGGAGGCTGCTTTCACCCCCTTTCTGTTTGTTTATGTGCATGATATCTCAAAAAGTTATGGACGGATTCGGACGAAACTTGGTGGACGGGTTGGGTGTATGGCAAGGAAGAATGGATTCAATTTTGGTGAAGATCCAGATCCACATCTGATAATTTTTTAAGTGATTCTTCACCATTGAGAGATGGGGCCAAAAACGAGATATAACATGATATCTCAAAAAAAATTGTGGACGGATTCGGACGAAACTTGGTTGACATGTTGGGTGTGTTGCAAGGACGAATTGATTCGATTTTGGTGAAGATCTGGATACGAGAATTATTTTAACTTTTAAAGTGATTCTTCACCATTGAGAGATCGGGCCAAAAACGATATAGTACTGTATCGTACTCGATAGTAATAGTACATCTAGATAGTAGAGATACTAGATAGTATAGACATCCAAATCCGTCCACAAACAGACACACAGATAAACAAAGAGGTGAAAACAACCTTCTTCACCTTCGGTGGTGGAGGTAACAACTGAGAAACATTCATGGACTTTCTGAGCAACTTTCAGAAAAATTACTCCAGGAATCATTGGTTGCTGCAAGAAAGCTTAATGCAACTGAACTACAAGAGAAGAGCCACCCATAGTCATTCAGAACGTCCTCCTGTCACAAGGGAAGGGAACAAGAGTCAACCACAGTGAATGGATGAGTCACCAGACTCTGTGGGGCATGCAGATTATCTCACGCTTAAGGACATTGATGAGCAAGCGGAGTTCTCACTGATAACCCACAAGTGTTGGATGGAATAGAACCTCACCCCTCCCCACCAGTTGAAACCCCTCCCAACCACTGCGCACCAGTTGAAACTCAACCCTATATGCACAGTTGTATGAAGCCCTCCTCCACATAGATAGCTGGAATGCAAAGTTGATGCACAATTTTTTTTAAAAAGAAAAAGAATTTTCCCACAAATACAAAGTTATTACAATTTATTAAAGTAAAATAAACATTTTTAAACATCTGATCAATATGAAACTTTTCACTTTCTACTACAAATGACTAACTGCACCATAAACCAGCAAAGGCAACTTCACCAAAATTCACAGTGATTTATCAAGGCAACACCGCCTCGTCCCTAACTTGATAAAATCACGGTAATAAACCGTGACGTCACACGTGCTTCGGCCAAATACATTTTTTCGTATACGAAGTTGAGGCTCGTGGAAGAGCGAGAATTTATCTCATTACGGTAAAAGAGCGATGTTTTTTGAGATGTGGCGAAAGAGCAAAGGATAATTCCCATAAAGTGTTTCTTCCCCATTACCTCTCATGTCACACACACAACACACACACACACACACACACACACACACACACACACACACACACACACACACACACACACCACACACACACGTGAACGTTACTTATTGTGCTCTTATATACCAGTCAGCATAACGTGTACGGCAAATCATTATGGTATGATAATTAAAATTAACAGGACAGCACGTGCATAGCAGATTATATTTTAATTAACAGGATGTGCATGGTGGATTATTAAATTATATTACGATTTAACGCCTTGCTCACGTTTGTCAAATGGCCCTGATCTGGTATGTACCTGTATTTGAGAAGTCAGTTGAACGATCCACATTTGATGAACGAAACTGTGCCTTTTCTGCTCGACATCGTATTTGTTGGACTTGGGAGGTTGGGGGGGAGTTGTGAGGGTTTAGGGGGATGGAGTGGTTGTGGATGGTGTGTGGCGATGAGCGAGGTAAAGGGTTTCGGGGTGGGGTGAGGGGGGGATTTACGGGGGAGTAGGGATGATCGACCTTCAATGGTACACAGTATAACCGCATTCCAACATTCCAAGTAGGGTTTATTCATTGAGAAGAAACAGCCGTCCCGCAATGGCAGTTTATTTTACCAATAAAACATTTTCCATCATTAACATGTGACAAAAATATTAGTGCACAGGCAAATGAAAAATGCTTCAAAGATCGTAAACTTCATGTGGAGAAGGAGGGGAGGGGGCAAGGGGGGGGCACATTTGTGGACAATAAACATATTTAATTAATCATATCCTCATGGTCCATAATTCATGAGTTGTTTGGAGGCCGACACTGCTCTATAAACACTTTACACAACTTGTGCAACGATCATGTTGCAGTGGAACAATCATCAGAGAAGAATGAAGATCGGTAAAAACAAAGCATTCAAAACCACTCTCCTTCTGTACCTTGGATTACCTCCCATTCGATTACCCTGCTTTACTCTGCTGATGTCCATGTTCATCTCCCAACCAGCAAGCATCGCAACCCTTCCCTCTAAGTCGAAGCAGAAACAAAAATGGAGGTAAAACCAAAAACTACCGATCAGTCTCATCAAGCAAAGGTGTTGCATCACCAGCTGTAGAGAACGGCAAGCTTTCCGCTGCAGGGCTGGGGCTTGGTGTTGGGGTCAAACCAACTCTCCCTGAAGCACCAATGCCTCCCCGGATTCCTGCAGCCCCCTTTTGCCTCCGCTGCTCCTGCTCGCGCTTCTGTCGCCACTGCTCGGCCATCTTGGCCCAGTCGGTGGCGGTCGGCGTCGAGCTGAGATATGGCCAGGGCGGGAAGAACATCGGAGCACAATGACATCGGTCCGGGCACACGTGTTGATAAATGAGGCACGAGTTAACAGTCGAGCACTGCACCGATCTCCTCAATGTAACCTCTTGCTCTTTCCTGGATGTACCTTGATGTTGTGCGTTTGGAATCCCAGGACTTGGGGGTTTAACTTCAGCTGAAGGCAGTCCTTTCAAGGTCAGTAATTCCTCACTTAATGTCGAATCGGTTAACGTTGTTTTGTTACGTCAACCATACAATAAGGAACATATATCCTTTTAATGTCGCAACGTTCGCTATTGCGTGGTTTGCCGGCAGGCCACGGCAAACTACTTTGTGTCGTGTAGCCAAAGGCACATGTAGATGGCGAGCAGTTATGTCACGCCATTTTGATATTGTTTGACGTGCAAGCCAACTCCTTAAAGTGCTTGGACTACCTCCAGTGACGGTAAGAATAATTCATACTAATGCTGACAAAATCAAAAAAAGTTCGCAAAGTGTGACACTTTTCAGTGCAACCAAGGTAAGCCGTGCTAGAAGCAGCACCATGGATAATATGGAAAGACTCTTGGCCAACTGGATCAAAGATCAAAACGATCGTCCCTCTTCGTGCAATTGACGCCATCACTCGCCCCTCAACCCCACCCTGCCTCCACAAACAACACCCATCGCTGGTGAGTGTTCTAATTTAAAATTACATTTCTTTTATATTTAGAAATCCATTTTATTTTAAAATGTTATTTCATTTAGGAATGCATGATACATGTGGAGTATTTCAACTTTTCATGTTTTTTTTTTTGACGATAAATATTTAAAAGAATGCAACTTCAGTCTATACATTAATTGTCATGGGAAGATGCGATTTGCTTAACGTTGTTTCGCTTAAAGTCGCATTTTTCGGAAACGAAACAATGGCGTTAAGTGAGGACCGAGTGTCTTCGAATTTTGAACTTCTGGAAATCATGCTATTCACATGTTGCTATGCGGTTGGCAGTAAAACTCCAGGTGGCTCATTAACCTGCCTGTCTTACCTGGTCTCAGTGTGAGACCAGCTACACATTGCAAATGACTCCGATGCCTCGAGGACAACTTGGAATGGGCAGTGAGAGATGAGAGCAATGAAAACACTGTGCACACAACCCCCTCCCCCTTACCCAAACAGGGGAAGAGAAATAAAACTTAGCACAATATCCTTAATTACTTAAATAATAATCAATCCATCTTATTATTTTCTAGTTCCAATAGTTTTCCATCATTTTCTTCTTTTATCTCACCGTGGCGTGGTCGGTGTTCTTGCCCGGGGAAGCGATGCAGGTGGAGCACCCCAACTGGCCTGGTTCGGCGTCGAAAGAGGATGCGTGGGAGTAGCGAGGGATTGCTGGTTTGGTGTGGTTATGGACTGTGTTGGGGTGGTGATGGGGTGCTGGTTTGGCGTCACAATGGGCTGCTGGTTTGGTGTGGTCAGGGGTTGCTGGTTCGGTGTGGAAAGGGGGTATGCTGGAGTAAGCAGTGGAGTAGCAAGGGATTGCTGAGCTGGAGTTGGGAATGACTGAGGAGGAGTGGTAGTAATTAGGCAGAATGTATGGAGATGTGGAAAGGAAGCAGAGGACACAGAGAGAATAGATGAGTTGACAAGCATATTCAGTTTGTTCATTGGAAGATGTATGTACCCTTTGTTGTGCCACATAATTAGCACACATCCCTTCATTCAGACATTCTTAAATTGTGCCTAGTATTTGCACAAGCCTCCATTGTCTAGCAAAACCCCCTGGTCCTCAACATACGTGGTATGCACTCGATCCTCCAAAGGGGTACTGTCCGCCGGAAGGACCCCACTGTGCTGGTGTTCCACTTGGGGTTTGCCCTGTAACTGTTGCCAAAGCATTGTACATCTGAGATGTAACGCCGGGACCCAAGGAGCTCACAGCTCTTTGCAATTCTAGGGGAATGGAGGAAAACAAGACAAAAGCAGAATAAACCGGTGAACGAAAAGTTTTGATTTTCACTGCGTATCTCCATGGAAATTGTTGTTGTTGTTTCATATGCAGCCATGGAAATTGTTAATGTCACTAAGCAGCATTCTGCACGATTTGTATGCATTGCAAAACCTCCATACTATATTTGAGGCAAACAAAGGCACGTACTGATAATTTGAGCCGACTCGTTCCTTGCTGCAAGTTTTGACAATATGGAGTAATGTAATGGCGGGTCAGAAAGAAAATGTTTTAGAAAACATCGATGATTATAAAGAGGAATAATTAGTGTGTTTACACCTTCAACGCATCAAAGACTGCACCAGTTCAATTTTTGTACCACACCAACGAACAACCCCATCATGAAACTCTCCAAACGGCCAACAGTTATGCTTTTGTCCAAGCAGTTTGATTTGTTCATGAGTGTGGTGAATATTTGACTTGTCATCAATTCTGTTTGGTTTAATAAAGTTGTCCAAAAAAAATGAAAACTCCATTTTTAGAATTACATCACAGGGAAAAGTTCCACCTGATTTGAAATGGTTGGTCGACACACATCGCATTACACATTTCCAACAATGGCCAATTATTGAAAGTACCTGCCAGGCTGATATTGCTTGGAGTGTTAGACAAGGATCCAGGCGTCCGTCTGGTGCTGCTGCCACTGCCTGGAGTCACACCTGGGTGTGGAGGATGGAGTAGGGGGTTTTCATCAATTTAAATTTCATAACATTTCATCAATCAATATCTTGCCTTGTCCTGGCTTGATCTGCATTGAGTGAGCAGGAAGAATTGCATATCGCACCTATGACAAATGAGCATGTTGAAGAATGCAAGAGATATGCATTCTTCACATGCCTCTTCATTCTTTGTTATTCGGAAAGAGGTGATGTAGCCGATCCACAATTTAAAACTTCCCACGGAGGGTGGAATTAAAGTTGGTGGAACCATTGGCAAGAAGCTGTGCTGGAGAGGTCGAGCTGAGACAACTCCCCATATTTATAATGGTGCTATTAAGGAAGCACAAACCATAAAGGTAACAGTTATGACAATACAGTGCAAGGACAAGCAAGGCCAGTGACTGAAGATGCATGAAGAAACGACCAATCTTATAGAGATACAAAATAAAATAAAATGGAAGGGATTTTCTTTATTGCACAAATAAACCAAACCATTATAAAAATTGAAACAAACAAACAAATGGCTTTGATTTTAATCCTTCTTAACATTAAGCTGGCAAAGTTTTGAACCGTTGTCTCACCTGGGATAGGATCCCTGAAATGCTCTTTGAACCAGCGGAAGAGACTATTCATCGACTGGAAAGTCTGACCTCGGAATCTGAACCCATCTGGAGTCACAGTCACGTATTCAACGCTGTGAGGAAACAACCCACAGGCATCCTCATGAACACCAAATTCCCTTCCTCGATTTCCAAACTACTTTGGTTTTTCTGCATGGGGCGCTGGACTCTGGTAATGTGCCTGATAACAGCATTGCTTCTCAAACTAGGTATGCAGAATGTATCCTGGGAGGGGAGGGGTAGGTTGGTAGGTGTGACAAAGTTAAAGCAGAAATTTTAAAAATATATTGATCATGTATTATTGGACAAAATCTGCTGCCATCTCAATGGGGGCATAGCCAGCAAATTAAAATTTGTGGTCAACCTGAGATGTTGGCAAAAATGTTTAAAAAGCTCCATGAAAAGACTGCACTCGGGAGACGGAGGGGACGCCACACTCTGGTGATGGAGGGGAGTATATACATTTACTTCTGCTTTTACCAATGCTGGATTTGTTTGCATTTCGCATCGTTCCGATTCCACATTGTGATGTCGCAGCTGTAGCTTCCGGAAGGGTCAAATAAAAGAGTATCTCGTTGAAATAGCTGATTAGTAAAGTGTTGATAACTTCAAAACAAACAAGGACTGTTTATACGATACGTTAACACCCAAAGAAGCCTAAGACCTCCTGGAATGGAGCGTAAAATACTTTACAACCTTGGACGTTCGAGCCCCCGTCGGGCCCACCTATAGGGTCGACTGCTCAGAAAAGGTGGCGAAAGAATATCAGTCACCTTCCTAAATTGCCACACATTGCTAAGGGATGTGGTTCAGTGCACTCAAAATATCGGAAGTGTCCCCCTCTTGCCTTCAAACACGTGTTTATGAAACATCGCTAAAAACAAGAGCCAACTATATTTCACTCAGAACATTGTCCAAAACACTTTATGCACAATACAAAATTATTTTCTCTTCAATGAACTCAAATCTTCTAAGAGCACCATGATCTCACAAAGATTACAGTGACCATTGAAATGTGAAAATAAGTGAGCAACACAACACCTCCAAACAATATCGTCTGGACCCTTTATGTAAAAAAACCCTTTGCTGCAGTCTCAGCCTCGTCGTCCATTATAATTGGGTCATCTTGGATGCTGATGCGTAAAGAAGTGGCCAATACGTAACTTTCAAAATGATGTAATCCGCCCAAGATTGCTTGGCACACATGCGCAGAAACCCCAAGTGATGAAGTTAATTGGGGTGGCCTGGATGTGCATCATATGTGCCAGATAAGGACTGTAGCATGAAACAGCTCATCAAGTTTCTAAAGAAGCCGAAGGTAATTGGAAATGTACCTGCGAGAAATGGGTGTGCCTCTGCACAACAAAAATTTAGAGAACCTTCTGAGCAACTAGTCCAAAAAGTTTATATATTGCAGTAGTCCACACTGAAAAAAAAACTCGACCATGTGGGCTTGTGAAAGGCCAAAGGTTCGTACGCAGGCGTGTTCTAACCAAACCCTTGTGCTTCTTAACACCAAAGAGAAGGTGACATATCTGAGGCTTTTTGGTGTACAGGGTAAGTTTAAAATGATGATATTTACGATTAATCACGAGAAAAAGCCCGTCAAAAATGACGGGTTGGAATTATGTGATTCAAAATATTCAGAGACTGGAAGATGTGATATTTCGCAGCAAGAAGCGTTATTTCAAAACACAACATGTACAAATGTGACTATTTTCTTTATCTTCTGGGACGTTTCATTTTGATGATACAGCCTCGTGAGCATGCCAAAGTCTGAGCCCCGGCCTAGCGTCAGGTCTGCCGTGTGATGGCAAAACCTAGCAAGTCCGGTTTTGGTCAAATTTGAGTTAGACCCATATCTGGACTTACTAGGTTTTTCCTGTCCTCCAAGTGCACTTAAATTAAATATAGCATGAGCATTCACTTCGATAATGTTATGGCAAAACCTAGCAAGTTCACAGTTACCCTACCAAAGTGTTGGAAAAACCTAGTAAGTAATTTACCATCAATATCAACAGCATGATTTGGATAAAACTTTTCCTGAAACAACTTACATATAATAATGATATAATATGACAAAATAAAGCTATATTGATATATGGTATCTTAATCCCATGACGCCAATGTTTTTCCTTGATAACTCAAATTGTCTGGAGCCGGACTTGCTAGGTTTTGCCATCATACGGCAGAGGTGTGCTCATATTTTCTTTATTTATTAGTCATCCTTCCGACATAAATTAACGCTCATTTTATTGTGCACGTGTTGCACATCATGTGTAGCGAATTTAACCTCCCTGTGCCTTGGATTTTTTTTATTTAAAGCTTCTGTACACCGCCATTGATGCCCGGTTGCAAGTCACTGTCTCCATTTCCAATAGAAGAGATGTAATTACTCTTTTATGGAAAATGTTTTTCGAGTTTTTATCCTGAAAAATACACTAGTGTTTAAAGATTGGCCTTTGAAACACTTCTTAAAAGCCCACCAACCGAACCATTAAGCCAACACCAGGCATAAACTGTCTCCTGATGTAATAAATCCATCCAATACACAAAGAAGAAAGAAATCTTGCTGGGGAAGGGACAAACAAGCAATTAAGAATCAAAGGACATCCATGAACCCAGTTGAGATTAGGTTTAAGAAGGTGAAGGCGAATTTATATCACTTGCACACAAAAAATGAAGACTAAAAGGTAATCAACTTAAACCTTTGTGACCTTGTAACAGGATGGGGTTTCAATCATTTTTATATGCGTTTTGTTCAGCCATTACTTATTATTTTTATGAAGTGTATAACAAATTGCATGAAAATTTGTTTGATTCACATTAAATTATGTTGAATTTGCCAATTTGAAAAAAAAATAGAAAATAAATATGATAATAATTATATATATATATATATATA
>CM068954.1:99774468-99792357 GCA_035128595.1 Eptatretus atami
ATACGATTTTCAGCACAAATATATCCGGATCACTATGTGGATAGTTGACTATGACTTTGGGTTATGTCTTAAAGTAAGTATGTACATGTATAGATTTTGAAAATGACCTTTTATTTTTAGGCAAACAAATATTAACTTTGTTAAGGATGCAATGTCTAAACA
Source organism: Eptatretus atami (assembly GCA_035128595.1). Lineage (NCBI taxonomy): Eukaryota > Metazoa > Chordata > Myxini > Myxiniformes > Myxinidae > Eptatretus > Eptatretus atami. The sequence goes on from CM068954.1 coordinate 99,774,631, forward strand.
TTATGTTCAATCGATCTCGTCATTTGTTTCGTGCTGATTTTGATGCACCTGTCGAAAATCAGGTATACGTCACAACACTCCAAGTGGTATTTTATGGTTCCAATGAAGTTGATCACATAATCCTCAACTGTACCATTTGTGGGCCAATGTACAGTCCATAACATGGCGCATCCATCGAGATGAAGCTCTGAACACCTCTGGATTCGACTTGAATTGCTTAACTGGAGTTCGTCTTCAGATTGCTTTCGACTGAGCCCGCATCGCATACCGCTCTATCAAACAAGGAGGCCTGGGAACAGGGGACAGTTCGTCAGAGAGAGACATCCTTGATATCAATATCCATGTTTGTTGGAGACATATAAACTCGGGGTAAGATCAATCTCGGAGATATACTTGGCCTTACCATTCCAGCTTGATGCTCTTTTTAGGTCGAAGTCATCAGGGTCACTTTCTTGGTAGTGTCTGTTCGAAGCTTGTGGGCCATCCAGATTCAAATTCTGCCATCTGTGTCGTCCAATCTTGAGAGACTCATCAAACGTTTACCTTTCTTTGGTCGCATGAAAAGTAGTAAGACCCAAAATTGTGTTTGTAAGTGCATTAGAAGTGAAGATATAGCCCAAAGCAGAATTTATCGAAAGTCGGTGGCGGCCATTTTGTTCTTCGCCTCTTAAAAAAAATTCCTCAAGGGTGCGAGTCCGGCACCCGGCTGATTCTGATTCAGGATAGCTCAGAGATGATGAATCAACCAAAAAACTTCATAATGACGCTAAAGCATGCTTTGCCTTGAAATGGCTGTTTGGCATCTAGACTAACACGTGCGGCTGTGGGCCGAACTGCACGACCTCTGTCGGGTGCCGCACCACGGAGCATCCCATCTCTCGGAACGTTCAGGTACCTAAAGAACTGCGACCTCAGCTCCCTCCCTCCCTGCAAAAGTCCTTTGCCATTCAACTGGGGTTTATTTTGTCTGAGTGTGTGGCACCTGTCTTATAAGTAGCATTGTATAAGTTATTTGATCATTGTAAATCTTGCCTGTATTATTCTCGCGACAAGTCTGCTCTGTGTCCTCTTTTGTAAGTTGCTGTAAAATTGTCGCACTACATCTCTCTTCTGTCTCCTGCATAACACACCAATAAACCTGTTCCTGCACCACATGAATTTCCTCGCTTAGTGTAAATAAATTATTGTAGAAATGTTCCCAGTTTGTTTTTGTCTTTTCCTTCATTGGTCCAGCATGGTTCGGATCTAAGTTTAGCCGGGTCTTTATCCCCGATAATCTGTTCATTCTAGCCGGTACGTCCTTGGCAGTTCCACTCGGCTGCATCCGATCCGGAGTTGGTAGTTGGTACTCTACCGTAGTTGGTGGAGTCATCCGGTTCGGGCAAGGCGTACCGAGGGCGTGGTTCCCCGGTAGTCGAAACCACGTGGTTAATTAGGTAACTTGGTTCTAGACAAGAAGACCCTACGCTACGCGGTTGAGGTATTGGCGTCCACGGTCGGTTAAGCGACCGGCCACGTCACGGAATTATCCGTGAGCGACGGCCTACAATTCCGGGAGTCTGGTGGGGGACGACGTAACTTCCCCCACCTAGTGGTCATTCTCGCTACCAGACCCCGGCCCACAACAATACTTTCACTCATCATGAGTCAAGGTCAAACTCTTCAAGACATTCTACCGTCAAATAATTTTTACAATTTAAGCATTTGCACAAATCAGGGCAAGAAACACCATGCTGACAACAATAACATTTTGCTTTCACTCTGCCAGCTGGATTTTCACAGATTTTTTTCCCACATGAACAGTTATTTTTTAATGGAAATCGCCTCAACCAAGGCAGAAAGCCACTCTAGGTAAGGGGCTAAGAGAAGGTTAGATAAAGATAAAGCAAAACAAAAAGAAAGAAAAATAACAAGAAAACATCCAAGACACAGGAAATAGCAGAAGTCAGGTGAAATGTGACGTAACTCAAAGATGTGATAAGTAGGAATTGACATTCCCTTAAAGCTAGGTAGATTGTACGATGTGAATCACGTTGCAGGTAGTGATTCCAAAGCAAGACAGCACGAGGGATAAAACTATCTACTGGCCTTTTGTTCTGTACTTTGGATCAGCCATCGTGCATGAGTTGAAAACCGAGTCTTGCGTCCAAACACTCGTACAGGAGGGACCAAGTTAGAAAGTCCAGCAGAACATTTTCCAAGAATATATCTGTAGAACAACCTAAGAGTGGCAACTCTGTCCTGCTGCTCTTGCTCATCCTCTCTCTGTTCCATTCATCCTCTCATTTGCTCAATGTCATATGCCATCTGCATGGAAATCGGCTAACATTACTGCTCTGCATAAAAAAGGTGCAAAAACAGATTCCTGCAACGACAGCCCAACCAGCCTTCTCCCAATCATCAGCAAGGTTATGGAACTCATCACGCTTCCAACATTAAATCCTTCCTCTTCTCCAATGGCCTCATTTCCGATCATCAATTTAGATTCAGACCAGGTCACTCTACCCTGGACTTGTTGCTTCTGCTTTCCCAACCATGGATGGAGGTCCTCAATGCCAGACATCAGATAAGAACCTTCTCCCGAGACATATCGCGTGCTTTAGATACGGTCTGGCACCCTTTCCTGCTCACCAAACTATCTTACTGTGGTATCCAAGGCAATCTCCACTTTTGGCTCTCAGACTTCCTCTCCTATTGCAATCAACATGTGGCCCTTAATAGAATTCTCTCATCCCCTCTTCCTCTCCAGGCTGGAGTCCCTCAAGGCAATGTTCTGGGCCCAGTGCTTTTTCTCATTTTCATCAATGATCTATCTGACTCTGGAAAATCCTCTTTATCTCTTTGCTGATGACTCTACCCTCTGCCTCACCATCCACACCTTGATAATCCAGCTGCAGACCATCGGAAGGTCGAACTTTCTCATCCTCCCGATGAACACCAGCAGTTTCCCAATCAACATAATGCCCAGCCAACATAGTGACAGGAGTAATGGTGAAAGTTCAACCAAGATGGATGTGGTCAAAGCTCCTCAGAATCTAGGTCGAAAATCCCGGCGGGAAACAAGTCACAAAATGTTGATATTCAACTGATTAAAATACCAAGTCCAGGAAATAGGAAAGTTTGTCTGTGGTGGTTCCACCGAGATGCAGCTAATGTTCTCGAAACCTGGGTCAAATACAAAGACCTGCAAAGTAAGAAAGTTTGTCTGGTCGACGTGAGTAATCCGCGGGAAGCAAGTTAGGAACCACTGATAGAAACGAGGGAAAACGAAGAGAACCCCAAGAAGAATGAAGAGAACCAAAGGAAGCCAAAATAATCGAGCAGCACTGGTACTTCTTAAAGCTTTACCATCCAACGTGGATCCTTGCTCTCTTGAGATTCTTCTTTTCTTATAAATCCAATTTCCTGCCCTCGTATAGAAAAGTACTCGGGTTTGATTGGTAGTTCCTAGTTTGAAACCATGTCCCGCTATCCAGCATTTCCTAGCACAGCGTCAGCATGATGCATGTAAAAAGATAGTCACCACTACAAGTCCCTCGTCTATCCATCCCTTCTGCTGCGCACGAACAATGATGCCGGCTGGAAACTTGTCTTTGGGCAGTGTCTTCCTCTTGAACACGCCATAGGAGGGAAGCTTGCCACAGAAGCTTATGTGAGGTGGATGCTCCGTTATTGGACTCCAGCTATTGTGAAGAATTCTTATTGATGTGAGACCGGGTCTTCTTATTCTTCTTTTTTTGTGTTTGATGGTGTTTTCAGAGCCAAGACTGGTGTTGGCTTCGTGGTTAGGGTGGCTGGCCGGGATCCTAGGGTCCTGAGTTCGAGCCACATTGGCCACTGAATTAACACCAGGGCTGACTCAACCTGTCGTCCTTCCAAGGTCGGCGAAATGAGTACCAGTGTACTGGTCCCGGTGTATGCCCCGGTTAGAATAGGTGTACCATATCCTGTGTGTCGTAAGAGGCCACCAGGTTGGCGTCAGGAAGGGCATCCGGCCATAAAACATTGCCTCAAGAAGGGAACCATGATTGCATGGAGCCAGCAAAAAAGCTAACCCCTGCTCAGCAGGGCAAAATGGCTGCAAAAAGGCTGTTTTTTTTTAACGGTGTTTTCAGAGCCACGAGGCTCTATGCCACGCACCTTAACTCCGGGTGTCTCCGTTTTATTTATATATTTAATTTCTGCACACAGTTAATAATAAAAAATGCTGCACAAACTCTTCACTTGAACCGATTTTCAAAATTTAAACGGCGGAATTGAGCTTAAAAGCAGTTCTGACTGCTACAAAAGTGTTAATTTGGAATATAATTTAAATTCAGCATTGATCGTTTTTAAGACCGATTGTTTTCTATACCCGTGTATTAATTGCACCCCCAACTTTTACCTTTTTTGCCAACAAAAAAGTGCGGCTTACACACTGGAAAACACGGTATATAATAGTTCGACACCATCTCCTTTTCCCAGTGTATCTCGACCCTTTTGACCCCATTTTTAAAGTTCTGTCCTCTGTTTCTCTTTTTAGCGTTTCGCTAGGTCGTCGTCATTATCCTGGGCACGAAAATGAAAGAAGCTGCTAATGCCGACTGAGCCTGTCGAGACATTGGTAGCTCGAGACATTGGCAAAAGGGCGGAGCGAGGATGGAAGCCAGAGGAGAAACCGAATTATTTTGGTGGGAACTGGTGTGTGCTTTGTTCGCTCCTCACACAGCCAGAGCCAGAGCTAGCCCCTGCCCCTGCCCCCCACACCACAACCACATCCTCTCATACCAAGCCAGAGTGACAGGAGCCAGCAGCATGTTCCCTGCCAGAGCAGCCGGGACCAGACCTTGACCATCCTCCATTCTGCGTTATCCAGCTGAACATCGCACGGTATTTCTGTCTTGTGATTCCCTCTGTCTCTCTGCCTTGGTGTGAATGATTGTGCCCAGATAAGGACTTGCATAACTAGAATGGCACTAAATAGAGCACATACCTCCATCAGACTGAACAATTTACGTTTTGTATCTCACTGATAACCACAATCAAAATCGGCTTGTTGTAGTCACCGACTAAACTCATCAACCAAGTTTATCATTATCTGTCCACAACCTTATGAAACATCATGCTATGTATTGTTTTTGGCTCCACCTCTCAATGGTGAGGAATCACTTAGAAAATTAAAAAAATTCTCCGATCCAGATCCAGATCCGAAGTCACCAAAACTCAAATCAATTCGGCCTGGTCACACACCCAACCTGTTCACCAAGTTTTATTAGAATCCATCCATAACTTTTTAAAAGATATTGTGCTAAATAACGTTTTTGGCCCAACCTCTGAATGGTGAAGAATCACTTCAAAAATTCTAGTATCCAGATTTTCAACAGCATCCAGATTCTAGTATCCAGATCTTCAACAAAATCTAATCAATTTGTCCTTGTCATACACTCAACCTGTCCGCCAAATTTCATCTGAATCTGTCTACAACTTTTTGAGAAATACTGCTCACAGCCAAACAAACAGAAACAAACAGACAGGGGTGAAAACATAACATCCATCCACCTTCGGTGGCGGAGGCAATTACAGTCTCCGTTTGTTTTGTCAGGCGCATATGCATGGTCGTTGAGTTAAGGGGTTTTATTTTTCATTCCTTGTGATTGCTTGCCTTTCTGTTCCCTTCCCCATGACCATTATCATTCTTGTATTAAACATACCTGGTTTGGGGTGAATTCTGGCTGTCGTGGTCTTCAATGATGATTAGGAAAAGTCCGTTGAGGGATCAATTGGCTGTGGCGGTAGAAACCACATTTATAAAGACGGTGCCACGCGTTTCAGGCTCGATCGGCCTAATTGAATATGAGATGATGGTGCTAATTAGCATAGCGCTTGCCTGATTCAGTACCCCAATCTACACAGAACGGCATTTGGACATGAGATACGTTGGGGGTGGGGGGGGGAGGTCTTCAAAACAGTTGACCTTTACAGTCGTTTTGAGAAGACTCGCCGGATTTGAAACAGGTAACTGTGGTGAACCAGACGACGACAACATTATCTCTGATAACCAGAAATTTGTGGTCACTAAAGATAAACTTGAGTTGGACAACAGGAAAATTTGGGAGGAGACAAAACTTCACTGTACAGGTAAAATCCACCCGTAAAGTTATTTGTTAATTTCCCTTTATTTGTTTGACAACTGAAAGCAAGTAGGACATCTTAGCTTTGCTGTGTGACTCATTTCACCAGTCACCAAATAGTTTCACCACTCAACGAAGTGTGTAAACATTGTTCAAAAGAGAGAAACAGATTTTTACCGTGGTTTATTTCGAGGTTGGTAACCAAGGAGGAATTTCCCAGGAAGCTCACGAGAAGCCGAAACGTAGTATGGGATCTGTGAGGGTTTCTCTTTCTTCATCTTTATGAGTTGTTCCTCCATTACCTTTGTAATGCAAGAGGCGTGCACATCAAGTCGAGTGAATCCCTCCGAAAAACGAAAGTATAACGATGTTAAAAATAACAAGACAGCCAGTGTCACACGAAGGACTGCAAGGGTAGCTCAAACGAACATTTCACCTTCTTATTGCCTCCGGCACAGTGCTGGTAGTACTTGTGAGCGAGCAGGTCACGGGTATAAGATGCCATTGGCTGGATGTGCCGGGCAATTATCTCATCCAGATCTTCAAACTCCTGCCAAATGGGTTTTTGGAAAGAGGTTTGGAACCCAAGAGTTAAATGGTGGAAAGAAGGTTGTGTGGTGTGCATGAATGGAGAAAGGAGAAATGATGAGACCAAAAAAAACAAAACAAAAAAACACGAAAAGGTTTGTGACAACTAGAAACAGTGCAGGTAAACAGACAAACCAAACCAAACGCACCTCACCACCTATGTATAAGGCTTGTCCAAGACTGAAAGCATTCTCCTTGCCCTGTTCTCGTACATCCAAGTGTTGATAAACTCCATCTGTAACTTTCCATGTTACTGTCAGATGGTCTGTGCCCTGTGGAAGAAACACTGTGGGTTGAAATCCTGGCTATGCTTCCTGACCTCTTCCTCCAGTGATCACTACGCATACAGTAGTGCAAATGATGCAAACAATAACGATCCCAGTACCTTGCTGCTAGGCCGCACAATTACATCCCCTTGGTCAAGTTCCTCCATGGCACGTTCAGCTTCTTTGAAGTTAATGTTTCTGAAGGAGGGGTGCACGATTACACGCTTCACGTACGCTGCGGGGAAAGGGGGCGGGAGGAGGTGAGGTTCACCAAGGTAACCAATAGGGTCGAATTTGTGACTGAAGTCGAGAAAGGAAGTGATTGCTTGCAAGGAAGGAGTATTGACGAATCTTTTTAATGTGTTGAGTGGGAGGAAGGGATATAAATAAATGAAAAAAAAAGACTCAAAAACAAACACTAGCTGTACTTGGCCTCGATCCGTAGGCACAACCAACTAGCATAGCTACCCAGTAGGGAAGGCTCAAGTGTGACGTTTCAACCACCCAGTTGAATGAAGACCACCCGGTGGTCCAAATGCCTGATCTGAGCCTTGCCTGCTGGGTAGCTAAGCTATACCAGAGTTGGTGATATCTTCATTTTTGGAAAAAGTGTGACTGTTAAAGAATTGTCAAAAATGGCAGCAAAGATAAGGCCAGTGACCATGTGCGAGTGAGAAGTTGAGCGTTGCATGTATAGGTCGATACAAACATCGAGTTTGCTCAGGATGGACATATACCCACGAGATAATGACAAATAAAGATGTGACCCAAAACAGCCAACAGCTTTTATATCCCGAGATACCATTAACCAAACAATGAAATAACAAGCACATTATTCCAATTTGCATTTCTAACATTATCTAGTAGTAATATCTTCACAATTAAGTCACTCGTTGAGGCAACAGAATAAAAATGGTGCTTTCCCGTGATGACTATACAGGTTTTGGAATTGTGTGTCTTTCCAGCAGAATGAGATTGCCATTCTCTACACAAGATGGCTAGAACTATACCCGACTCGGATTCCCATGTAACTGTTGATTGGCGAAATAGGAAACTACATGACATAGTGTGGCGTTTCCATCTACATTTTACAAAATGGCCGTGCGAAGGTGGAAACCCTCATTACGAGGAAGCGAAAAACCTACTAGCCCTGTGTTGCCGCTTTCGCTGCTCCTGGTCAGCTTTCTCTTGAGACTCCTCTTTGTCCGTGTCAAAGTAAACGTCGCGGGCTGGACGCCACTCTCCGGATCGGTCAAGCAGGTCAGACGTACGGGACGTGAGGTCCACAGAGAAACGCTCAACATCGATTTTGGTCACTCTGGCGTGTACTGTCATTTCAACCTGGAACAGAGAAAGAGCAAAGTATGCGGAACAGGTGAATAGGAAGCATGTAAGCATACGCAGCAAGCTGCATTTGGGATTTCACAAAAAGGATGACATAAGTGACAAATGAAGAATTCATTACTCGCAAGATCAGCTATGAGTGAGGCAGATATCAAGAAACAAATAGGAGACACAGGAAAAGGGGGTGGGGGTTGGAAAAATCATCGTAACAACAACCTTGACTCTCTCCTCAGGGTGTCGCACAATGTTATCACTTAAAGCACGTGTTGGAATAAATCCCGAAACGCCATTATCCAATCGCGTCTTCACTCCGATTGCCTGTCCTGGGCAAGCTCCGCTGTCAAAGTGATTCCATACCTAAGAGATGGGAATGCAAGGGTGAACAGGTATTTAGAGAAGCCAAGGCTGATGAAAAAAAAATAGAGGAGAAAGTGGGTGAAGTGAAAATGGAAACTCAAAGTCGGAAGAAATAAGGAAGATTTATACAAAGAAAGAGTACACAGCACAGAATGAAGAAATCCACCACAGAATACTTTCTGTGCACAAATCACAGAAAAGTTGCACCTCGCTCAGTTCTGGAAAGTCATCTTGCTGGCAGAAGGGGCACTGCCAAAGGCCAGTGCTGTCAATCCGAATTGCTTGGTCATTGCTCTCACCCTGTGGTCTCCTCCGAGCTATTCCCGTAACCATGCACGTCACCAGCTTGCCTGAAGAAAGACGGCCAGCACATCCGGGCTCAACGCTCATGATCAACTACTTTACACTCAACTGACACAACTTGAAACCATGGCCCAACGTTGAGGATCTCACAGTTCAATCACATTTGTATACTTACAATTGCAATGATGGACTCCCATGATAAAAATGAATCAGATTGTACTTTACATAATCATGATCAGGTTTATGATGATTCAGTATGAAATAGGAGCACATACAGTCAAGCCTGTCTATAAAGATCATTCCAGCGACCAGTAAAAGATGGTCTTCGTTTGCAGGTTCAATGTTCGGGAAATAAACAGAAACATGAATGAAAATGCACTTCTTCACATTCTCTTATTCTTGTCAACATGTTGACTTCTGAATTTCTTTGCATTGGGAGCAAGCACTTCTGAATCATGGATGACTCCACCTCAATCTCAGTCTTTCTAATCCAATGCACAGTCAAGTCCGACGTTTCAATATATATATATATATATATATATATATATATATATAATATATTCCAGTATAAAAAGGTAGTAATAGGCATCTACAACCATCCTTGACCATGTTGTGGAAAGTTGGCCAAGGCCCTCACATTATTTTCTTCCACCTCTACTTTTCCACCTTTATTATCTATTTAATTTATTTTCTCTGTAACCGCTTGGGCGATTGACACGGAAACTTCAGCAACTCAGCATAGCACCACTACCTACGAAAATTTTTTTTAAACAAAGTTACATGATGATTGGATGGAAAATGCAGCCAGAGTTCCAAAAAGTCTGTTTTCTCTCGGCATGGGTTGCAGGGTGTTTCACTATCAGAAATAATTGACCTCGTTTCCTTGGCATCAGGGAATTATAATTTGTAATTGTACTGTATTTAAAAAAAAAAAAAAAAATTCTTTACATTCATCTAAGACTTGCAGTGAAGCTTGCACCCAAATCACACACAGGACAGGGACATTAGTAAACATCAATGTACATGAATTACAAGGACATTGCTGAACAATGAACAAACACATACTCATGATTGTTCAGCAATGTCCTTGTAATTCATGTACATTGATGTTTACTAATGCCCATGTCCTGTGTGTGAATTGGGTGCAAAGCTCCACTGCAAGTCTTGGATTAATGTAAAGAAAAATATATTTTTTACAGATTTCAACCTGTTTTCCCGACATCATAAGCCAGAGCATGCCTGGTGTTGGCTTAATGGTTAGGGTGGTAGGCATGGGATCCTAGGATCCTGAGTTCAAATCCCATTCGGCTGTTGAATTAATACCAGGTAGGGTTGACTCTGCCTGTCATCCTTCCGAGGTCGGCAAAACGAGTGCCAGCATGCTGGTATCCTGTGTCGGAGTGGCGACCCGTCCAGGATTGTGCCCAATAGCCAAGGAGACTGCTTAGGCAGTTTCAACGCTCTGCACAGAGTATGGTCCCAATGGATGGATGGATAAGCCAGAGGTTCAGATGGGAACACTAACAGGTGAACCAGAATGTTCAACCAAACTTCAGTAACGCCAGTATAAAGAATAGTATAAAAGTATGAGCAATAATTCTTGCAATTAAATTGAAAAAGGCAGAAATGACATGGTGCAAGAAAGATAACGATCCCATTTGTAGTGTGCAAGCATTGCAGGGCAAATGACACTACTCAACAAGATTGCTCCATAGATGTGCTGTGGTGATTGTTGAAATGAAAGAGCTAACTAAAACAAAATACAAGGTCACCTCCGTTTCCAAAAGATGAGCAGAGACGACAATGTGTTGGCATTTTTTGTTTTTGTATATAAGGTCAAGGCTCGTAGAAGAGTGAGAACACAGAATGGCTCAGGACGCAACAGAACAAAAGGAACAGCAGAAAGAGAGAGGAAACATCAACAGCAGAGTTGAGGGACAAAATAGAGAGATACTTGGACAAATAAGGGATGTGGGGAGGAATGAGGGGTAAGTGAGGACACACGGAGTGGACAAGATAGAAACAGAAGATGTTTTAAGCGCGGAAAGGAAATAGGGAAACGTTGAGAAGGCAGAAAAGAAGCGGAACGAGGAACGTGGCATCAAAACAGAGATATAATTTGCACACCGGCAATCCAAGGAGTCGGCCTTGAGCAACAAGAAAATGAATTCACCAATACAGTAGAGCATAACAAGGTACGATTTATCATGGAAAACAGGACGAAAACACAAAGAATAGCTTTGATGAAGTGGAAAGAGCACATGCAGATTCAACCTACACGTGAAGTAAACCCCAAACCGGAGTAGGTCCCCGTTTCTTGGCCATCAAGCTCGTATTTAGATCGCTCTCTTTTTCAAACCAGGCTCGAGCACAATCACTGATGTTCGCACGATGAAGCAAACTTTTCTCTCACAACCACTCTGCTCAAATTTGCTTCATTACACAGCAATGGAACAGACTCGATCCAAAAAACTCATTCGATTCGAAGACTAGTTGCGGCCAAAACCAAACCTGTCCCAGCAAATATCCAGTCACAAAATACCTACCAAAATTACCCGGTGATATTCCAATTCCTGACGCCAAATGTCCAATCTACATGCTGCAGGCCTCACCCCTTTCCTTACCCACATAGAAAGTCTCTGGTGTTTCCTTGGTGAGCATGTTAAAAATTTCCTCCGGAGTGGGTGGGCGGAACGGCGTGCGATGGTCTTTGTATCGACAGCTCAACTCTGCTCGGATGTCATACAACGTTACGCCCTTGTTTCCATAGCCCTACACAATCAGAAAGAAGCAAAAAAGGAAATACTATGGGGGAGACGGTTGGTTAAGCATGGATTTGGGTTCTTTGCATCAATCGGTTATCAACTTCTTCCACAAACATTCACTCCACCTGTCTTTCCAGTTCCTCAGCGAAGGCATCCAAGTCTAGATCCTTGAGACGGTCGGGGTTGTCAAGTATCTCGACCAGCGCCTCTGCAGGGTTTGCACCCTCCGCAGCCTCATCGTATTCCAATGCATCGACAGCCATCTTCCGAGCCCACTCGTAAGTCTCCGGATGTATCCGCGAACCATCCAGAACCTCAATGTAGGCCTCGGTACTGAAAGAAGACATTTGGACAATTAATCTTTCACATTTTCAACAACGAGCATTTCTCAAAACTTTCCACACTTGCACTCGTCCTCAAAACTCAAAACAAACACCCTTTCATCCCAACCATGCACAACTCTCGGTCTTCCCACGCCCACATGCCTGTCACCCAGAGCCGCGGTGTCGATGCGGATAAATCCTGCGCAGTTTATGAACACAGTTGGTCCCATGTGACACGTGGTGACCAGCTGGGTACGATTCTCCAACCGCTGGTTATTCTGCTTCAATATCTGCTCAACAGTCAAAAAAAAGAAAGAAAGGAGGGGGAAATAAATAAATAGAAGAGGAGGTCTTTGAACAAAGCAAACAGGGGGGGGGGAATAAACATCAATAACTTTGGGGAGAAAAACAAATAACAAAATACAGCAAAAAGAACTTTGCACACTGAAAGCAAAATAATTCTTCAAGATCGTCATAATAATTGGATCACACAAGCGACAACAGTGAAATACCAAAGCACAGTATTAAACAATGCTTCAGAGTGTGTTGTTTAAGTGATGTATGCCTGTGATAAATCTGCAGGAGACCATTTATCCACACAGTCCGAGAGATGGGTTTGTGGTTTTCATTTGTATACCAATTGTACATACATAATGAATATACAAACAAGCTGAAGCAAATTCCTGCATACACGTCACGGTCGTGACTAAATGGACTAGTTACTGAACAAACAAGAGAAAATATACAAACACGAGATGAACAGATGAGTGCATTACCATTAACAGGGTTACAAAAGAAGGAAGATAAAATGACCTTGATGATGTGCGCAACTTTGCGTGGACCAAGGCCACAGATGTGCTGCAGCAGAGGTTGGTTGTGCAGGTGCACCAGGCAGCGGTTCAGGTCAACACCGACCTCATTTACACGACTCACAAATTCACAGTTCAGAGTCCACAGCAGGTCTTCCTTTACGATGTGTTCCTGGTGAGAAATTGTACGATTTGCTGAATGTCTGCAAGCACTTTCCGACTCAAATACATGTTCAAAAGTTTTCAAAAGCTATCAATTGCATAAACACAGTTTTACTGTAAGCATGTCCAAACTGTTCCACAAACCATGTCATCAAAGCTTGCGCCATAACCGAGTGAAGTAAAAGGCATATTTTATAGACAGCTGATGAGGTTCATGGAAGAGCAAAACAACAGTAGGAAATAGATCAACAGACAAAATGGGGGCAAAGGGAACAAAATAATGGGACAACAACCATGACATGCAGCACAAGGAGAGGAAATGCAAGCGAAGGGTGCAAAACATGGTTTCAGCAGGTGTATTCGAGCTCAGCAGTGAAAACGGGAGAGATCATGAGGAGGTGTAGTCGAGCTCAGCAGTGAAAACGGGAGAGATCATGAGGAGGTGTAATCGAGCTCAGCAGTGAAAACGGGAGAGATCATGAGGAGGTGTAATCGAGCTCAGCAGTGAAAACGGGAGATCATGAGCAGGTGTAATCAAGCTCAGCCATGAGAATGGGAGGGATCATGAGCAAGGGTAGTCGAGCTCAGCGGTGAAAATGGGAGGGATCATGAGCAGTTGTGGTAGAGCTCAGTCGTGAAAATGGGAGAGACCATGAGGTGACGTTGGGCAGCAGATGTAATATCCTGTAGGGAATGACTCACGACCAGACTCAGAAAGACAGTGATACAGGCATTCCCTTTTTATGAAGTTTGAATTTCCTTTCCCGTAAAACATCCGTCTCCACCACTCTGCTCCATCCTTCTTCTATATTTCCACCATTGTTTAGTTCACTGGTCCTTGGGTTTGTTATTTTTGTTTAAGATCACTGGCAGTTTGAATGGAGGCTGCAAGTTTTAATAGCTGTCCCACGTAAGAAGGGTTGGTGAACTCACATGGAATTATTAAAACTGGCAAAATAAATACCAATAAATTAAATGTTAAACAACACTGACTTGCATCCAACATGCCTTGGTCAACACTGGTGTCACTGCTAGCCGAATAAGGTAAAGGTACATAATTAATATTGCACAACATAATGTTACCACAAAGTAAACTTTTATTTTCACAAAATAATGATACTTCAAAAACAACACTTGCATTTTTTTCATCATCCTCCCCTCCCACTTCTCCTCCCTCCCACTTCTCCTCCTCCCTCCACTCTCCTCCTCCTCCCACTTCTCCTCCTCCCTCCTCCCTCCACCCCCCACTCTCACTCTCTTCCTCCCCCCTCTCACTCTCTCTTCCTCCCCCCACTCTCACTCCTCCTCTCTCCCCCCCCCCACTCTCACTCTCCTCTTCCTCCCCCCACTCTCACTCCTCCTCTTCCTCCCCCCACTCTCACTCCTCCTCCTCCCCCCCCACTCCTCCTCCTCCCCTCTACTCCCTCTTCCTCCCCCACTCTCACTCCTCCTCTCCCCCCCCCTCCTCCTCACCCTCTTCCTTCCCCCACTCCCACTCCTCCTCCCCCCCCACTCCCACTCCTCTCCTCTTCCTCCTCCCACTCCTCCTCCCCCCCTTCTCTCTCATTCTCCTCCCCCGCCAACCGCCAACTCCTTAACAAGTTGTATGGCTCAACTCCACAAGCTAAGGTTACATGGATGGCCACCACAATGGGTCCTGACTAAATTGCTAACCCCTGTGAAATTGCTTGCACCTCCCTCCCTCCCTTCTCCACCAAGGTATGCGGCAACACAGACACACAAATGGCGTCCTGGGAGGATCCCGTAACATACAAGACACATGGTCAGCCTGCGACGGTGGGACAAAGCATTTGTCGCCCATTTTGTCCGCGGTGTCCGAGTACCTGGGCGGTGTCGGCTGTCAGGCAATGACGGGTATTTCTGCTCGAGTAATACAACAAATTTATCAATTAATACAAAATCCCTTCTTTATAAACTGTCAATTGAACGGAAAAACAAAACCTACCAATCTGTAATGAACATGCGAACGGCGCTTTCATGACTTCCGCAATCTTCATCTGAAACACTCTCACAAGGCTCAAAACATTAAGGTTCCATAATCCCACTGGAAGAGTTTCCATCACTAATTTTGTCTCAAATAGTTTCTTCAAAATCCCACTGATCAGTTTCAACAAACTGAGTGAGAACCTTCAGAGTTGCTCATGACAGTGGAATCAGCATCGGAATCCAGGCTTGAAACACAGTTTCTCTATGTAAGCCACCATTTGGATCAATGCGAGTTCACAGTGTGATGTCACTTGCAAAATCAAAAATCGACACTCTAGGGCTTTTTTCGACACTTTGTGAGTGGCAAAAATATATATATATATATTCAAAAATCATTTTCCCTTCAAATTACACCGTGATGAATGATTTTCAATGGTTTCCAAAAGCCAAAAAAATTCCGATGTTTTACTGGAGAGGAGTAAAGTGACTTTTTGGCAATGCTGTTGAACTATTGTCTATACCAGTGTTTCTCAACCGGGGTTCCCTGGAACCCTTAGGGTTCCTGCAAGAGGTCGCTAGGGGTTCCGCGAGAAACAGTAATAAATAGGCTAATGTTTTTTGAGTAGTTTTTGTTTGATTTAATATTCGTATTTTTACTATACACGTACGGCATATTGTTGGAAACTCCTTGGTTATTATAATAGAGTTTCAACCTCTTATTTATTTACAATTATAACAACAATAGGGAATGTTATATTATAACAACCATAACAACCACGAAGCGCGATGGACGCCCGGAATAACGACTCGTCATTGAACACGGCACACGGCCTGTACGTGATGACGTCACCAATGATGACGCTTTTCTCATTGCCAATAATCTCATTGCAATAAATTTGACAAGGGGTCATTTTTTCCTTAAACCAGGTATCCGAAAAAAATATTATATTTACCACGTGAACTACGATAAAAATATAAAGAGTAGATATTAATAATGGTATATAATAATTTTTATGCTGGGGTTCCCTGAGACATGAAAACTATTTCAAGGGTTCCACAAGGGTAAAAAGGTTGAGAAACCTGTCTCTATACGAATAAAAGGCAGTGTGTGTGTGTGTGTGTGTGTATGTGGATGTTGTGTGTGTGTCTCCTCCACAACTCCAAAACTATAAAAACCTAGCAGCCTGAAACTTTGCATGCATACCAAGAAAACTCCAAGGAAATGCAAGAGTGAAAATTGGGTGTGGGTTCATTAAAACACCCCTTTTGAAGATAATTAAAAACCTTATTTAATTATATCCTTCATCAGGCGATCCTCAGCCACCTCGGTCTCTGGGTCTTAAGGCGTTTCCTGGGTAACCTCACTGGGGTCTGAAGCTGCCATGTTTTTTGGCCTGCTCAACCATGCCTTGACTTGGAACAGGCCGCAACGATTTCTTAATGATAAAGTTGTTGTTTTCACTTTCCTCACTCATATTATTGAATGCCTGTTCATCATAGCTATGAATCGCTGGATACATTCCAATGCCTATAAACATCTGTCGACGTCAGCGTTCGTGGCTTGACATTTTGGGCATCTCTGGGAGGTGTATGTTAAATGTGTTGAAAATCGCATGCCAAACTAGACGTTTCGTTGGAGTGCTTGCTTGAGTGCTTATGGCACTTGGCGAGTGCTCTCCAAGCTGATTGGTTGTTCGTTTCGGTAAAAATATTAGTGTTCTCAAGGGTACATCGATTAGACAAACGTACGTTTCCGCCTGTGTTGGGCCTTGCGGTTGGGTGTTTCGGGAGGTGTCTCACCCGCTGAAAATGTGCAATTTAATTTTTACACGATATCACTTTGTTTCACCTTTTGTGCGATCTCCTAATATAATGCACCCCTCACTTCGACATCAATGCATATATAAAAACAATGAGGTCCATCCGACCACGTGTTTGGCGTGATCTGATTGTGAAGGCATAAAGCATAGATTGGCATTTTGTGTTCTGTGCCTTGATATATTTTTCAATTGAATTTTGCTAATTTCCCACTTGAACTCCTCTTTCACAGAACTCTGTTGAAGGTAAATGTTTGTGTATGTCGTTTTTAGCTCGCCTGTTCGAAGAACAGAGAGCTATAGCAATACCCCCGGCGTGAGCGTGAAAATGTTAAGTTTTTGGTGCAAGTTATTTTTTCCTTTCTAATGATTTTTATCTACCACACTATTTTTTATACGCCATATATATATATATGCATTACTATATATATGATGATATATATCGGGGCGTATTATGTGATACCGGTCGTCCGTCCGTCCGTTCCTGTCCGCACGCTAACTCCCAAAGTTTTCAATTTCACGTTTCATATTTGGTACATAGGTACAGACTGTGGAGACGATGTTGTGTCGTGACATACGTTCGTCATCGAAAGTGGTTGCCATGGCAACCAGGATGCTGTTTTCCATCCTTTCCTGTCCGCACTCTAACTCTCAAAATTTTCAACTTTCACGTTTCATATTTGGTACATAGGTACAGACTGTGGAGACGGTGTTGTCGCCGACATACGTTCGTCATCTAACGTGGTTGCCATGGCAACCAGGGTGCTGTTTTCCATGTAGTAGCACAATTCTGTATATACCTTCTTTGTTCGGGCGTATATTGTGCTCACTTGCGCTCTTATTACTGATTACAATATACAAATACATATATATATATATTGCTTCAAAATTATACTTCACTGCAATGCTTTATAAAAAATATTAATTATTAGACTA
>CM068954.1:99792367-99816277 GCA_035128595.1 Eptatretus atami
AACGATAAATGTATAAACAGGCGAGCATTGGGTGGCTTTGACACCAACTCTAGTTATGTATTGTATGCGTGTGTACGTATATAAACTGTATTACCATAACGGAAGTGTGTGTACGTGCAAGTTGCTGCTGTTGCCTGCTATCTCCACATGCGGGTGGGTTTCAGGAGGTGAAACAGAGACCTGCCAGGTCTCAAAGTGTGTGTGTGTGTGTGTGTGTGTGTGTGTGTGTGTGTGTGTGTGTGTGGTGTGTGTGTGTGTGTGTGTGGTGTTGTGTCGTTGATTGGTATCTACATATGCGGGTTTCTGAATGTGAAATGGAGTCCTCACAGGGCGGGCTCAAAATATCCACCTTCATTTTGGTAAGGGGTCACATTCACGGACCAAGTTGTGAAGTTTTCTGTTTTCAAAGTTTTGTGCCGAGGGCTCTCTTCAGACTCGTTACTGGAGCCCCAGACGGCTTCCAACTGTAGTTTGTTTGTGGTAATATTCCCAGGGATGGTTTTTAATATCTCTGTAAGGTTCTTCTTCATCATTCCCATGAGGTTCTTCGTCATCACTGGGACAACTTTGGCATTCTTCAGCTTCCAGGATCTTTTCACTTCATTCTTGAGGTCTTGGTGTTTGGTCATTTTCTTGATTTCTGCATCGTTAGTCCAAAATCACTGGTATTAACACCTCAATTAGCAATGCCATCTTCTCTTTTTTTTGCACCAAAGTTTGATATCTGGTTGCAATGCTTTGTTTTCGATGTTCACGCTCGATTGGATCATAAGGTCGTACGTGAGCGGTACTTCAATGTTTTCAGTGATTGCTTTTGGTTCATTTTCCCACAAATTTTCTGGAATTGGAATATCACATTTTTTGCAAATGTGCCAGCGGATTACTTTACAAACTCTGTTGTGTCATTGTGTGTACAGCTGTTCTGACACGTTTTTTGTTCGTGTTCGGTCATTAAGCGTCACATATCATTCTCTTTGCTAACCACACCTCCATCCCTCACCTGTCTTAATTTTTTCCTCCTCTCCCCCACCCTTTTCTCTCACACCTCTGTCTCTCTCGCTGCCTCTGCGTGTGTGTCTCTCACACACCCCTTCCTCCCGCAGTGAATAGCAATGTTTGGTGAGGTGTCGCTCTCCCCACCTCCCATCTAACTCCCCTTTCTTCATCCTGTCTGTCTGTCAGCGAAGCAACGGATTGTATTTGCTAGTTACCAATATTTGCAATGATGATTTCCTTTAATATTTGCTCAAATAATGTGCTAAATATGATATAATATTGTTTCGGGTTTGCCGGCCTGGTCAAGAGGGGCAACACGGACCCACTTCCCAACCTTTGACACTGAAGCCGACGAATCGCAGATAACTTTGTGGCATGACAGGTTGCGAAGCAACCAGACACCGTCAAACGATTATTTAGGTAGGGTCCTCATCAAATTCACGTGTTACATTCTCGAGAAATTAATCTCCCCATGTAGGGAACCATGCTCTTGAAGCCCCACTCCTACAGATCAAGAATGGCCAAGCAGAGCCACAAGTGGGACATCGGCTAGCCTATGATCATAATGAAACTGTGGGGCAAAACTCCCATCCATTATTTACACACCATTGTGTGTATCAGCATCCCACTTGAATCAGCATCCCACATTATTTACACACCAGCTCCACGGCTAGCTCCAACGCTCCCAACAGAGCCTGATTGCGCAGCGGCTCACGTTCACTTGGCTCATTCCTTGAGGACTCCTTCTGTCCCTCTTGTTCCCTGGATGCACACAGCCCTGAGGTCTGGGATGCACGGACTTATAAAGCCCATAGCCGAGGTGTGGCCTAGAGCCGACCAGCATGTTGTTCCTCACAGGTACTGCCTTCTGTTGTTAAGCTGCGCTCATTGGTTGTTCAGTGCAGGTGCTGCGCATGACCTAGCAGTACCCAAGCAAGTCTTTAAAAGCCCACCCAAGCACTATGATGCAGGTGCCGCATAACGTGAGTTTTGTAAAGTGTGGTGCGTGTGTGTGTGTGTGTGTGTGTGTGTGTGTGTTGTAAAGAGGTGCGGTGGAGGAGGGAGAGATCAAGAGAGACAGGAGAGTTAAAAGAAGAGCTACAAAATGGAAGTTTGAATCTGCTATACAAACACAACGGATTTCCCTGTCCACCGATAAGAGGGAGAGGTAATCTAATGAAACAAAACAATACCGATATCTCTAAACTTCAGGGTTCCTTTATGTGTTGGACTTTACTCCCCGGGGTCTTCCAAAACCGCAACAATATTGTTACAGTTCTGCGAAACCGTCACTCCCCCAAGACAATGGTATACAACATATAGCGGTTATTTCACTATTATTTGTTTTAGAAAGCCCTTCCCTTATGTGTAGTAGGTTTATGGGACAATATGTGTTGCGTGGAGTTTAGGTAGTGTTTTTCTTTCAATTCTTTACCCTCTTTCATTCTTTACATTATTTTGCTTTGCTGTCTGTGACCTTTGTTAACGCAAGCATGCAGACCACATCAGGCAAGCCATTTGCATACCCATGCCAAAAGCCCTTCAAATCGCGTGCCACTATCCAACAGACGTTCCACCTCAGACTTCCCCAGACTCGAACCCTAATGTTGCAGTATTTCATACACCACGACAACGCCTTTATAAAGATCACCACACCATCGGACCACATCCCAAACTCGCTTACCTTCGCCATTAACAGCCACAACGAACGACCAACCACCTCAATCACAAATCACCACACTATAACCACTACGCAATACCACCGCTGCCATCGCTCAACCACCGTCATCACCGACGTTCACCACCGCCCTCTGGACCGGCAGGAGATGGGGTATCTTGGCGCACCACAGTAGATACTCGGATCAGGATGCTCTGGCAGGCACAAATGTGTGCTGGGCTCTGTTCGACGTCATGTGGACAGCCCTCGTGTTCCACTCAATTATGGCCTCCATTGGGTGTTTGGCACAAATTTGCAGGTGAGATGTGTGACCAAATGCGCACCGCCATATTAATCTTGGAGATTGATTGCGTGGCAGGAGCGTGGAGCGACAGGGGCTATTTCTGCTGCTGAACAATCGCATGGGTGGGGCCAACGACCTGGTAATGGTCCGCACACCACTGAGGGCGCTGGAAAACACCCATCGCTCTGCCTGATTCGCTCCTACCAGTGGATTCTAAAGGGCTATGCGTTTCACACATTAGGTTCGCTCGGTTCTCTGGATGCACATTCTTGGGGTCACGGTGCGATGAACACCGGAGCTTGATGGAGCGGGTAGAGTGGGCGGAGCAGAACCCACGGAGCGGAGTGCTGAACAAGTGGAAAAGCCAGATGCCAGACTGGGCACAGTTATGGACATTACACTTACAGACCTCCTTACACTTCTTTAAGACTCTTCTCACACATTCTTTGCTTTATTTCCAGCCACACCTTGATCCACATATTTACACCTTCCTCTCTGCACGTCAATCGCCAATAACCACGCCCTTCACCACACCTCGCTCCAACCAGGCACCATAGATATCCTCAGTCTCCCCCCCCTCTTTCCCCCTCCTCAGCGACTTCATTTGCGTTGGTTTATCAACCACGCCTGGGAAAAAGAGGTCGCCAATGCCTCGTACTTTCACTCTCTCTCTCGACTTTCTAATTTCCTCGGGGAATGATTTTGATGGTGCCTGTTTTGCTGGTATAATTAAGATTGTAGACATTTAAAGATCGGGGTAACTCTGCACTGTCTCTCTTGTGTTTGTAAATAATTGCATTTCTTTTGCCGTACCTCACCAATCCTTGCCTTCCTTGCCACACGTATTTTCTTATGTATTAAATCCATTGCTTATTGTCCACATACCTTTCCTCACCCTTGTTGTAAACAAACTTGCTTATTCTTGTGAATGTACCCATTCCGAAGCATCTTTTCCTCCATAGGTCCAGTGCAGTCTGCACGTTGCGTTAGCCGGGAAGTTCTGCCCCACGTGATTTGCTCGTTAACCAGTGCACACTCACTATCGCTCGGCATAAATCCAGGTATGTGTTGAGGGCACGAAACTCACTTGGTGTGGCCATCCAAAGCTAAGGTACCCACACAAAGTAGTGACACCCTGCCAGGAATGGCAGTAACAATTAGCATTTGTGGTTGCTTGACAACTCACCAAGCCATGGAGTTATCTGCGGCAAGTAGCCTTAGGACCGGGAGTTCGGGAAGAACTCGAGTGCTTCCCCTTGTGGCGAACCTCGAACCACGGGCCGTTACAATATGTTCAAATATACTTCAATATTATTTTGTTCAAGTGATATTTCTAATGACTATTTACTTTAATATTTGTTCAAATACTGTTGCGACAATGTGATGGGGGTAATGGGAGTAATTGTTATGCCATTAGTATATTGTTACGAATTTGGAATTCAATTGCACACAACATACAGGTTCCCTTAGATAAGTGCAATGTTCCTAGATAGCTCACCTTTCATTGTTTAAATGTTCAGAGATCGATTGATGCGCTGCGGATCGATTTAATAGTTAGGGAACGAAACAATGGAGACGTCCCTCCCTCTTCTGCGAAGAGGAAGAAAGACCCTGCGGTGACGTCAACAACTCCTCCCACCGTGGTTGAGCGGGGGGGTGGATTACGAGGGCATGAGTCAGCGGGTGCGGGGGAGGGGGTGCAAAGGATAAGAGGACATCTTTCTTTTGTTCGTGTGGGAGTCCCGTGCAGAGTTCGTTTGGAGTCCGTGGTAGGGCTGAGTTCGTGGGCTGAGTTCGTGAAAGTCCCGTGTAAAGAGTCTCGTGGGAGTCCCGTGGTAGGGCTGAGTTCCGTGGCGAGTTCGTGAAGAGTCCCGTTCTGAGTCCCGTGTGCAGAGTTCGTGTGCTGAGTCCGTGGAGGAGTAAGCTTTTTGCTTCAGCTGGCTCAGTGAGCTTCGCTGCGCTTTGTTTTGGAAGGAACTTGAGCCGGTGTTGGCTCGAGCTGCGAGTGGAGGCTTCTTCCTCTCTTCCTCTTCTTTTTGGTTCGTGGAGCTTTTCGTTCTCCATTTTGTTTCGGCTTGGTGCGACGCATTGGCCTCTTCTTGGAGTTGGATCCTCGGGAAGCGACGATCGACAGGAAGGATTGGCGCCTCGTCTCACGGCACGTGTTGAGAAGCGCGGGAGGATTCGCGGGAGCTCGGGAAGGATCGCGGCGATTGGATCCAGCTCGCTCGCTGGAGCCCGGGTCCGGACAAGTTGAAGACCACACGAGGTGGAAAGGTTCGAGTCAAGCTCTGAGTTTCAGCTCACCTGTCCTCCGAGCTGGAGCTCGTGATTAAAGGCCTTTGCCACCGTTTCGTGTGTGTGTGTGTGTGTGTGTGTGTGTGTGCGTAGTGTGTCCGTGGGCCCGTCTAATAAGTAGGAACTGCTGTTAAGTGTAAATGACTGTACATAAGTAGACGGTTGTAGTTCTTTTGTCGTGCTTTTGTTGCTTGTATAATTGCATACGTGTTTCCTTATTTAATTACATACGTGTTTCATTATAATAAATGTCCTTGTGTGAATGTAAACCTGCTCGTTTCGTCCATTCCCTCATTGACTGAACATTTCGTGTGTTGGGAGTTAGAAAGCCGTTGGTTTGCGTAATAGGGGACATTTGGACTGACGGTTCTCGGCGATTACGCCGCTCGAATCGCGCACGGACAAGCTCGCCTCGGCGGTTTGTTCCGTACGAGATCCGTCGAGGGTGGAATACCCCGGTAGTTGGATCAAGTGGGTATTTAGGTACATTGAAGATTGGCAATCGACCCTACCCACAGTGATCTGCCCATTGGCGTATTTAGGTTCTTGTACAAGGACCCGTCGCTCGGAGTTATCCGGGCGGCGATCTATATTCCGGGTGTGGCTCGGGGTGATCGGTCGGGCCGACTCGACTTGCGGCTCCGTTCAGAGCGGTCGGTTGGCGGCCGACCCCCGGTCAGTAACAATATGTTTAGAGTAAGAGTACAGTATATGTGTGAAAACAATGTCATGTGTCAAAGGTTGTTCAGTAAATGCTAATTGTGACCCCCCTACCCTCCGTAATGTTTACCTCTGCTACCAAGGTTATGTTTTCACCTGTCTGCCTGTTTGTTACTTGGTTAAACAAGGACAAATGTGTCCACGAGCAGCGTGTGGCACATTCCTAAAGGTTTTGTCGGCTAAAAATAAAAAATAAAAAAAAATTAAAAACAACAACAACAACTTCCGATATTTCGTCACGTGCCTTGTTAAGCCAATAGCGAAACGCGTCCATAATATATTTACGTATTTACAGATATAAATAATGTATTTACGAAAATTATAATACGATAAATGGAATAATCTTTAAATAGTAACGTGAACTTTTCGAAACTTAAAGCAAATGTCCGAATATATTTAAAAGTTCATGATAGACGCTCTCAAAAGGCACCGTCTATGTGAGGATGTTACATGTGCTCAGTATTTAAGGAGATCCGGATTTGTATATACAAGAGCTGAGTCCTAGAGATTAAGGTTTTGTCTTCACAAGAAGAAGAAGAAGAAGAAGAAACAAGAACAAGAAACAACAACAAGCAACAAGAAGAAGAACAACGCCGAGCTCTCTATGAGCAGCGTTCGCTACGCGAGACGCTGCTAAAAAAACAATTTTTTTTACAACTATGTTGATCAGTCCCGTTTGTTTGTTACTTGCAAAATCGAAGATTCAAGTTTATTGGTCAGTCGATTTTGTTATTCTGTCTGTCAATCGACTACAGGTCACAATTTAAAACCAATCTACATGGAAACTTCACCAAGTTGTAGAGGTCGTCTCAACTGAGAAGCCTATTGATTTTGAGGTCGAAGGTCATCTTGAGGTCAGATTTCTAAAATCGTCATTTTTCATCCAATTGACTTGAAATTTGAACAGGATGTGCACATTGCATCACTGAATTGGGAAGCCAACTATTTTTGAGATCAAAAGGTCAAAGGTCAAACTTTTTTCATCTGATTAACCTGAAAATTAAGCAGCAATTGCAAAGTGCATCACTGAATTTGGAAACCAACTATTTTTGAGTTCAAAAGGTCAAAGGTCAAACTTCTAAAATAATCAATTTCAATCTGAAAAACAATCAATTTTCATCCGATTGATCTGAGCTTTGATTGAGATTGTCAATTTTAATCTTAATGAAATGGACAATTTGATGAATCCACAGAACCTTTGGAGAAGGGGGGGGGTTGACTTTGCAAGTATCCTGCTCTGCACGGACATCCTGACTTGGCGAAAAAAAATGTTTTGGCAAGTGTGGTGGTCTGTAGCGTTTGTCTGTTTGTCCATTTGTCTGACAAACACGATCTTTGGCCACAGTTTCCAAGCAATCGTTCTGAATTTTTTTGTGTATGTAGTTGACCGGCCCAGGAAAGCAACGCCTAATTTTGGTGAAAATCCGAATCCGGATCTGAGAACTTTTTTTAAACGATTCTTCACCACTGAGAGATATGGCCAAAAATCATATGTAGCACAATGTCTCAAAAGATTATGGATGGATTTGGATGAAACTTGATGAACAGTTTGGGTGTGTGACAAGGACGAATCCATTCAATTTTGGTGAAGATCCGAATCCGGATCCAGATATGAGAATTATTAAATTTTCAAATGATTCTTCACCATTGAGAGATGGGGCTAAAAACGACATTACATGATATCTCAAAAAGTTGGAGATGGATTTGATTTAAACTCGGTGGACATGTTGGGTGTGTGAAAAGGACTAATTGATTCAATTTTAGTGAAGATCCAAATCTGGATTTGAGAATTTTTCAAGTGATTCTTCACCATCGAGAGATGGGGCCAAAAATTATAAAAAGCACAATATCTCGAAAGGTTATGGAAGGATTCCGCAGAAACTTTGTGGACAGGTTGGGTATGTGAAAAGGACTAATTGATTAAATTTTGGTGGAGATACAAAAATCCGTATATGAGAATTTTTTTAAGTGATTCTTCACCATTAAGAGATGGAGCCAAATACTAACTATGTATAGCATGATATCTCTAAATGTTATGGTCGACTTGTGACAAAACTATGTGCATGAGTTGATTTGGTAACAAGAACAAACCGATTCGATATTGATTCAGGTCAGGATTCATATCCAGCCTATCAGTAGGATACAAAATGTAAACTATTCAGCCTGGTGGCGGTTTGTGCTCCACCGAGTGCCGTTCCATTTCGCCAAGTGTTTCCCTATGAGTGATTTTTCATTTTCTTGTTACTTGGCAAAAATTTTTTTTTAAATTTGGACAAGTATGTTGATCGCCTCCGTTTGTGTGTTTGTTTGTCTGTCCGCTCGCCTCCAACCCAAACCGCTCAACCGATCGTCCTGAAATTTTCAGAGATTAATGTCACCGACCCTGCGACGGTTAGGCATTGAAGTTTGGTAAAATTTGGTCAACCGATAAGGTATACAAAGGCCAGTAGTCCAATTTGAGCCAAATATTCCAAAATCCTCACATTTCATCGATTGACTTGAAATTTGAACAGGATTTGCATATCAGGTCAGTGAATCACCACCTATTACTTTTGAGGTCATCATAGGTCAAAAGGTTAACATAGACCTAAAGGTAAACCAAAATAAGCCAATTTTAATTTTTTTTCTAAAATTGTCAATTTTCATCCGATTGACTTTAAATTTGAAGAGCATTTGCATATCAGGTCACTGTATTCAACCACCTATTAATTTTGTGGTAAACATAGGCCAAAAGGTCAAAATAGGCCAAGAGGCCAATTTGGGCAAAATTTTCTAATATACTCAATTTTCATCCGATTGACTTGAAATTTGAAGAGCATTTGCAGATCAGGTCACCAAATTTAACCACCTATTAAATTTAAGGTAAACATAGGCCAAAAGGTCAACAAAGACCAAAATGTCAACATATGCCAAATTTCAAAAATCCTCAATATTAATCCAATTCACTTGAAATTTGAAGAGCATTTGCATATCAGCTCACTGAATCCAACCACCTATTAATTTTGAGGTAAACATAGGCCAAAAGGTCAATTTGGGCCGAATTTTCTAAAATCTTCAATTTTCATCCAATTGACTTGAAATTTGAAAAAGATTTGTACATCAGGTCAATGAATTCAACAACCTATTATTTTTGAGGTTAACATAGGCCATAAGGTCAACCCAACACAGGCCAATTTTTATTATTGTTTCTAAAATTGTCAATTTTCATCTGAATGACTTGAAATTTGAAGACCATTCACATATCAGCTTACTGAATTCAATCACCTATTAATTTTTTGGTCAATTTTGGCCAAAAGGCCAACATAGACCGAAAGATCAATCTCGGACAACTTTCTAAAATTGTCAATTTCCATCCGATTGACTTGAAATTGCAAGAAGATTTGCAAATCAGGTCACTGAATTCAACCACCAACTATTTTTGAGGTCAACATAAGCCAAAATTCCAGGTCAGGTATGGCAGCATGCGCTGGAGCTGCGCATCGCTGCATCCATTCTCCGCCGGTACTCCAGGGGCCTCCGTCTAGCCATCCCCTAGACAGATGCCTGGCCCATCCCCATCTCCTTGAGATGCTGATCAACCTGCTGCAACAACGAGGCACGTGGTCAGCCCATTGGCCTCTTCCACTACGAGGCTCCCTCGCTGAGGGAATCTGGTGAGCAGGATCAGAGTCAGGAAAACGAGCCACGTGCCCAAACAGCCGCAGCTAATGCTCACGGACTATGAATGTAGCATATCTCCTTTGAATCTCTCTCAGCAATCACTCATTGCACATAAAGTCCGACCAGCGATAGCCAAGGATTCTCCGAAGAGACCTGGTACCGAAGGAATTAAGTCTCCGTCTCAGATCCCTGGTCAGAGTCCAAGTCTTACATCCGTAGAGCAAGACTGGAAGCACCAAGGACCTGAAGACTCGGACATTTGTCCTTCTGCACAGGTACAAACTGTACCACCCCATGATTCAGTGAATCCAGGACTTCCCAGCCCGACACAGACGTCTATTGACTTCTGGCTCACAGCCAGCGGAGACATGAATATCACTGCCAAGAAAAGTGAATCTCTCCACGACCTCAACATCCTCACCACAAACAGGCACAGACAAGATAGCAGCATCCAAGATGTCATTGAAGGCCTGGATCTTAGTTGTGACCCAGGAAACCCGTAATCCCCGTGGCTCCGACTCCTCATTCAGCACCTTGAGGGTCCCCAATAGGATATCCAGAGTCTCCGCAAAGATGACTGCATCATCTGCGAAATCAAGGTCAGAGACCTTGACATTCCAAAACGATGCACCACAGCTTGATCTCTCCAATATCCTCCCAAGAAATCAATCCATAAAAGCGCTGAAAAATGTGGGGGCCAGTACACACCCCTGACAAACTCCAGTAACAACTGGAAATATGGTGGAGATGGTATCACCACATCTCACAGCACTCTCAGTTCCAGAGTAGGGTTCAAACATCAGATTGATCAATTTTGGTGGCACCCTACGAAGACCAAGAATCCCCCAGAGGGCATCCCTCTTCACTGAATCGAGTGCTTTGTAGAGATCAACATAGGCTGCAAGCAGCCCCTGCCGAAATTTCGTATT
The DNA here is from genome assembly GCA_035128595.1 of Eptatretus atami. Classification (NCBI taxonomy): domain Eukaryota; kingdom Metazoa; phylum Chordata; class Myxini; order Myxiniformes; family Myxinidae; genus Eptatretus; species Eptatretus atami. The sequence goes on from CM068954.1 coordinate 99,802,932, forward strand.
GGTTCGGTGAGGACCGAAGCGCAAGGATACGGCAATCGTTGACCTCTTTGGTGTAAAGCCCGACTGCTCTGGGCGCTGGTGCTCAAGCAGATGGTGGCGAACCCCATCAATAATTATCCGAGCAAAGACCTTGCAGGCACTGAGAGCAGCGTCACCCCTCAGTAATTGTTGCAGTCCTGGCGATCACCCTCTGCCTTCCAGGGAGGGAGAACAAGGCCCCTCTTCCAATCAGTTAGGATGATGCCTGTGTTCCAAGCAGAGCAAAGAACTGCAAGCAATGACATGAGTACAGCATTTCCACCAGCCTTGAGAAGTCCAGCATGGATGCCACAGTTCCCAGGAGCTTTACTCCCTCCCTCCTCCCCCCCCCCCCCCAACACCCCATTTCAACATGGTTCACGAAAGCCTGTGTTTCCACAAATGAAGGTGGATCACAGTTGATTGGAGGGTCAGAAATAAGGATAGTAACACCCCTGACATCAAACTCACCAGCTGGTGGGTCAGCCTGGTACAGCCGCTCAAAGTAACCAGACGAGCGGGCCTTCACTTCGGACTCCTCTGTTAAGAGTCCACCATCCTCCACTCCAACTGCAGTACACCGAGGGACGGGCTTGGAGGAACACAATGCGCGAATTCCCCTATAAGCAGGACGAGAATCACTTCACCACAGGTGATGCTCTACCCCCTCACAGATTCCTCACACATCGGCCTCCTTGTCCATCCACCCTCAGCGCACGAACACCTTTGCGCCTCAACTCCTTGAACAGCTCAGCTCTGCCATTAAGCCTGGCCCTGCAACTCTGGTCAATGGTATCCAGTGCCTCTTCAGAGACAAACTTCTTCTTCGCCCGACGGTGAGTTCTGAGACATCTACTGGCAACATCAAGGATGGTGGTCTTGAAGGCACTCCACAACTCTTCAGGATTCCCCAAAGCACCCAGACCTCCCAAATCCCCACTCAGCTTGCTCACAAATTCCTCATCTATCCTCTCATATCATCCTTGAGCTTGCCAACATCCAGCCTAGGCTGGGATGGTACCATTCTCCCAAATTCAACTGATCAACCACAGACTCGAGCGTGACATGGAATGTGACCTTCATGGTGAAATCACGTGCCTCAGTCGGAGCATATAGAGACCAGGGAAATGACACCCAAAGAGTGACGAATCCTTTGTCTCATAATACGCTCGTTGACCGGTGTTACATCAATTATCATTAGAGTCAGCTTATTGGACACAGCTACAGCAACTCCTTGGGCATGGTAACCATCAGAGCAACCAGACCAACACTAGGTTTAACCATCCATCCAATCCAATGGGACCATACTCTGTGCAGAGTGTTGGTGCTGACTAAGCAGTAGGTTTAACCACCCGTCATAATCTTGCCACTGTCTGGTCTCCGAACCTCAGAGAGTGCTGCAATACCGATGTTCAAACGCTTGAGCTCAAATGATAACAGAGACAGGTGAGCATCTTCTCTTGGGGAAAGGACATTCCAGGCACCTACCCGAAGGGACAGCCTCAGGTTAAACCAAGGAGACCGCCGTCTGGTGGATGATACCACAACACCACTCCGCCACACATCACCGCAATCTGACCCAGGAAATCTATCCTGTGATTTTTCTCCTCTCATCAAGGAATGGCGGTCCTGAAGGCTTTGCCTCAATTCCGTCACCAGTGAGCTGCCCTGTGAAGGACAGCAGCACAGGAGGTACTCCCACGGAGTGGGTTTTCAGTTTTCCTTGCATCTGTGGGTTTTGCGGAGTTAAGTGTTTTACGGTGGCCCGAGTGCAAATCCTGCCACCAATCTCCTAAAAAAGTAACCCAATTGCAGCAGGACGTCCGCAGACACAGTTGGACACGACATATGGATGACCGTTGGCTCAGAAGGAGCTCCTCCACCCTTTGACAGGTTTTGTATTTAATCCTGCTGGGTGTCCATATCCATACACCTTCCTCACCAGGAAACCTGATGGGGGAGATGGTTTAGTCGCCGACAACCCGACCATGACACAGGTTCGTACAGGTTTACATGGTGCCTGTAGCAAGTCACAGATTTAATCTGGCCTGACCCGCAAAGGTCAACATAGGCAAAAATTTGTAAAATTGTCAATTTTCATCCGATTGACTTGAAATTTGAACAGAATTTTCATATCAGTTCACTGAATTCAACCACCAATTATTTTTGAGGTCAACACCTTAGGTGGATTTTCTAAAATCCCCAATTTTCATCCGACTTGAAATTTGAACAGGATTTGCATTTCAGGTCAATGAGTTCAACCATCAGTTATTTTTAAGGTCAAAAGGTCAACATAGGTCTAATTTCAAAAAATTGAGAGATGGGGCCCAAAACGATATCATGATATATCAAAAAGTTGTGGGCGAGTTATCACAAAATTAGGTGGATGAGTTGGTGAGGTGAAAAGAGCAAGGGGATTAGGTTTTGGTTCAGATCCAGCCCATCAGTGGGATACAAATTGTAAACTGTTCAGCCCGGCAGAGGTATGCGCTCGACCGAGTGCCATTCTACTTTGTTCTGTTTTGCCAAATGTCGCTCCATGAGTGATTTTTCATTTGTTTGTCTCTATGAGCTGGATTTCTCAAAAAGTTAGCCAGATTCGGACGAAATTTGGTGGACAGGTTGGGTGTGTCACAAGGACGAATTGATTTGATTTTAGTGAAGATCCAGATTCAGGTATGGATACCAGAATGTTTAAAGTGATTCTTCACCATTGAGAGATTGAGTCAAAACCAATATATAGCATGACATTTCAAAAAGTTGTGGATGGATTATGACAAAACTTGGTGGATGAGTTTGGTAGATGACAAGAACAAGCCGATTAGATTTTGCTTCAGGTATGGATGCATATTTGGCCTATCAGTGGACTACAAAACGTAAACTGTTCAACCCGGCAGAGCTATGCGCTCTACCGAGTGCCGTTATAGTTCTACAAACTTTCCCACCGTCCCCCTTATAAAATCTTTAAATCATTCCCTTCGTAATCTGTTTATTTTTCTTTCTCATGCGGACTGTCAACAACCAGCTCTGTGAGCCCAACCAACCACCCTCTCTCCCTCCTGAGGACAAAAGTGCATCCCACGATTGTGCACTATGGTTCTGTTGTTCTTGAGTATGGCAGGTTGGCTTCCGGGGTCGCTAACATATTTGGGAAGTGCGGCTGTGCCGTTGATGCTGTGCCCCTCTACCAGTACACTGGTACTAATTTCACCGACTTCGGAAAGATGACAGGCTGAATCAACCCCACCTGGTGTTAATTCAGCAGGAAACGGGACTCAAACTCAGGACCCTAAGCTCCCAAGCCAGCCACCCTAACCACTCAGCCAACACCAGGCTTGTGCACTATGGTTAAAAACTGCCAAAAATGCCAGAACAACCTGAAATAATTCACAATGGTGGGTGTGGTGTAGGTTTATAGTGGGCCCTGCAGAGAACCAATTGGCACACAATCACGAGATAAAAAACATCCGAGGGACGGGGACAGCTCAGTCGAGTTTGGGGGGTTGGAAGAGAGGGAGCTCGGCAAGTTAAGTGAGTCAGAGGCTTGGTTAGAGGACGGCAGCTTGGAGAGACGAGTATAGAACACTGAACGAGTCAAAGCGAGCAGCCAAGTAGCACAAGAGCGGGAGGGTGTTCAGTGGCGCCGAATAGACATCAGTGGACACCACGAAACGGGACAGTCCACCAAACGATCTCTTCACCATAGCTCTCGCCCCTCGAACTACAGCAGTGACAAGGTTAAATTTGGGTCTTGTGACCCCTGCTCATTTGATTATCTGTCGCATGAAAAAGATAAGGTAACACGATAAATCAACGAGTTATCATGGGTGGGTTGGAATTTACAGTCCAGCACACATTATTATTGTTATACGTGCATTTTTCTCTCTTCCCGGTTCTTCTCATTTATAATTATTTAGTAAACGTGTTTCAACATCGGTGTGTTGGTCTGGTGCATGGTTTGTTAATTTGGCAATATAACCAGTTTGAGTAAAACTCATGGCCATTTGGAATTGGCACGGATCCTCGTTAGGTCATGTAAAACCCACGATACAGTTCTTCCGGGTTGCTTGGCCCCAATATATCTATATCTATATCTATATATCTATATATATATATATATAATTTTATTGATGTTTTGGTAATTTCGCTATACGGAGTTAAATGGCGAACCCATATATATTACAACTAAAAAGGCTGCCAGTGTACCAGTTGACAATCTTTGATCAGATCGCAAAATAAAGTGAGGTGTACATGGATGCCATCATGCACTGCACTTGTGCAAAGTTTGAAAAAAAACCTCAGACCATGCATGTCTGATAAATGGTTGGGGACACATTTAAGTTACAAAATGGCCGCCAGTCAGCCATCTTGGATCTCATCTCGAAAAATATGACATGCACATGTAAACCATCATTCCTTAACTGTGTCCCAAATTTGAACAACATTGGTAAATGCATGTCCGAGAAACGATTGAGGCAGTGTTCAGCATCGGCTATTTTTTTTTTTTGTTAAATTTTTACAATGTTCAACATCGGGCATCAGAAACAAGAAACGCAAGTTTTTTTTTTACATTGCGAAACAAAATGCTGTGCATATGTATAACATCATGTATTGCCTTTGTGTGTGCCAAGCACGAATAAAATAGGTCCATACATGTCCGAGATATGGTTGCAGATGGACGCGCGCACACACACACACACAGAGAGACCAAATCCATAAGCTCACGTTTTATAGACCAAGTTCAACGGGGGCTAATAATTGGTCTGATAGACGATAAGGTGTGGCGTGTAACGCTGGTTCGCTCAGCCAATTAATAGCCATTATGCAGTCACAGGCATGGTTCCCCATCTGGTTCATTCATCTCACAGATACGGTAAACTGACCCTGGGCACGGAGATCCAGCCAGAGGTAAGTGTTGTAGATGGTGTCCGTGACACGCCGGGCTTTAGGAGTTAGCTGACCCGTGACTACAATATATCATGCTCCGTATCAGAAACAAGAAATGCAAGTTGCAGTTTTGACTAAAATCCAACAACTTGATCGCGATAGCTCGTTCTATGTACATACGAGTCACAATGAAACCTTTCGAGTCATTTTTTGCAATTATATTAATGCGCTTCAGCATCACCAAACAAGATGGTAAACCAAGACAATTGCGTGTATGAGCTACAAACATCGAGCTCTTTCACAAGTTTGATAATTATCAATCCTTCAGGCCTATTGTTCAGCATACTGAACATTTTTCATTTGAAATTTCCTGATGCACCATAAGCTTGAGAGCCCTCTGGTGCAGACATTCGTGATAGTGAACATATTGTTGTGGGGCCAAGTTTCGGCGGCGAGCACAGACGCTAGATGGAGCAGTAGAGTCGGCTCCACCGCACCCGGAATTTATAGGTCGTCACCCCGGATAACTCCGGAGCCGACGGGTCCCTTATCGGACCGAAGATCGCCAATAGGTCGACCGCGTGGAATAGGGTCGATTGCCAATTTCAATTTACCGAATACCCACGTCGTCCAAACTACCGGGGAAATTCACCGTCGGCGGAGCTTGAGCGGAACGAGCCGTTAGCTGCTCGAACCGTGCGTAACCCGAGGGGATGGTTCCGAGGTCCGTCGGTCCAAATGCACAATTTGCCGCTTCCCAATTTCCCAACACGCACCGTGCTGCATGAAAGAAACACAGAAACGAGCTGAAACATTTAACAGGGGATTTATTTATAATGGGGGGGGGACACACAAACAGCAGAGTTATCTGACTATAAGAAATGCAGTCAATGTACAAGCAAAAGCACTTAACAAATCTACTTGACAAGACAGGCCCGCACACCCAAAAAGAAAATGGACCCGATGGGTCTTCAGTCGGTAGAGCCGGCCCGGGTACCTGTCCTGCATCGTGTGGTCACACCGACTCGAACCACCACGGTGCGAACTCACAACCCGAAGTCCACGACCACGACCGTCTGCAGAGCCCTCGTTGACAACCACTACTGGCTTTGGATGCCAGGTTGGAAATGCCTGGACTGAAAATGTCCTCTCCCAACAGGAATGTCTCACACACGATCAAATGCCACGATCTCTCGAACTGGCGAACGCCCCTGCAGCGAGCACACCGTCTCTCTCCTGAACGCTGGCCCAGACAACCACCCTTTCTCCTTTAGGAGGGAGGGGCTTCTTCCCATGACCACTCGCCTCCTGATTGGTCGGACCCATCGCGCGATTCGCTGGCCGTCCCTCATTGGACAGGCCCACGGTAGTCGGGGCAACTCCCACCCTTCTGGGCGGAGTCCCGATCGGAGGCGTTTGTGGCTCCGCCCACCTCACCTCTGGCCACGTGCGTAATGGCGATGGTGTCGAGTCCGAAACAGGGCGGGTGAGACGCCCGCTCCTTGCCGATTGGCTGAAGAGGGACGCCATGCCTATGTTAGACTCCGCCCACACACGCACTCGCCAGCGAGCGTGCGAAGATTGCCGCGAGCAGGTGTTGTGAGAGCGAAGATGGGCGTTGTTGTCGTTGTGGATGTAAAAACCCTAACTATAAAAATAACTCTGCAGCGCACGAACATTTAATTCCCATTAGACTAGGGACGGGACCCTAACTAGAAACACATACTTACCGATATAACTGATCTATAGGGACTGACTGTTGTGTGCAGTAAGCTTCCAAATTCGTAACAATATAACCGTGACTGACGATATTCAAGATGGTGAAAAATATAGTCAAACCACAAAATGGTACCTGTAATGGATGCAGTTTGAGGCACAACACATCTTCCCCCTGGCAAACTTGAGCAAACTCTCCAAGAGGGTCCTGCAGGCGCCGTGCCAATGAAACAGCCTGTCTCAGCACAGGCGGGTACTCTCGGAACTCAATCTGGTGAGGGGAGTGGAACAGTATTTTCATAGATATGAAAACAATGGATTTCTATATGCTTCACTCAAGAACAAAAGGGCATGAGTTAGACAGTGACTTCTTTCTCAGCACATGAAGCTCGAAATTAAGAAAGCTCAGGGGCTGGTGAAACAGGAATACAGCACCTCTGCAGTTCGGCCGTTCATGTACAGGATACTGAGATCTGTGGGGATTAATTCCACAGCTACTGGACTCCCAGCTTGCTCTTGCTCAGCTTCAGAAACCACACGTCGCACATCCTCAACAACCATCAGAGCATCTCTGCTCATACAAAAAAGACAAACAAGCCACCAAGGCTATGCACACCCACTGTAAATACAATCTAAACTGTAAATACGGGAGATAATCATCAAGACAAATTCTAATAAAATAAGAACGAAAATTGAAAATGGCATTTTAGCTGTGGGGGGAAGGAAAAAAGAAAAGAAAAAAAAAAAGATGGTGTTTATGGTTTTTACGATGATATCCAAATTAGACTCAAATGCTAGTTATCTTAACTGATATAGTATTATTAACCAAATTTCTGGCAACCTTCGACTGATTCTGCAACTTGACCGGACGGCATTAGCTCACGTGTCCTAAAAACCTGCTCTGCTGTAATGCACATCCTCTCGCTGCTCTTTTCACCACATCACTTGCCTGAGGTCATCTTTCATCTGCTTGGAAATCATTCATCATCACTGCATTACATAAAAAGGTGCAAAAACTGATCCCTTCAACGGCAGACTGATCAGCTTACTTCCAAATATCAGCAAGGTCATGGAATCCATCATCACAGTTGATATGAAACCCTTCCCTTTCTCCAATGGCCTCATCTCAGATCACAAATTTGGAGTCAGACCAAATAACCAAGGCCACCTTGGACATGCTGCTCCAACTCTCCCAACAACTGGTGGAAGCTCTCAATGTCACAAGAGATCTGGGCCATCTCTCAAGACATTGATATCTCAAGCTTTTAAGACAGTCTGGCATCCTGCATTGCTCTCCAAACTGTCTGAGGATGGCATCCAAAGCCGACTCCACTCTTGGGTTACTGACTTCCTCTATTCTCGTAGACAACGTGTGGCTCTCAACGGAATCCTTTCATCCCCTCTCCTCGTTAAAGGGAGATTTATGAAAAATTTGTCTAAAACGCTGGCACACGTCGAATACGTTATGGGTACGTTTTGTATACGTTAAGAGCACGCTGAAAACACTGCATACGTCGTAGTACGCTGGCTTTAAAGTTGCACTTTTGGGTTGTCCTCAAATTTTTGCATGCTTGAAATTTTACGACGTATGCCGGCGTATGACTCACACGTTCCGCTACGCTGGCCATAAGTTGTAGGCACGTTATGCGATTGTTGACACGTCGACACACGCTACTTGAAAGTTACTCATAAGTCGAAACACGTCGAGGTAATGTTTAGCGTACCCGAAACTATTTCTAACCTAGAGTAACGTTTTGTAAGCACGCTACACGAACGTTGTTCACACTTCGCAACACGTTACTTGAAAGTTCCTCATACGTCGAAACACGTCAAAGTAATGTTTAGGGTACCCGTGACTTATTTATAACCTATGAGTAACGTGCTTGGGAATTATTTGTAAAGCATGTCTTACGCACAAATACGTATGTAGACATATTTGACGTCTTCAGGACGACCACAGAACTTACTGAACGCGTTTCTAACTTACAGATACTGTATAATGGCGTATTGGCAGCGATTAGGGGAATTGGTATATAAAAAGGGGCTTCGCAGGAGGAACCCGTCTTTTTTTTTTAGACTTCGTGGTGAGTACATGTTCATGTCATTCCGAGAGATGGAGGATACGGCAAGGCTGAGACGACAATACCTACCTGTCCTCCAACATCAACATGACCTCATCGAGTTGACACTGCACCAGTTGCATGCCAATAGAGCCGGAGAAGAAGACGTGAACGGAGGAGAAGGAACTGGGTCAGACCATGGATCGGGAGGCGACGCCATTACGGCATATATGACTAGCTCATGGTGGAACTCCGGAACGAGGACCAGCATCCTTCATCAACTTCCTGCGAATGCCCCCAGCGATGTTCGACGAGCTGCTAGCCAGAGTGGGTCCAAGGATAACCAAGCAGTACACCTTCTACAGGGATCCGCTTGAGCCTGGCATGAGGCTGGCACTGAGCCTGCTGCTGTTGGTGCCGTGACTGCAGTGCTGTGGAAGCGATTTAACTCGTTCAATGAAAACGATTTCAATTGCCGAGCACCAGCGTCCAAAAACAATAGGGAGTGAAAGGCATTTATTTAAAGTGAAGTTGCAGCCTATGAATAGAAAATCTCACGTAATCGTCGACGATACGCTGCCACGCTATGCATACGTTAACTATCGTTGGCATAGGTTGTGGACGCCTAAAACACGCTAATCAATCGTTGGTATAACTTATCTATAAGTTATCGAAGCGTTCTGTGTTCATTACTAGTACATTATGCATTTGTCCAAGTCGTTTTGAATACTTTAAAAACTGAAACAAAAAAATAGTTCATCGTGGGAATGAGAAAAAAAAATACCCCCAAGAGGGAGTGCCGGTCATCTCTGCCAGAGGTCGAAAGTAATCTGTGCCAGACTGGAATAGGGGCGTTCATAAAGTACGTACGCTCTACTTCCGGTTTCAAAACCACCACACCCCTCTGTATGCAGGCTAGTGACCACCCGACCCACCCCCTCATACATCGCTAATCGCTTGCAAAGCAGCAGTTCCTTATGAACGATTTGTAAGCCATGACGATGCAGTCCCTAGCGGTGTAATTTACCTTTTTCTTTTAATATCACAGCACGCAATTTTGAAAATAAAAGTACAAATTGTCTTTCAAAACAATGTTAATGTCATAAATGAAAGTAATTGTGCATATAAACTTGTTTCCATTGTTTTAGTTAAATCTGACAAAAGCTTCAAATGTAATATTTGTCTCGGAGAGTTCGGTTCTTAATTTTTTAAACTTTTTTTTTTGTACGTACTTTATGAACGGCCCATACAGGGAATCAGACGAAGTTTGAAGGGCTATAAATCGGAACGAGAGCAAATTTCAAAAAAATGGCTCGTGTTGTTCTAGATAATAGTCCATAGTATCTGAATCACATATAACTTTGATCTTCTTGATAAATGAGGGAGGAGATACGATTTGAAATCGACGATTTTCGCAATTTTGACAGCCTCGTGACGTTGACCTCGACCTTGGACGACCTTGTAAGTTATATCGTTGTGCGTCTCATCGACCTCTATCATTCCACTATTGGTTATTTGTCTCCACTCGGTTTGATTGTGGACGGACGGACGGCGACGGACGTATGTACAGATTCAGACTGGGGTTATTAGGTCATCTCTACTGAGATGATAGAGATGACCTAAAAATTAGCCGAAAAGAACATCGAACAATGGTGCAAAGTAGTCTCCTATTCGTGGACGCAACGAGGATCCATCATCACCCACACCCTCCCATCACGCTCACCTAATACTACTACTACTGATACTACTGACATTGACATCTACTCAACATGGAGTCTGGAACACTGACGGGTTCCTCTTGTGAAGCCCATTTGTATATACCAATTCCCCTAAACGCTGCAAATCGCCATTATACGGTAGATGCAAGTTAGAAACACGTTCAGCAAGTTCTGTGGTCGTTTGGAAGACGTCAATCAAATTCGTCTACATATGACAATGTGCGTTTGAGATACGTTACACATAGGTTCAAAGCACGCTACTCATAGGTTCAAAGCATGTTACTCATAGGTTAAAATTAAGTTTCGGGTATGCTAAACATTACCTCGACGTGTTTCAACTTATGAGTAACTTACAAGTAACTGTGTCCGACGTGTGACAAATGATCGCGGAGCGTGCCGAGTACTTATGCCAGCGTATGCGGAACTTGTGAGCCATACGTCGAGTACGTCGTAAAATTTTCAGCATGCTTGAAATTTCACGACGTACTAGACGTACCACGGAATATGACAGCGTACTTCATTGTTTTCAGCGTGCTCCTAACGTATACACAACTTACCCATACCGTATTCGACGTGTGCCAGCGTTTTAGACCATTTTTCATAGGTCGGCATACGCTGGCTAAATCGTCAAGGTGTGACTGCGTGGTTGACACTTCCAATTCTCAGGCGGTTATGATTTAAATCGGCGTGCGGCAGCTTTTTAACAGAGAACGCCACAAGTTTGTCGGCGATACGTGCAGCGCGCTATGACTAAGTTAAACTATCGTTGGGCATAGGTTGTGAACGCCGACAACAGGCTAAGCATTCGTTGGTATAAGTTATCTATAAGACAACGAAACGTTCTGTGCCCGTTACTATATGTTATGCATACGACCAACACGTTATGAATACGACCAAAACTTAAAAAAAAAACTCAAAACTTCAGCATACGCCAACGTTTTACATACATTTTTATACGTTGCCATTGCTGGCTAAAACGTCAAGGTGTGACAGCGCCTTAAGGCTGGGGTCTCCAAGGCAGTATTCTGGGCTCATTCCTATTCCTAATCTTCATCAATGACCTCTTTGACTCTGGAAAATCTCCTTTATCTATTTGGTGACTCCTCCACCCTCTGCCGTGACATCCCGAATCCTTCAGACAGGCAGGCTGCAGCCTCTTCCCTCTCTTCAGACCATGACAAAAATCACAAGCTGCTCAAACACTTGGAATATGTCTTTTAATCATGAGAAATGTCACACTCTCACTCTCTCTGAAAGGACCATCTGGCAAACCCTCCAATCTACATTCTTAAAGGGGAACCCAAACGCTCAGACCTCCTCAATGTTAATCTATCCCTTGATACCCCACAAAATGGATAGTCTTTTTCCGATTTATTGGACGAGGTTTGTCTGAAATACCCAGGTGTGGATCGGGTCTACGAAATGATCGCTTTTGTGCTCGGAACATGGTATGGTGAGTGCACTGTTATGAAACAACAGAGATGGCTAGATATTGTGGTTATCTGCCACACCAGAGAGGATGCCATCCCCACAATTAGGCGGAAGAAACAGCCATCGCTCAAAACTGTAGGACCATCTCTACCCAGCTACCAGCATATGTATACAGGCAATTTGAGGGGTGAATCAAACACCTGTGTTGGCCTGACCGATCTCACATCACCACCCACCTCGACGGTGTGACACGGCACGGCATGACCATAGACATGACGGTGGGACACGGCATTCATTTCCCATTTTGTCAGCAGTGTCTGAGTATGCCTGTGCCGTGTTTCCGCTGGAGTAATATAACTGATTTTTCAATTAATACAAAATCCCTCCTAAATCGTCTATTGAACCGAAAATCAAAATCTACCAATCTGTAGTGAACATGCGAACATGCATTTTTCATCTTCACGAACCACCTCCATTGTTGCCATTTTCGTCTGAATCACTTGCATGAGGCTCAAAACGATATGGCTCCAAAATTGCCCCGAAAGCGTTAAAATCACTTATTTTGTCTCTGATAGTTTCTTCAAAATCCAAACGATCAGTTTCAACATAATGAGAACCTTCAGAGTTGCTAATGACGGTGGAATCAGTGTCAGAATCCAAGCTCGAAATACACTTTCTCTAAATGTAAGCCACCATTTGGATCAAGGTGGGTTCTGAGTGACGTCACTGGCGAAAATCAAAAATCAACACTCTTGTGCTTTCCTTTTTTCTGGCAATTTATGATTGGCAAGAAGATTTCAAATTTTTTTCCCTTCAAATTAGAACGTGATTAAAGATTTTTAATGGTTTTCAGAAAATAAAATTGTGTTTGGGTTCCCCTTTAACAATCATATTGAGGAAGTTTAGTCACCCAAACTATTGGGTCTCACTATTAGCTATGTTCTTTCTTCGGCAAAAAAACACATTTTCAAGTTGGCTTCCCAAGTGATTTGCTGATTAGGTATCCTCCGTCACACAGAATCCTTCCTTGGCACACCTAAACTCCTATCCATATAAAAGGTTTTCATCTGCAGCTTGATTGAGTATTGTTTTCCACTCTGGGCTGGCATCCCTGCCTCACATCTTGCTCAGTTTGCTGTCGTGGAAACCAAGGCCTTCAAGATTATTGGACTCTTCCACAATGAAGCTGAGCCTGTAGGCCTATCATTTTCCCCATCGCAGACAGATCAGCAGTCTCTATGTCTTCTCCTGCTTCCTTTCTGGTCTTGCACCCTCTGCTCTTTCTGTGCTTTGGCCCCACACGGTTCCTGCAGGGTGCAGGCAGTCCACCTTCAACCCCCTTCTGGTGAAACTCTCAAAATCCAGCATCACTGCTCACCCACACTCAGATTATCCCCCATTCAAAATCATGATCTTTTCTACTCCCATTGAACTCCCAGCCTACCTCCTCCTAAATTTTGAGTTTTTCATTATTAGTTGTCCAAGTCTCCCTCTATTTTGTCCTTCAACCCTGCTG
>CM068954.1:99816287-99839325 GCA_035128595.1 Eptatretus atami
GTTGCGTCCTGATCCGTTCAGTGTTCTCGCTCTTTCACGAGCCCCGACTCTATACAAAAATTAAAAATGCAGTCCAGTGGTCTCAAATTGTCTGCCACTCAGGGCATTCCATTTGAAAAACTACTTATGATATCACTGTTATTTATAAACCTTAGCCAATATTAAACATTCCAGCAAACATCTTAAGAGATTCAAGCTCAGTCTTAATCAGATGTCAAAAGCAGTTTTTTTAAACCGTCTGTATAGCTGAGCTGTCTTTACACATTTTTGTTTCTCTACAAATTATAGGCTCATGGAAGAGCAAAAGTAGAGGGCAATGTTCTGAAGTGGGTGAGTGGGACAATATGGAGGTGCAACAAGGGGATTAATGAACAGGCGGTGATAGAAGAGGGAAGGAAACATAGCAACTTGCAAATAAATGTGGGGAGGTAGTTAATGAGGACAGAAAAATATCAGGTAGATATTGAGAAAGCAGCAGGAACGGGTGGGTGCCTTTGCTTCTTTGTGGGAGAAGCCAACATTATTTAGATCTTTGGATTCAACGATATCCTGGAGTGGGTAGTGTAAAACAGGTGCACCGGCCAATGAGAGAGAGTAGAACTTCTCTGGGCAATGGAAAAAAGCCTTGGAGGCCATGAGAAATTCAAATCTACCAAGGCTAGACTTGGCATTATGGAGGATGCCTAATCTGCAGGTGGCTTTGGAGGCCACTTGATATTTCGTTTGCCAAGGAGATGTAGCAGATTAAAAAAACAAAAAACAAGTAAAAAATACATAAAATGTCAAAGCCCCCGCTGTTTTAGTAATTTTGCTGTACGGAATTAAAGGGCAAGTCCATATTTATGTGCAACTAAAATGACCACCAGTCTACCAGTCGGCCAACTTTGATCAGATCGCAAAATAAAGTGAGGTGCACGTGTATGCAATCATGTGCTGTGCTTGGGCCAAGTTTGAATAAAATCGGAACACACACGTCTGAGAAATGGTTTGGGACACATTTAAGTAACAAAACGGCCACCAGTCAGCTATCTTGGATATTATCTCAAAAAAAAAAAAGACGACGCACATATGTAAGCAATCATCCATTACCTGAATGCCAAGTTTGAACAAGACTGGTAACTGCATGTCTGAGAAATGGCTGAGGACGTGTCCCACACCGCGTTTTTTTTTTTACAACTAAAATGGCCGCTAGTTGGCCATCATTGATCGCGTCACGAAACAAAATGATGTGCACCTGTATACCGTCAAGTGTTGTCTTTGTGCCAAGTACGAATAAAATCGGTCCACACATCTCTGAGATATGGTTGTGGACGCACGCACGCAACTCGCACACACGGACACAAAAATTGAGACCAAATCCATAAGCTCCCGTTTCAGACCAAGTCCAACGGGGGCTAATAAACTGTAAAGATACAGTATGCGATTTTAGGAGAGATGTGTAAACTCGATGAGGCTATGCATCTCATTGCAAATAAAAAGTTACAAATGAAACTGACAATTTCCTCTATATCAAAGGCATCTGTCTACATATCTTCTGGTCCATACCAGCCCTCACACCACTTCATCACCAAACTTCTGACACCATTACATCACAGGATTACTGTTGTTAGCTTATACCGACCGTATAATCGTAACGTGTACAATCCACCTCCAGAACGAGCTCGTCCATCCATCACAGATCCTTGACTGGGGAATCTGATAGTTTAACCATATTTTTGTATCCTGAAGGATTAAAATTTCATTTGAACACATGTCCATGTTAACACTTGACCAGTTGAAAACTCATGAGAGTCTGATGACTGCAAACCAAAATACAAATACTGGAAGCCTTTATTTTATTGTGTTCCTCTTATTACTCCCATCCAACATTTTCTAAAGGAGAGAAAAAAAAAGGCTCAATTGCATTTTCCTCATACGTTCACTCATCTGTAGCTGTAGTACCGCTTCAAAAAAGCGAGTGTGAAATCAGGTGATTCGAAAATGCAACACCCTTGGCCGAGCACACAAAAACTACCAATCAAAATCCCCAAAAAGGAGCAGTGATTCATAGTAGGTTTGTCGACAAACCTGAGTTGTCAATTTGTGACATGTGACCAATTATTATTAATTGGAGGTGCCAAGAAAAATTGCTGAAAAAAAAACAAAACAAATTGGGCATCTGCTTTTGACATCTGGTTGAGCCTTGCATATCATGCATGACATGATACAATACTGCAGAGCCATGTAACGTACACGTGCCAAAGAACAAACCTGCTCTCTCCACCGACAACTACCACTTGGGGCTTTTTATTGAGGATGAACTGTTTCAAGGACTCCATGTCTGCCACCTGCAAGAAAATTTTAAAAAGTAAATAAATAAAACGAGGGAAAGCAAATATGCCACCGATTTGATGGTGAATAACATGATGGTTCGATTTGTAAGCCCAACGCTAATGAATGGTGAAGATGAATTGATGAACCATCAGGCCCACCCCACCCCCTTCCTTTCACCACCAACACCACCACCACCACCACCCTCAAAATCATTACACCACCAATCAACACCTGCTGTCCAACTCCAAATCCATTACACATACAGCTGTGAAAGTTTATGCCCAAAGATGCCAAATAACAATGCTGTTGAACCGACCTTTTTTTCCCTGTCATCCTCCCTCCGGGCATTTCTCCTTTTCATGAAGTGTGGAAGGCGCAAAAAGTCCGTGACTTCCCCTTCTCCATTCACCAAGGCGCAGAACACGGGTGTGTTCCTGATGTGCACACAGCCTATTGTACGTATGATTGTCATCAAACTTTTTTTGAGAGCAAATTCAGTCTCGAGGGTGTCATCCCTCTTTTCCTCACCAATTTTCACCCTCACTATGTACCTTCTCCTTCAGCTTGTGCATCCACCAAACGGCGCACAATCTCAGTTAGATTCTTAGAGATCCCCCAAAATGGTTTCGGTCAAATTTGCTCTCATGCTACTCATTGGGAAGGCTGTACTTTGAGTCATGTTTCAATGCAAGCCGATAAACCTCTCAAAACAGCAATAACAATGCAGCAAGAAGTCGATGCCTAAGGCCAATGACGTAACAACATGCACTTCAGGAACATGGACAAGCAAATCTCACTTGCAAAAAAACTTTTACAAAAGTGAAGGAATTTTCTTTTGGCATTTAATTTAAAGCTCTAACCACGAGAAAACATGGTATCTGGGAGAAAAACATAGTTCGATCTTGACGTTGAAAAAAACAAACAAGTTTTGTTCAAAGCTACAACCAACTTATTATGAAAGAGAGGACATACGCAACCTACAACCTAACATTAACAACATCCATACGTATGCAGCACATGGCTGCTGGTTGCATCATTTCAGGGGGTAAATTTGTACCAGATTTAATGTTCCACCCACCCCAGGTCTATCCCATAGATTTGGACAGGGTGTCAACACACCGTAGTCCAGGATTTTCAAAGCCTGGACACATTGGGTCTTCTATAATCAGATAGAAAAAAACAAAAACAAAAAAAAACCGTACCATTCAGGGGAGTATGCAAGGCCCAATACTCTCAGACCTCTTGTGCCACTGTCTCCCATAAGGTCATCATCATCTTCCTGCTGTTGGTCTGGCTGGTAAGGAGCCACCTGCAGAAAGCTCCGCAACTTCTGGGCACAACACTGCCACAAAGAAGAAGAGCATGCCAGGCATCAGCGCAGGCTTCTACCATTTACAGCCACAGCCTCTGGAGCTCTGGGTATGATCACATTCACATTCATAGCATGATTTGCCAATACAGGCTTCAGTGAGCAATCTCTTTTTATACAAGTTTTGTTCCTGCATTATTATGGTCTCCCAATCAAAAAATATTAAAAGAGTGAACGAACGAATGAACACACAGTGAAAATAATCCAAAGAAGCAACCTCAAACCCCATTGCCTCACAATTATTATTGGCATCTCACCCTCATGACGTGCGTCTGTGCCTCAGCAAGAAGTCGATGCCTAATTTCACGACCGAGCTGTGTGTACAGGCAGGCATTGAGAGCAGTTGCCACGGCAAGGCCTCTCTGCCTGTTCCACTCCTGAACCTGATGGCTGAATTCATCTCGGTAGTAGAACTGTTTTATTTCATCATAATAAGTAGGATCGCCTTCAAAGCTACAATGAATACACAGAAAAACAGACGAAAATCACATGCAAGAATGGAATTTTAAAACAAAAACCAGACATATAATACCAATCCTATGAGACAGAACACTGAAAGAGAAAGAGATGAAGAACAACTTTGCATCCTTACCCTGGGCCCTTCATATCCACAGATATATCCATGATGACTAGCCCTTCCTGCTCTGCCAATGTCATCCTCAGGAACTCATCTCCTTTGAGCTCCTTCACTGGCTTATTGCTCAAGTACTTGAACTGATACGCGTAGTGTGCTTCATCAATCTCCTGTACATGTGCACAACATGCCATGGCACAATAAGAGAGACAGCCAAGAGGAGATGATGATGATGGTAGTGGGAGGAGGCAGCTGGTATCTAATCAGGACTAGCATAACCCACGCTCTGCGCGACATGTTGGGGTGGGTGTGTTTGAGAAAGGAACTGATGCAGAGTATCAGTAGTAATTTTACTTTAATGCAGTAAGTGGAATACGATTTCACCGTTTCAGAACCATTTTATTTACTTTTTTTTTGTACCATGCACCTCATATGGTCTTTGAGATAATGCAAGCCGAATATCACGTTACTCGAGCGCAGAACGAAGTCGAAGATAGCGCGACACGAAACCACAAACTCGGAAATAATATATAAGATGCAACAAGCATCGATACTTCAGTGGTGAATGCAAATAAAGTCAAGCAATGTTTACATGATCGGAACATTTTTGTATGCCATTTGCAACGATGAAATACTTAAAAAAAAATTTTTTACACATGCAGCGATTCTTAAAGGCAAAAATCCCCCCAAAAATCCTTCCCCGTCAAAGGCGTGGAATGAGAATGTTTTTTTTACTTTACATAAAGAAAGAGAGCAAGTTAAAAATTTTAATTCTGGCTTTGTCCATGTCAAATAAATAAGAAGCACAACTTCTTGAATAGGGAAATGCAATAAGCATATTCCTTAAGTGAAGGGTTGTTTTTTTGTTTAAAGGAAGATGATTTTGGTGTACTTTCACATGAATTCCAAGGACATTAATTGATAACAGATGAAGACACAGTAGATGGGATTTGAACCGAGGTTCCTGACATCACAAGTTATGGGTTCAGATAGGAACGCTAACGGGCCAACATACAATGTATTATTTAAAATACACATATCAAACATCATTATGAATTCCTTTCTCTTGCACGCCCATTTCTGATTCTGCCACAAATCAAAACGTCCATACCCACGTTCCAAAATCCAGACTCAATGCTCGCCTCCACTCATTTGTTCCGAGTTATTTCTCATCTGCAGAACAAACTTGCTTAGTCTTTTCAATTTCATCCTTCCCTCCAGGTCTTGAAGATGGCTGTTCAGCATGGCTTCAGGTCACCCCCCCCCCTCACCCTACAATCCATACTCAATCTTTTCTACTCTCATTAACCCTCCCCCAGCCCACCCCCTTTCTTTCCAGGTTATCGTCATTTCTTCGCTCTCCATTTTTTGTTCCATTGCCATTTCATCCAGTCTTCTCTTCCTGTTCTCTCAAGCTTTGTTGTTGTGTTTGAGCTTGTTCACCCCCAACCTGCTCGTGATGCGTTTCCCCACTGTTCCATGTGTCGTGTTCTGTACCTGTAGCTCTTCCACGAGCGTAAACTTTGTATACAAAAAAATAATAACAAACTGTACAAGTGATCCCACCTGCTTTGATGAGGAGGAAGAATATGTGAAATGTCAAAAGGAAAAATAAAATAAATAAGAATTACCAGTCTCTCAGGCCCAAAAAACAACTTTTTTGTTTATTTTCGTTTTGTCCGTTTGATGCTCCCATGTAAACACAGACCTCATGATGCTGGGATGATTCCAGGTTCAAGACCCATATACTTGTTGATTTCTCCATCTTGAAATGCTTGTCATTCATATAAAAGTAAACCGATATTTCCTAATAACCTTTTCCTGCATGTGATACATGTACAAGTTTATCCAGTAGCCTAGGATATTGCATTAAGAAACCAGAAGGGCACTCGGTAGAGCGCATACCTCTGCCACGTAATGCTTGATCCACGAGAACATATCTGGCCCAATACATTCTTGCAATATTATGCGACACAGACAGTACTATATCGTTTTTGAGCCCGATCTCCCAATGGTGAAGAATCACTTAAAAAATTAAATAATTATCGTATCCAGATCCGGATTCAGATCTTCACCAAAATCGAATCGATTCGTCCTTGTGACACACCCAACCTGTCCACCAAGTTTCGTCCGAATGCGTCCACAACTTTTTGAGATATCGTGCTATATCTCATTTTTGGCCCTATCTCTCAATGGTGAAGAATCACTTTAAAAATTGTAGTAGTCGGATCCAGATCCAGATCTTCACCAAAATTTAATCACTTCGTCCTCGTCACACATCCAACCTGTCCACAAAATTTCATCCGGATTCGTCCACAACTTTTTGAGATATCCTGTACACAAACAAACAAACAGACAAAAAGGGGTGAAAACAAGCTCCTTCACCTCCGGTGGCGGAAGGTAATTAGAACAACTTTTACGATGTACCAAATTAGTTCTATATTTCAAGATTACAGGTACTTTAACAACAATCGATTTTAACGCCATCTTGATGCTGTGGAAAGCTAGGTCCTCAAAATCATTGGGCTCTACCACGCCGAAGCTGAGTGTCGAGGCATGTTACTTTCAGATCGCAGACAGGTTGGTGGCCTCTGTGTTCCACTGTCTCCTTTTTGGTCTTGCACCCTCTATCCTCTCTTGGCTATGTGCCTCAGATTTCTGCAGGATACACATGGTGTCTGCCAACAACCCTCTTCTTGTTAAACTCCCAAATCCAGGCTCACTGCTCACTTCCACTCACTTGTTCCTCTTTTCTTTCACCTGTGGAACCAACTTCTCCAGTTCATTCAGTCCCATTCTTCTCTCCAGCGCTTCAAGATAGCTGTTCGCCACTACCTCGGGTCATCCCCCATCCATACCGATGATCTCTTCTACTCCAAATTCCCAAGAACTCCCTGTTTATAGGTTATTGTGATTCTCCCCTCCCCCCTCAGCTCTTTTTTGTTTGTAACTTGATTTGTTCCTTTTCTTTTTCATCCCACCTTCCCCTCCTCTTCTTGCTGTGTTTCATTCAGCTTATTCACCCCCATGTGTCCTTGTCCTCCTCTCACTCCCATTTCTACTCTGCTGTTGGCGTTTCCCCCTTTCCATGAGCCTCGATCATGTATACAAAAAGGAAGAACTATCAAAGATGAAGGAGGTAGAGATATATATTATTCGTGAAAAAACATACTGTAAGGTTACAAGGTGTGGGGAAGCATGTAACTGCCAAAAAATTCCAAATTGATGCAGTACGTGGAAAAAAGCTCCTTACATAGCTCTTCGTTCTACACCTAGGTAGAGTCAGAGTGTATAGGTGTGAAGTGGTGGCAAGACGAGTCTCCCAACCAAAGACCCTGACAGAAGGTACCAAGTTGGAAAGAGCAGAAAAGCAATTACCATGAAAATATCTGGAAAACAAAGTTAGAGTAGTAACAGACTGACGATGTGAAAGTGCTTGGAGAGAAGAGCCGAGTTCTCCTCAACCAAATTGACAATTCTGGACTACTCCAAACCAACCAAATTCTGGAGCCTGTCTAATAGGGACAGATGACTGGCTGGTGCTCTAGCCCAAATGTGACAACTGTACTCCATAAGGGACCGGATAGTTGTCTTACACAAACAGAGGATAGCATCCGGAGGTAGAAATTTCTGGGCTCGATGGAGACAACCAACTCGCACAGAAACTCTTTGCAATACCTGATATATATATACTTCTCCCAGTTGAGATTATGGAAGATATCAAGACCAAGTAGGCACAGGTCTGATGCTTCTGGTAAGATCAAAGGACCCATGTGCATAGGAGAAAAAGACCTGCCTTATCTCTCGAACAAGACAGGGGCAGCAATTTAATCTCCTTGGTAAAGAAAGTTATAAGCCAATCGGGACCCCACTTCAATACGCGCTCTAAATCATTGTTTAGTGAGGCACAAACTTAACTACAAGAAGTGTTACTTGAATTAGGGGATACACCATAGAGTGTGGAATCATCGGCATACATGGCGAGCTGGGATGAAACGTTATCAGACAAGTCACACACATATATACTGTATATATACTGTATGTATATATATATATATATATATTGTATATATATTGTATATGTATGTATAGTTACGGTTGTGGGGGTAGATGAAGGAATTTAGCATGGAATAGAGTAGTTTGGTCCATGGATGTGTGGGATGCATCTCAATGTAATTAAGTAGGGAAACTGAGCTCAAGTGTTTCGTGTCACCATATGGAGGGGGGGGTGGTGTTAATTAGCTAGGGAGTAAGAATAAGAACCCCCAGTGACTTTTCCCTATGTTGTTATATTTCAAGATCGGCAATAAAGGTGGGGAAACGCATCCCTAAAACAACAGCGTCAAACGTGCCGAGCAGGGAGAAGCCCCGCCTCCAAGGGTGACGGCGGGAAAAGTCACGACCCCGAGGCTGATGATTGATGGGGGTGACGTCAGGTGTGCCGAGCAGGCAGAGGCCCCACCTTCCCGGGTTTCGTGCGAGCAAGACACGCCCCGGAGGAAGAAACGGTGGTTTTGACGACGTTAGTCAGTCAGAGGTAGGAGTTCAGGGTGAGCGCACGCACGCGAACGGCGGCACGATCCTTGTGTTCGTGTTGAGGTGATTTGGCTCGCGTGGTGAAGCAAGACACTGGCCTTCAGCTTTTGGTTGGATCGGTGAGGACGATTGACGCACGAAGCAGCTGCACTGGGTCCCTGAGCCTTGGTGTGGAGTGCCGCTCGCGGATTGCCTGGCGTGAGTTTGTCCCACGATGAGGAAGTGACGAGGCACCATTTTGCGAGCATTTGCACGTGCTGGTGTAAGCCCCTCGATTCCAAATTCCACAAAGACCAGCTCTGGGCCAAGCTAAGTACAAGAATAAAAAAAGGGTTTTCTTTTTATTTTGTTTTCTCTTTGTCTGTGCAGTATTTAAGTCTGTGTGAAGAGGTGCCTCGACTTTAGGATTTATTTCCTTCATTATCATGACCTTTTGAATTATTGTGCTTTGTAAATATTTATTTTCATTAAATGTGTTCATTTTAAGAAACTATCCATGTATTTGTCGTGGGGTTAGAGTATAAACCCCCACTGTGCTGTGCTCCTCCGTCCTTCCGCCATTGCCCCATGCCCTTCATGCGCATGTGATAATCTCCGAGGATGAACGTGTCTGCTTCCTAATAAGGAATCGCTCGGCCGTCCAGGAGCTGGCGGTGTTGACCGCCGTCACCACAATTTGGGTCCGGGGATGAATCTGGGCTGGCCATCCCCGCAACAATATATACCAGAAAGAGAGTGAAACAAAGAACAGAATCCTGAGGAATACCAGAATTTACAGAGGGTAATTCCACATAATAATGGACATGAAGCATAAAATTTGAAAATGTATTTTTCAAAAGGATTTCTGTTGGACGGTGTTTAGTTAGTCTGAATTTTCATAATTTATGCGATATTTACTCCGTGGATGACGTCACGTGATTTGGCTGCCATCTTGAAAGAACTGCCTCAACGTCTTTCAACGGTAAGTCATTCTGTCTGTTATCATTTTGTCGAAAATGTTACGTCCGTTACAGTGAACTTTTCAAAATATTTTTACAAACAAGACAGATCGTATCGTTGGAATATAGAAAGTATGCTACTAATGCTTAGTTTGCTTACCGTGAATGAAAGGTAACTACAAATTCGTTATTTCGCAGGATTTAAGAATTGTGCTATGGCCAGTTTTAGTTGTGTCCATTTCGATGTTACGTCCGTTACGCCCTCTAAATGTTGATTTTTGCTTTAGTAGTAGACTACACAGTGGGTTTGTACCAATATCAGAAAGCCATAGAGACTAATTACGATATGTAATAAAGAAACTCTCTGTAATAGGCCAACCTTTTCAAAATTTCAACATTAGTGATGCAATTTTTGTCTCAATGTTACGTCCGTTACGCTGGAATTACCCCAGATTAAATAGGTGATGATTGACCATCAAGGACCACCTTCAACTTTCGGTTAGAAAGGAAAGCAGAAATTATGGACAACATCCCACCTGTCACACCACATGACTGAGGCTTGCACAGTAGTCCTTCTGCCACACCTTATCAAAAGCCTTTGAAATATGCAAAGCAACCAAACGGATCTCACCCCTAAAATCTGAGACCCTGTTCAAATGATCAGTAATTAGGAAGAGTAAGTTACCAGTCGACCTGGAATGGCGAAAGCAACACTGACCACCATCAAGAAGTTCATTGTCCTCAAGGTGATGAAGAAGCTTATGATTGATAAATCATTCAAATATCTTACAAAATCACAGGAAGAAGACGAATGTAATGGTAATTAATAGCCAGAGAACGCTCACAAACTCCCTTAAAAGCAGGGACAACTGAAGCCACTTTCCATGACGAGGGAAACACTGAATCGGCCAAGCACATATAACATGGCTTGGTAATAATTGGTGAATGTTCAGGGCAACACCTTTGCAATATAACTAAAGGAATCCCATCAGGACCAGTAGCTTTTGAGGTATCCAAAGAATGAATAATTCTGGCAGCATTCTTAGAAGTAACAAAAAAAATAGACTTTTTACAGCCATTTTTCCCTGCTGAGCAGGGGGCAGCTTTTGCGGGCTCCATGCAATCATCCTCTTCTTGAGGCAATGTTTGTGCCGGATGCCCTTCCTGACGCCAACCCTGGTCGCCTCTTATATACACAGGATATGGTACACCTATTCTAACCAGGGCATACACCGGGACCAGTACACTGGTACTCATTTTGTCGACCTCGAAGGATGACAGGCTGAGTCAGCCCCCTGTGTTATCATGTTGCCACTATGGCCGAAATCAGGACCCTAGGATCCCAAGCCAGCCACCCTCACCACGAAGCCAACACCAGGCTCCATCTTAGAAGTAACAAGGGGAACAGAAATAACCTTACCTGTGTGACGTGGAAAAATAAGAAGGGAATGTCTGTCATCATTAAGTGAGGAATTAGAGGCCAATTGCTCTGCAAAAAGATTGGCCCTATCCAAAGGGGGGTAAGAATCTCAGGACCTTGAAAGAGTGGTCTTAGAAGACTTATTGTGGTTAAGAACAGTGTTGGCAATCCGCCAAAGGTCTCTGGAGCCAAGCTGCTGAGTCATAATAGAATCAGCAACAGAGTCTGCATATTGCTGCTTGGCATTCTCCGAAACTCTTACAATTATTACTAGCTCCACAAAATAGGCGCTTTAAATCAAAAGGTCCCCAGCAAATGGTGCTGCTTGAAAAAATGGTGACGACGAGCAATTGCTGCTGCACAAGCAGGAGTGAACCAGGGTTGAGAATGAGCCTTTATCTGAAAAGGTATGTAAAGGAATATAATTGTCAATGCTAATTTAAGTCCATTGGGATATTTCCTCAGCAGCAAAATCTGGACCCAGACTGAAAGCAGATGCCCATGGCATATCAGCCAGAAAAGAATGAAATCCGTCCCAATCAGCCTTCCCAACCTGAAAAACAGTACGGTGAAAAGGATGGAATGTAGTTATTGGTGAAGAACACGAAATATGTACAGAAACAGTTGGGTGATCCGAGTTACCAATTGGAGGCAGAACCTTGGCAACACATTCATCCGGGTTGGAACACATGAAGAGATCAAGTAGAACCTTCCATCAGAATCACGATTAGAGATACGAGTAGGAGATGCTATAATTTGAGTGAGATTTTGAGAAACAGAAAAATTACAAATCTCAATGCCAGGAAGGTTACTATTTACAAGGGTATATCAGCCATTCCTTGTGGTGAATGTTGAAGTCACCAAATACTATGATCCAAGCTGAAGGATGCAATAAAGTAGCACGGTCAATGCTGTCTGAGATGGCAACTAGCACAGCACAGGAGGATGATAAAGGTGAATGATATAGAAAAAAAAACACAGATATGTTGTGGAATGGAGGAGAGCAAGACAAAAACACAAACTCATGAGTGCTACATTCAAAGGAGTTTCCACGAGCTACAGGCAAAGAGTATTTGACATAAATACCAAGACCATGAGATGGAGGATGATCAAGTCGATAACAGATGTAACCAGATACAGATACAAAAGAGTCGGAAGAGATGTCATTATTGGTTCACAAAAAATAATTTTCACGAAAAAAATAAGTGACCACTATATTCGTTATTGGTGTGTGTCTGTCTGTCTGTCTGTCTGTCTGTGTGTCCCGAGCATAGCTCCATGGGTTTTGATCCGATCCTGATAAAATTTTGGTTGGAGGTTTATATCATGATCTAGTTGTGTTTTCCTGAGAATGGGCGTGTGTCCCATTATGGGCGGAGCCACGCCAAAAAAACGTGTTTTTAGGGGTAGCCGATTTAATTTGCATCTTCTCCAGGGGTTTGCGAATCTGACAGGGTTTCGGTATTTGGTTAGCCCAATGGCACCTGCATAGCCCCACGGAGCTCGATTTTCATTTTCGTCCCAAGGTCAAGGTCACAAGGTCACGAACTTAGAAAATTGCGAATTTTGGCAAAAAATTTATCTTCTCCGAGGGGTTTGTCGAATCTGGCGGGTTTCGGTATTGGTTAGCCCAATGGCACCTGCATAGCACCACGGAGCTTGATTTTTCATTTTCGTCCCAAGATCAAGGTCACAAAGTCACGAACTTAGAAAATTGCGAATTGTGTTTTTAGGGGTAGTCGATTTCAATTTGCATCTTCTCCTAGGGTTTGTCGAATCTGGCAGGGTTTTCGGTATTTGGTTAGCCCAATGGCACCTGCATAGCCCACGGAGCTCGATTTTTCATTTTCATCCCAAGGTCAAGGTCACAAGGTCACGAACTTAGAAAATTCGAATTTTGACATAAAAATCAACGACCGCCCAAACTTTGAGAGCTAGGTGACAATATTTTTTATGCATAATCTTGATCATTCCCCACCTAATCTTGAAACCATTTTGCTCTATCTCGAACACCTTGCCCGTGGCGCCCCCTTCAAGTTTGTTTTTAGCTGATTTCATCAAAGTATGGATAATCCGAGGAGTGCGAAATGCTATAGCCTATATGAGTTATATTGTTCCTGGAATGTTCCAGAGGAAGTTTTGCACCAAAGGTCATAATCCTTGACCTTTAAAGTTCACAAAGGTCAAATTTTCAAAGTTGTGGGAATCAACCGGGTTTTCGACCTTCTTCGACGAACTAACTCCAATAAGCTATAGCACGTATCCTGTTTCCTTATTTTAATGTCCACAACATTGTTTTGTGACCTTAAAGGTTATGCAAAGGTCAAATTTTGAAAGTTGTTGAACGAAACCGGTTTTTCGACATTTTGCAGCTAATAACCTGTCACTCGTACCACATCATGTTGATCATTTTATACTTGGTCAAACATTATCACATTGTCTCATCCTTGACTTCTGAAACAATCTACATCGTCAAATACCGCTCGTGAACCATGTCGTCTTCAGACTTGTACAATCTACTTTCTGACAAAGCAAGCAGACCAGGTGAATTGACATGAACGAATGATTGAACAGAAGCAAAATTCGGTCGAAAACCCCCAGTATTGGAGAAAATTATAAGCTAAAGTAATTTGAGCATAACACACATGTTGGGTTGACACGTGCAGGTATAGTGTTCACTCACTCGTAGCAAACCAAACTTTGGTTTGCTACGAGTGAGTGAAGGTCGAAAACGAAATGACTCACCACTTCACAAACACGACCAAAAGAAAAATGTGAATACACATTCACAACATAAGCAAGTAATGGAAATAAGTGTACCAATAAATCCACAAATAAATAAATGGACAGAATAAATGAGTGACTGAATGAACAGGAGGAAGTAATAATAAAAAGAAGCAGAGGTTGATAATGGTGGGCGAGACTTGCTTTGCGCCCCTTCTTGGATGGCATGATGTTGACCTTTGCCCTCTCCTGGTAAGTCTGCCTGACAACCTGGCGCACCAGCGGCTCACGTGCCAACATGAGGGCCACCATGAACCGTGCACCCTCCAGTACCATTTCTCCAGTGGGAAACTGTCTGAAGGACGAACAAGTGTGTCAGCCGTGAAAGTCAGGATCGGTTACAAAAGCTTGTGTGTAATGCAAGTTCTTACAGTTTCTCATATTCAATCATTAGCCTCTTCTCCCCACTCACCCACAGACGTAATCACGTGCCAACTCGAGAGGTTCGGCGGGAAACTGCTCGGTTTCGTGTCGCTGGTAGCTGTCTCGCAAGTTTTCTCCAAATTGCTCTGGAGTTAAACCAAACTTCTTTGCAAGGCCATCTGTGCATGAATAGCCACAAAACCCTTGACAGTTAATGAAGAGATTAGAGATGACACAAAGCACAATTAAGGAGACACTATCCACAAACAACAGCTTTGAGTTGACCAAAATATAGGGCAAAACCACAGTATTGGTAAAAAAACAACAACATTAGCTTTCCTTGCACATCATCATCATTATGGCTGAAACATGAATGTTGCCCAGCTACCATTGACATTTGCAAGCAAAACACAAGATACAACGAGAAAGCATCTCAAAATGCAAAACCAGTCCTCATTCGATTTGTACTCAAACCTTGATGAAAACAACAGCTAAAAAATAAAAATAACTAAAAGGGCACTCTCGTTACGACATCAAGCAGATACACCTCCGCCCACATTATTAAATCATTATAATACTTCTACCAAGTTTGATTTAAAATATTAAATAATTCTGGCTGCCAGACCATGTGTCCGATCAGGTTGAAATTTAAAACATACATTCCCCATGACCACTTGATCATAATTGTGATGTTTCATGTCGATTGATGAAGCCGTTCACGAGAAAGAGTTTTTGTTTTTTTAATGATTTTCGTTCGATCCAACACGGCTGCCAAACCATGTGACCTATTAATTATTTGTGAACACCCTGGTATCGCCAAGGCTTGGGGAACATGTAATGAAGTTTCCCCTTGTTCTGTCAAGCCGTTCTGGAGAAGATTTTAAAATGTTTATTCTTCAAAAAATGATAGCTGCCAAACCATGTGACCTATGGCGTCGTAGGTGGAGAACTCTTTGTTCCTCATGGATAGGCGATCATACCTGTAAAGTTTTGCATCAATCTGTTCAGCCATTTCGGTGAAGGTTTTTATGTTGATAACAAATATGGCTGCCAAACCACATGACCGATGACGTGATCAATTCCCCCCCCCCACCCCCACCCCCATCATACAATTTATCCCTCGATGACCCTCAAAAATTTTCATGCTGATCAGATAAAGCGTTCGACGTATGCAATTATGATGTCATAACAAAACCACCGATGACATCACCAAAAAATTAAAAAGTATGGCATTTTTTTGCCATGGGGAATACTTGACATGTGCCAAGTTTCAATTTTTTTTCAATGGAGCGGTTTCGGAGATGCAGAGACTCAGAGGTCCAAAGTTTTTCCTTTTTTTCCAAAATGGCTGTGACACCACATGACCTATGATGTCATAATTATCATTACAACATTGCACATGAGTAGTCACACCGAGGGTGAAAATTTTGTGTCGATCGGATAAGAGGTTGAAGAGAAAACAGAAAAATTTTCACGGATTGACTGGCGGTAGGACAGACGGACGGGCGTACAGTGAGTGCCTATAGAAAGTCTACAATCCCTTTCAAAATTTTCACCTTTTGTTGCCTTATAGCCTGGAAGTAAATTGCATTAAATTAGACTTTTTCCACCTTTATTTTGGCATCGTAACCCACAACTTTGAAGTGAAAAACAAATTCTACGACCACTGCTGGACGTCTTGCCATTGCTTCCAGTTGTCCTTCCTGGGAACTTCACAATTAAGCCTCGTAAAGCCGATAACTCTGAATGCATCAACAGAAGGGTGAAAGCCAAATTTGCCGATATGGATATCAAGGGGGCCTTTCAGAGTCGGCATCCTGTGAGGGGCATGCCCCACAATCAGCCCAAACGGCCAAAGCACTCAAAGCCAAAGACCCGGCTACCCCGCCTGACCTCAAACTACCGGCCGCGCCCGATGGTGAATTAGCCACTCCGGTGGTTCTTTCTGAACATTCCGTCCGAATTGCAGTCAACCTTTTTCCATCTCAGTCGGCTGCGGGCCCTGATGGGCTCAGACCGGGACACCTTCAGGCTCTCTTGGGCAAGGAATCTAGTGATGCAGGGGCCCGCTTACTCTCTTTTCTTACCCTGTTTATTAACATGGTTCTGCAGGGAGAGGTTTCCGAAGCCGTGCGTCCTGTTTTTTTCCGGAGCAAATTTATTTGCTCCAACCAAGGAAGGTGGTGTTCGCCAATCGCTGTGAGCAATACTTTGCGTCATCTCGCAACCAAAGTTGGAGTCCGATCTCTTTCTGAAGATCTCCGGGCTGAGCTACGTCCTGTCCAGTTGGGCTATTCAACTAAAGATGGGTGTGAAGCGGTTGCTCACGCTGCCAGACTTTATCTGATAAATCCACCTCCTAATCACGTCTTTCTTAACATCAACATGCGTAATGCATTTAATTGCTCCAGGAGTGACTTTTTTGTCTGAAATACGAAAGCACACCCCTAGTATATACCCGCTCATGTGGCAGGCATATGTGAGGCCTTCTGATTTGTTCTATGGCAGCGAGGCCATTTATTCCGCAACTGGCATTCAACAGGGTAACCCCTTCGGGCCAGGTCTTTTTTCCCTGGACATCGACCCAATAGCCAGGGGGATTCAGTCAGAGTTAAATAAATGGTACCTCGACGACGCATCGTTTGGGGACGAACCCGCGAAAGTGCTGGCTGACCTCCAGAATGTCACTGCTCGGTTGACAGACATTGGCCTCGAGATCAATGTTGGCAAGTGTGAGCTGACCATCCTCAACCATGCATTGTTGGATGACTGTCAACTCACTGAGGCCATATTTAAAGCAGTGCTCCCTGATATTAAGATTGTCTTGATCAATGACTGCACTCTTCTTCGTGCTCTGATCTCCCCAAGGCCTTCAACCAAAGCTATTATCAAGAAGCATGATGACATGATCCTAATGGCTGGCCGCCTGGAGCAAATCGATGCACACGAAGCATTTGTGCTGCTCAAAATCTGTTTCGCCCTGCCCAAGCTCCTGTATATCTTGCGTGTGTCCCTCTCTTACCTGAATGGTGCACAGCTCGGAGCTTTTGACCGCACCGTTTGCGAAACTGTGAGTAAAATCTATAATGTTGCTTTCAACGATTCTGCTTGGATGCAAGCCACACTCCCAGTTAGCAGGGAGGTGTGAGTTTCAAGAGGGCTATTGACACCACCCTCCCTGGCTTCAGATCCTCATTGCTGGCAGTCCGCCCCTTAGTCGATGCTGTTCTGTCCCATGTAAGTGGATGGGTGCAAACGGGGGCGTTGACAGCGGCGGTGTTGTCTTGGAGTTCAGCCCATATCGGC
Organism: Eptatretus atami; assembly: GCA_035128595.1. Taxonomy (NCBI): domain Eukaryota; kingdom Metazoa; phylum Chordata; class Myxini; order Myxiniformes; family Myxinidae; genus Eptatretus; species Eptatretus atami. Next base: position 99,833,891 of record CM068954.1, read on the forward strand.
ATTTGTGAACCCGAAGGCCCGTCCCGGCTTAGCCAAAAAAGCATGGGATGTTGAGGCGGCAAGACTGTCTTGTCAGCCTGATGAACAGTGCGGATGAGCTCACCAGAGACCGTCTTTTGGCCAGGGACACCAAGGAAAGTGGGATATAGAATCATACAGTCCCTGTCCCCTCTTTGGGAACACAGTTTGACCCTGAGTCTTTACGGATTGCGTTGCACTACAAGTTGGAGCATCAGTCTGTGAGCGGCATAAATGTCGATGAGGCACTATGATGGATACAATTGGACACCATGGTCTGTCATGCCGTTTCAGTGCCATTCTGCCTTAAACGATGTGGTCAAACGTGCCTTTTATGGGGCAAGGATGCCATCTGTCCTGGAACCCCTTGGTGTAGACCTTGGCGAAAACACTCGCCCGGATGCCTTGACCATCATCCCGTACAAGAATGGGAAAAGCCTGACTTGGGATTGCACCTGTGTTGACACTTTTGGCAAATCAGACGTTCACAATACAGCGTTAACGACTGAAGTGGCTGCCAACGATGTGGAAGTTCTGAAACGCAATAAATACACCGGCCTCAGCCAAATTTATATATTTGAACCAATCGCCATCAAAACAACTGGAACGCAGGCTGAACTATGTCCAACATCATTAATGATATTGGTAGAAGGCTCGTTGCATCCACTGGCGATACAAGGCAACTGGCCTGGTTTAAGCAGCGACTGAGCTTGGCCGGCAGGTGGGAAAACGGCATCAGTATTCTGGCTTTGGCGCGGGAAAAACAAAACCCCGCATTTACACCATTTTAAAGTCTGTTTTTTCAGGGGGGTGCAGGAGTAATTTTTTGTAATAAATAAATTAATGAATAAATAAATAAATAAAGATTCTACAAATTTCAGAAAATCAATTAAAAATACAAAACTACAATATCTTGGTTGGATAAGTGTCCACACCCATTATAATAGCAATTATAAATTAACTCAGGCGTAACCAATCACCTTCAAAATCACACACAAAGTTAATTGGCCTCCACCTGTGTTAAACTGTCATGATTCTGATTATTTCAGAATAAAATCAGCTGTTCCTGTAAGTTTCCTCTGCTGGGTAGTGCATTCCACAGCAAAGACTCAACCACGAGCACCAAGGAGCTTTCAAAAGACCACCGGGATAAAGTTGTGGAAGGACACAGATCATGGGATGGGTATAAAAATATTTCAAAGGCCTTGAATACTCCTTGGAGCACAGTCAAGACATTCATTAAGAAGTGGAAGGCGTATGGTACCACCAAGACCCTGCTGAGATCAGGCCGTCCCTCCAAACTGGATGAACAAGCAAGGACGAGACTGATCAGAAAGGCCATCAAGAGGTCAATGGCAACTTTGAAAGAGCTCCATGCCGTCATGGGAAAGACTGGTCACTGTGTGCATGTGACAACAATATCCCAAGCACCCCATAAGGCTGCTCTATACGGTTGGGTGGCAAGAAGGAAGCCATTACACAAAAAAGCAGCCTGGTGTTGGCTTAGTTGTGAGAGTGTGGCTGGCTTGGGATCTTAGGGTCCTGAGTTTGAGCCCTGTTGGCCACTGAATTAACACCAGGTGGGGTTGACTCAACCTGTCATCCTTCTGAGGTCAGCGAAATGAGTACCAGTGTACTAGTATAGGAGCACAGCATCAGTGGCATAGTTGTGCCCCAACAAAATGATAGCTACCCAGTCGCCAAACTGCCATACCCAAGAAGAAGACTCAAAAAAGCCTACCTTGAGTCTCATTTGAGGTATGCAAAAAAAACACTCCAGAGATTTTGAAGCCATGTGGAAAAAAGTTTTCTGGTCTGACGAAACCAAGATGGAACTTTTTGGCTTAAATGCAAAACGTTAAGTTTGGTGCAAACCCAACACAGCACACCACCCAAAGAACACCATCCCGACTGTGAAGCATGGTTGTGGCAGCATCATGTTACGGGGATGTTTCTCCTTAGCAGGGACTGGGGCACTCGGCAGGATCGAGGGGAAAATTGATGAAACGAAACACAGAAAAATCCGAGAGGAAAACCTGTTGCCCTCTGCAAGAAAGCTGAAATTGGGATGGAAGTTCACCTTTCAGCATGACAACGACCCGAAGCACACAGTCAAAGCTACACTGGAGTGACTAAGGAATAAAAAGATAAATGTCCTTGAGTGGTCCAGTCAGAGCCCCAGCCTAAATCCAGTCGAAAATCTGTGGCATGACTTGAAGACTACATCCATCAATGCTCCCCACGCAACTTGACTGAGCTTGAACAGTTTTGTACAGAATAATGGGCAAATATTGCCCAATCAAGGTGTGCAACGTTGGTAGAGACCTATCCCAACAGACTCACAGCTGTAAGTCTCAGGGGAGTGGACACTTATCCAACCAAGATATTCTAGCTTTGTATTATTTATAAATTTTCTGAAATTTGTAGAATTTGTTTTTCACTTGGAAGTTGTGGAAGTATGTAAAATTGATTATAATAGTGTTCTCCATATTATAGTAATAAATGTTTGTTGAAAATTTGATGACAAAAGCTCAAATGGTAAAGAAACACGGAAGTGATTAAAAACCTGGTTGTCTCATGCTGCGTGGCGGACAGGCTTATAAGACCTATTTGTACTTACTGTGACTTTACCCTTTGACATTTTGACCCAATTATTAATTGGTCTTCTCCATATAGTGATTGTAAGGGTTTGTTGAAAATTTATGAACAAAGCTCAAATGGTAAAGAAACACGGAAGTGATTAAAAACCCGGTTGTCTGATGCTGCGTGGCGGACAGGCTTATAAGACCTATTTGTACTTACTGTGACTTTACCCTTTGACATTTGACCCAATTATTAATGGTCTCTCCATATAGTGATTGTAAGGGTTTGTTGAAAATTTGATGACAAAAGCTCAAATGGTGAGAACAAAAACAAACAAAAAAAAGTTGACAGACCGACACGATTGCAAAACCCCATCTTGTGCTGCATGGTCGATGGTCTACAAATGTAATGACATCATTATCAAAGTGAGGTGCAGTACTTTGGATTGGGAGAGGCGTAGTTTAAGCTTCGTGGCACAATGATCTGGCAAGCCTTAAATCGTACACAAAATGCATATGAAAACGGAGCAATAACATTCAACATCATCTGACCAAGGCCGGCGTTCTGGCAAATGGAATACTTGTCTCTCCGGGATGCCTGCTTCAGCTCAGGCCCTGCAGATTCTTCTTCCTCATTGTCACCTGAAGCCAAATGGAAGAAAGGTTAAGAAACAAGTAATGCCTGATGAGAAGTAATGCCAAAGGCAATTTTATAATCTCCCAGCTGAAAATCGAAACTGCCATTTTTACACTGCGTAAGAATCAAGCAGAGCTGTGCCAATGGTCATGAATAAAAAAATATAAAGAAGAAAAAAAAATTAACGATTTTGGGTTACTATTGGTGACTTCATACGCAACAAAATGTACGACATAGGGGCAGGCCATTGTTGCTTCTGAATTCAGAATCGTGTCAACATCTCACTAGAAGCACCAATGACTGTGTCAAGATCTCGATCATTACCCTCTTGTCAAGGTAAGGCACCTCAAAGGTCCCAAAGTCTCCCCACGTGCCAGAGTAAAGATTAGAAGTGATGATGAAAGGATAAGACGTCACTATTGCTTCCACAACTAACCGGATTAAACTGTTCCTAGCAATTCTGAGCAGTGTGCTGAACCATGCAGTGTGTGGATAAGCTCACCCTTATGCGGTACAAAAAAAAGGAATGTGCTGTTTGGCATTGCCATCTGACCAAAAAGTAGATGTAGGGATCCCAGGTTTCACTCCCACACGTGTCAATTTATGCAGCGTCCACTTTGTTGCCATGCAGGTAAAATGCAAGACAATGTGCCAGTATATTGTGGAGAGCGGTGTATGTTGAAAAACACTAAGACTTGCATGAAAGGTCGGGACAGGTCTGCAATCAGGAACAGCTCTTCGGCCAAAACAGGGTTTGTTGCATTAGTGTTACATTTGAGCGTGGCAATTGCTCAACAGGTCAATGCAACTTGTGCCAAACTGAATGTTTAAGGAGCATTAAATTCCAGCATGCTGCAACAAAAAGTGACTCACCAATGTCCCCAGCAGCACCACCAGCAGCCCCAGAATTTGTAGCTGCTTGGGTGTTGCGGTTGCGAGCGGCGTTTTGCATCCGTGGTACATCCCTTCCATAATACAGCAAGAAATGCTGGTAGCAATCCTGCAACTCCTCCATCGATTGCACCTCAGTCAATCTGGGTTGAGGGATAGAATACAACATAAGCAGTGGAAGGGGTTTGGAGGGCATGGGGTGTGAATGTAAATTCAAGTGATCGAAAGATGAGTAACCTGTCCAAATCTTGGGAGTCAAGGGGCCGCACACCGTCAGAGAGGGGCTTGTCTGGGTCGGATGAAATCAGCTCAAACTGAAACTTTTGCATCTTTTGAAAGAGCCGTGCTAGGTTCGCCTTCCTCCTCTTGAGCTGTGTCCACTGCAGGAAAAAGAGGCATATCGCTCATGGAAAAGGAAAAGAGGCAAAAAGGGAGTTATGGCATATCGCTCGAACCAAAAAAATTTTTAAATCTTATTTTTCTAAAATAAGTCACAGTTCAGCTTTGGATATCTTTCCCATCAAGGGATCTTAGGTTTGCTGCAAAATATGATTTATGCTCCTCCGAGAGATTCACAATGCAGTAAAAATTTTTTTACAAATTACAAAGAATGGAGGGTCAGAAACCATAAAAAGATTCAAAATATTCCAACAGGACTTCATGGTGCACAAAAGGTCAGATATGCATTCAAGCGCAAATAAGAACAGACATAATAGTAAGCAAAGTAACAAGTCGAAGGATTGATTTCTCGAGCAATCAATAAAACAAGCAATGATAATCGAAGACTTGTGCCAAATTCTCTTCTTGTTTTTCCTTAACGACTCCCGTTCCCTTCGAAAACGATCTTTACCATGTTGCAGGTGTCAACAAAATCGAAGTTCTCCGTGCCAGTGACGGGGAAACAGCAACTGCATCCTTCACAGAAAGAGCTCAAAAAACTGCTTGCAATTCTTTTCCACAAGGACCTCAAGGCAAACCCACCCATCTCCTTCTATGATTAACCTATGGAAGAAGTTTAGTCTGTTGAACCCTTGGACCTCACTTACAGGTAAGATCTCCTCCGAGCAGACCACCATCCATTGGGACCATACTCTGTGCAGAGCGTTGGTGCTGCCTAAGCAGTCTCCTGGGCTATCGGGCACAATCTTGGACGGGTCGCCACTCCGACACAGGATACTCGAATGGCTCATTCATCCCAGCAAGCCGGTAATCATTTTGGCGACCTCGGAAGGATGAGAGGCTGCATCAACACCACCTGGTGTTAATTCAGCAGCCAACGGGGCTCGAACTCAGGACCTTAAGATCCC
>CM068954.1:99842010-99852321 GCA_035128595.1 Eptatretus atami
AAATAAATAAAGATTTATGGCATACGAACAACATTTAACTGCGTACAATCTCATTGGTAACTTGAATGTTTGAAGATGCAAAATAAACGCTTTTAACCACATCAATAACAAACTAGCAGAGTACCCGGTCTGTGGGCGATTCTGTTACAAGCATGCAACACGTTCTTCTGACACGTATGTACCTTGATGGGAGCAGTGTATATGCAACTGACAGCTGCCTCAACTGCTTCCGGGAAAAAAATAAAAAAATAAAATAAAAAAGGCCCCAGGTTACGTGCATGAAGCAAAATCATGCCCACTGCTTGTCATTCAAAACACTTCACTGCACTAGAAAACGTGGGAACAGGAATACTGCACTGTAGAGGGTGGTGATTTGCAATACCCTCTCCCACCTGGAGTGGCGCTACATAATACACATTTACATAGAGAACTTGCTTCCCCCTCCCTCTCCCAAACCACCAGAAAAGCAAGTCTGGATGTAATCGGCCCAGAACTGGAGGAGTAGCACGCGCGCACATACAGTGAATTATAGTAAGGATTACTGCACTGCGAAACAGGGATTTCCTCTGTCCATGGTGTTCTTGCATAGACCTTAATTGTGAGAAATAAGTGAGACAGAAAATACACCCGAGCGGGTTTGACGGTCAGCTCGGATACAAAACTTGATGCAACCGAGTGTTAATCAACCTTAGCGACTATGAAAAGTGAAAACAGAATTTAAATTGAACTTAAAATAACCGCGCTAAGCCGTGTTGAAGTCGGCGGACCTCGTGTTGCCCAATAAACAGGGCCAGACGACAGAGGTAACGAGAAACTAATTGGTCGAATTAAATCTTCTTAATAATCCCTATGAAACCCATTATGCATTATATCCGTCCGATGCTTCCTTGTGGGCCATTCGACCAATCGGTCATTTTGCACTTGATGACCCTATAACCTTGACTCAGAGGCGAAAAAGCGAAAAAGGGCTCAGACGATCTATAGAGAGCAACTAGTATGATCATCGTGTCAAGTTAGAACTCAATCGGCCGAGACGTCTAGGAGGGAGATAGAAAATAAAAATAGTTGACAGACGGATGGACGGACGGATCTGAGGACATCGAACGGTTATAGTATTACGAATTTGGAAATCTATCGCACACAACATTCAGGTCCATTAGCTCAGATATTTCGGTAAGTATGTTTATTAGATAGCTTCCTTTCCTTGTCTAATGGGTAAATCAATATAAATGCGCTGTGATTTATTTTAATAGATAGGAGTTTTATCGGAACACCACAAGAGAACAAAAAGTATGCTCAGAAAAGACAAACACTCTCGCCCTGAGATTCTGAGACGTAAACAGGAATGACCGTTACAAAAAGTATGCTCAGAAAAGAACGACAACTCCCGCGCCGGGATTTTCCCTGCGCGCCGAAAACGGGAGGGGGAGCGCACCGGAGCATATTAAGAAAGCCTGCAGCGATGTAGACAAACGAGACTTGAGGAGAAGCGAAGGGAAGGAAGAAGCGAGGAGGAGAATCATCTCAAGCGACCCATCTCATTCTAGCTGGGTTCGGTCATCTCGCTGGAGCGCTCGTCTCGGGGAAGCCTGTCTGGTCTGGTCGGCGTCCTCCTCATCTGCCTCCTCTTCCGCGCGATCGCGAGCTTGGGCGATCACCTCGTCTCACCTCGGCTGGGTTCGGTTGCGCCGCACCAGTCCTTCGGTGACCGGAGCTCCCGGAAGGAGGGAACGTCCAGTCGCCCGTTCGCGGCCAGGTAGCCAGCCATCCTGCTCCTCAGCCCGACTATCCTCCGGGCTGGAGGTCCAAATAAAGACCTTTCGGTCCAATTCTTGGGGTGTGCGTGTGTTTGTGAGCCCCTCTACTAAGTAGAAAACTGTTTAAGTGCTTTTGCCTGTATATTATTTGCCTTGCTTGATATTCGGTTTAACCCTGCCTCTTGTGTGCTCCCCTAGTCCCCCATTATTGTGAATAAATATCCCCTCTTGTTAAATGTTTTCAGCTCGTTCGTGTCAATTCTTTCATTGACTGAGCGTGTCGCGTGCTGGGGAAAATTAGCAAGGCCACTTCCGTGGCCGTTGTAACGGGACAATCGGGACCGACGGAACCCGGCGATTAAACCGCTCGGAATCGCACACGGAACGAGCTCGCTAAGCGGCTCATTTCCGTACGAGTGCCGTCGAGGGTGGAATTCCCCGGTAGTTGGACCAAGTGGGTATTTAGGTAAATTGAAATTGCCAATCGACCCTACCCCACATGGTCTACCCATTGGCGAATTTCGGTCCGATAGATAGACTCTGGACTTATCCGGGGTGACGATCTGAATTCCGGGCGATCAGTCGAGCCGACTCGCGGCTCCGTCTAGATAGCGGTCATGCCCGCGGCCGACGTCCCGGCCCTGCAACAATATTAGGCCAGCGAGCTGACCTAACAAGGATCCAACAAAGCAAGAGTGGAGAACATAAGTTTGACTTACGCATCAGTACAGCCAGAAATCCTTTTGCGATGCCGATGCTGCCTGATTGGTTGTCCATCATCACCAACGATGAAATTGCTCATGTCTGAGTGAATGAAAGGAGAAGGTCAATGGGAACACAATGTACCATTTCATATTTACTGGCGGTCAGTCTTCGAGCTTTCCTGAGCGTTTCACACTCAACAGTCCTCCAAGCGGGCTTAGAGCATTTTCCCCTCCTTAGGACACCAAAAACACACTTATGTGGATGGTACCATAATGAGCCCTGTACTGAAGGGTACACAGCTAATTTAGGCTAGCATGGCTTCTCGTGGATATCCTAATATCATCATATCCTAATATCATATAAAGCTTCATTATCCTCAAGCAGAAAACTGAGAGGGAGACAGCACGGCATGGCAGGTATAAAAATATTGTGTTACGTGCTGGAATAGGTTTCCGAGTTTCTGGTGCTATAGGTGGATGGAAATACCCACAATCCCACATGGAAGGAAGATGCTCGAAGGGGGCACACAGATGGTCACCACAATGCTCAATTTAATGAATCTTAACGCTTAAGCAGCGCGGGGTATTAACAACCTTCCGTTTCCCAGGGAGGGGGAAGCAAGTTCAATTAACAACTCACACAGAACTTTCAAAAGCTGAGAGGAGAAGCAGCATAAAAATAACGTTTAGAACTCCCGACTTCTGTCACAGATTAACAAAGCTTCACTTTAAATATATTCAAGCTTCAGTTTCCAAAAAGCTAAGGAATCGTTCTGGATTTTGTACTTTCGTAGATTTTATGTTCTCAGATTGTGTCGATTGTTCTTCATGTTGGGTATTCGCTCCTATGTCTTTTTCGTGCTCATTCTATTTATTTCGATCCTGCGTCTCAAGCTCAGATAGTTTTGCGCCTTACTGTTCCCCCCCCCCCCTGCCCCAATAGTTTCTCATACCCATAACATGTCTCCATCATATCTGTCCTGTTATTCACCACCCTCACTTTAATTCCTGAACTGTATTCCTTGTTCGTATGCAGCACAAGGCTGCGGGGTCACATCACTTGACTTGAGAGCGAGGCTATGGCACTGATGCAATGCCCTCTGCTGGTTATGGCAGGAATTTGGAATTTGTTCAGGGTGTCGGTGATAGCTCGCCTTCTCTTCGAAGGACACCATGGGATCTTTAAAGTCAAGCAACGAATGCTGGCAAATGGAAGGCCTGCTTAACGTCCATCCGAGGGACGGCATACACATTGATGAATCACCCTGCCTGTGAAACACCAGGATGACAGCTTATGACTGGGCCAGGAGTCAAACCAAAGCAAGACAGCTTAGAAGCGAGTGTGCATACCTCTAGGCCATCTTGTATTCCTTCTTTATGCCTTTTGTTTATCCCAAATGACCCCATTCCCAAGTACTCCCTTTTTCCAGATTATTATAATTTCCCCTTGCTCTCCTTAACCTTTTTTTTGTTTGCGAGTCAGTCAGTTTGTTAATTTTTTTGTTTCATCCCCACTTTCCCCTTCCTCTTCCTGCTGCGTTTCATTCAGCTTGTGTGTAGCTTGTTCACCCCCATGCTTCCTTCTACCCCCTCCCCATATCTCACTTCTACTCTGCTGTTGGAGTTTCCCCCCTTTCTATTTTATTACTTTTCCATTCTGCTCGAGGTCTTCCACAAGCCTCGATCATGTATCCAGAAAAAAACATCTGAATAATATAGGGTTGTGCATCACAAATAAGAAATGCAAGCTGCGGTTTTGACCAAAACACAACAGCTCGATGGCGTTAACTCGTTATATGTACATACGAGTCGCAATCATATCTTTCGGGTAATTTTTTTTTGAAACGATGCCAACGCTCCTCCGCGTTAGCGGAACAGCTACACCGACTGAGACAGCACCAACGACCGAGCAGTATCACACATTGTCACAGCCTGTGGTGCGAATTAAATGCAAATGTCAGTATTCTTCAGCACCACCCTTGAAATAACCATTTGGTACGCGGCTACGCAGATAAAACCTGAACCAAATTCAATGGTTCTTTTTCACAGTGAACAAGCATTCATTTTGTCACAGGATACTAATAGACTATAATTACTCATGTATAATACGCAGGACACTTTTCAAATAAAATTCTCAGGAAACTACAAGTACACATGTATAACCCACAACCCATAAATTAACTCCAGCTCAGAACTGGAAATGCGTGGTTAACTCAAAAGCAGAGTTTTGCCGATCTACGAAGAGGGCCATTTTAAAAGGTGTTTAATTCAGCATGACGGATGACTTCTAACCTGTATGACACGCAATATGACGGAAGACGTAGCATGTTGAATGTATCGACCAACTCTTACCGAGTAATGTGTGACATTTATAAGCTTAGTACAGGATGATCATTTCGTATGCAACGTTTGACTGCTAGTTGAATCATTTCTCAGAGCGCGGCTGTGCCGCTGATGCAGTGCCCCGTTTCCAATAAGCTGGTACCAGTTTTGCCAACTTCGGAAGGACGACAGGCTGAGTAAGCCCATCTGATGCTATTTAACGGAACGACGGGGGCTCAAACTCAAGACCCTAAGATCTTAAGCCAGCCACCTTAACCGTTAAGCCAACACCCGGCTTATTAGTACAGTAACAGCTCTTTGTAACTCTCAAGTCTTTCACGAGTCATTAGTTTATGGTAATTCTCAAGCAATCAATTGTGCTGCAATGCACGTGATAATCGCCAAGCTTATTTTGCTGCGACGGCCGTGTATATTTTTTTAACTTTAAGATAAAAGGCATGATAACCAAACAATTTTAATTATTCCAGTGCAATAATTGTTATTCAGAACAAAAAAAATATACATTCAATGTTGCATAAGATGTCCCACAATGCACTGCATTTTTAAGATGCCGGCACCGAGTAACGAAGGTCGGTCTTGTTTCGGTATGAGGGATCTGGAGAAATCGAGCTTTCACTTTAGTTCTCATGGATAATATGCACTCAAAATTTTGATCAGATATTTCTGGGAAAAAGTGTAGCTTTATACACAAGTGATTACCTGCTTCACAAACACATATAAACATAAATAGAACAAAAATCACAGGAACAATAGCAGATTAATAAAAAAATATCAAAAGTGAGCCCGTACCAGAGTCGCTGTCAGATCTCTCATCATCGTACTCTGGGCCAGGTAACGTTTCTTCTGAAGGCCTGACTCCTTCGTTTGACTCTTCTGCACCATCTTTGCCTTCAGAGAACAGGCGTCCTGCAATAAACTCCTTGTCGTCCTGCCCAGAATCCTGAGGTCGCTCATCATCCTCACTGTCCGATTGTTCTCTCAATCGACGGAACTTTCTATCCTGAAATTCAAAGCACAGATACAAGACAAGCAAGTAATGCAACTATACCTGCCGAGACTATTCCCTCTTTCACTGCAACTCCTCCCTTCATATCCCCCATTCCTCTGATGAAGATCCAACGCTCGAAACATCAGCCGCACCTCCTTTCCCAGTGCAGTAAACACAGTTATACTTCACAAAATCCATTGTTTATCTTCTCCGCCAACAAAGACGGACATGAACCTTCAGAGAGACTAGTATTCGGTTGCATCTTGCAACCCACTGATGTGCAAGACCTTGCTAATCAAATAAAGCATGACATGCCATTTTCATGGAGCACAAGGGGAGGTAAAGTTTGTGATCAAAGTTCCCAGACATCACTTGCATATTGAAGTCCGATTGGTCAAATATCCTCCTTGTGAGAAGACCAGGCTGCTCAGCTCGCTCATACAAATTAATGCAAGCTGCTGTTAACAACATTCCCTGACAAGCTGTGAAACTTGGTACGACACTGCTAGCGGTGGAGTGTGTGCCACAGAAAGTGTGGCAAACTCTCAATTTCCCCCGCTCTAAATGACTGTTGACGAGTAAACTCAAATTGTTAAATTACAAAAATACGATTTTCTTCACAAACTTTTTCACTTGCTCCCTTTGTACGATTTAAATACCCCAAGCAAATGTAGAGCTGGCAGGAAGGCCAACAAGAGCTGCACACTCGCCTCCAAGCTGCCTAGCCTGGGTTTGAATCCTGACTCAGCTCTCAACTGTCATCCTGGTGTTTCACAGGTAGGGCGCTTCATCAACGTGTGCCGTCCCCTCAGATGGATGTTTATCTTGGCATCCCATCTGGCAGCATTAGTTGGTGTACGTTAAAGATCCCACGGTGTCTGTGCAGAGTAGGTGAGCTTTTGCTGGCACCCTTCCCAAGTTCCTTTCCTGAATTCCTGTGTCAGAGTACCGACCCGTCTTGGAATGGATTGTAACCCTAACCAAGAAACTGCTTCGGCAGAACAGACGCTATACAGAGCATGGGATGATGGATGGATGGATGGATGGATGGATGGTGGTGATTAACCTGTAAACAAAAAATCTGTGATTTGCTCGTTTACAAGAAGAAAAGAAAATACCAATAACAGGATATGTTAATATGCTCAAACAGACATCTGCTGGTGCTTAAAAGAAAGGAATTTTTTTTTTCAACCTGAGTATTTCTAGATGTCATAATCATATGATTTTTCCATTTTAAAATCCATCCATCCATCCATTTTGACCATACTATGTGCAGAGCGTTGGTGCTGCCGAAGCAGTCTCCTTGGCTATTGGGTACAATCCTGGACAGGTCACCACTCCGACACAGGATACCAGCAAGCTGGCACTCATTTTGCCGACCTCGGAAGTCTGACAGGCAGAGTCAACCCCACCTGGTATTAATTCAACAGCCGAGGGGGATTTGAACTCAAGATCCTAGGATCCCAAGCCCACAACCCTCACCATTAAACCAACACCAGGCATAGCTTGCCCATGTGGGTCCCCAATTCACTGCAAAATAAGATAAAATAAAAATCACGTGTCTTTCCCAGCCAATCAACATCATGCGCTTTGCCCAGCCAATCAGAGAAAGCCCTGGCTGTCTCCACAGAAATTACAGGGAAACATAAAATGCCAAAGTTGCATTTTATGTGATAGGCTGTCTGCAGCAGGCTGGGTGGTACAACCACCTGTCCATTAGGAGCCGTTAGTGAAACATTGGTTCTGTTGCAATCTCTTCAGGCAGGCTGACAGATGAAGGGTTGGTGGGGTTTTGGGTGTCCCTTCCTCCTTACGGGTTGTGTTCCTGGTTCTGCAGTGCTAGCTCGAGTCTGTGTTCTCACAGGCTTACTGCCAGAAATCTGGAGGCCCAAACCCGGCTTTGGTGTAGCGCCCTGGGAAGCTGCCTCATCATCTCGGATCCCCTTCTCTGAGAGTTCACGACAGGAACCTCATCGAGCACAACATTCCTCTTACTGAGTGATATGGTGGGCTTTCTGAGGCCATTGGTTTGTACTGTTGATGCCGTCTGGACTGCTCGTTTGTCTGCAAAGTTCCCTGATGCCCCTAGCCCCCATCCTTCTTTCACTGTGGGCCAATCATCTGCAGAACCTCCATCCCGATTCTATTTTCCCATCATCATTCTTTGCTTTTCCACGCAGAGGGAATCCTCGTGGTTTTTGGGCTCGACCCTAACCCTGTGGTGTTAATAATACTAATACTAATAATAATAATAATAATAATAATAATAACAATTCCCTCCCCCAATACCTACCCAAGTATCTCATGATGATTTAAAGTGAAAAACAGATTATATAATGCTCAGATCACAGGCAGTAAGTACATTAAAAGCTAGCCATAAAAGGCAAACTTCATAAAGGATGGCTTTTAAGAAGCAAAGGGAGGTTAAGGAATGCATTCGTTAGAACTGAGGATGGTCAAACATATCCGTTCGACAACTGTCATCTACCTTATCACCAAAGATGCTTCAAATAAATCATACACAGGTGGTAATTCTCCACGAAACTCACCCGGTTCACTCGGACTCCCAAATTCTCTTCAATGAGCATGTAATCGTCCTCCTCCAGACGGTCATCAAAGACTGTGAATGGGAGGAGAATTTGGGGGGGGGAGGGAGGGGATGGGTGCAGGTAACACGGAAAGATCAATGGTGGTTTCTAGTGATGGATGAACAGCAGGCAATGTTGATGAGCCAATCTGAGAGCTTGAATCGATTCACCATACCGTGCTTTCTTTTTCTCCTGTGACGTTTCTCTTCGTCATCAACATTCTCGGTCTCATCAGAATTTGCAGTATCGTCCTCTTGTCCACTCTGCCAGGCTGGTCTTCTATGTCCTGCATCTCTTTCACCCCCCTCCTCCTCCTCTTCGTCATCGTCGTCATCATTGATGAAATCCTTCAGATTCTCATCAGCCTCATTCTCATCTTCTTCGTCATCCTCCTCTTCTGGAGGAAAATAAAAAATTTTGATGTTGTCAATGACAGAAATTATTAAGTTGGTAATTTTACTGTGACTGGCACAACCCAACCATTGGGATCCGAAAGAATATCAAGTGTCGGGAAAACAAATCAAAAACAAATTGCAATCTGTAGGAGGTGCCCAAAGGAAGAGCTAGAATCCAGTTTATTCCACATTCAGGAGAGTATCATTCCATCACACAAGGTTCTTTAAAACAGAGACGGTGCTGGCCATGAAAATGGGGATTCAAGTAACAAACTCATTTAGCTTGAGCACAATTACACCATCATTGACATATTACAGAATGTACAAATTGATAAAAGATTAAATGTTCAGGATGCAATTTAACATATTCTTTTCAAAAGAGAACATGTGGTAGTATGGCGAATGAGTCTCACACAAAGCCAGATTGTACAAATAGACATTATTGTTGCGATTATGCATTGGGGCATGTTCCAGCAAGATGGTGAAGGCAGGTCACAGGGTTATGCTGTCGGCCCAAGTCTTTCACAAAGCAGCTGCCAAGGCCTGACATTTGAATGAAGCCAGTCACGGTAAGAATTTGTAATGTTCAGGGTTCCGTTGATAACTTGGTCTACTCTTGGTCAAACAATGCAACGTTGGATCGAAAAACAAACGGGTAGTGCAGGCAGATGGGTGCCAGGCTTGTCATCCCATCCGAGAGACGGCACACGCACCGATGAGCCACTCCACCTACGAAGCTCCAATCCAAGTTCCTAGCCGGGTCGGAATCGAACCCCCCTCAGATGGCTCAAAGCAAGTATATAACCTCAGTGCCATCCGATCAGAATCAAATCAAATAAAAAGGTTAAAAAGCAAAAATAAATCAAATGATTCGCTGTTTTGCACTTCTCATCCTCATTTTGTTTTGCACTTCCCAAATTCCCAAGATAAAACATTTAGACAACGAGACCTGCACTCAGTAGAGCCCATACCTCCACCAGAGGGTGAACAATTTCCATTTTTAATCCCGCTGATCTGCATCCAGACCTCAACCAAAATTTAATCGGCTTGTTCTCGTCATCTACCTAACTTATCCATCAAGTTTTGTCATAATCCAACAATAACATTTTCAACTAGAAGGGCACTCGGTAGAGTGCACACCTCCGCCACGTAATGCCTGATCCATGAGAACATATTGGGCCCAATACATTTTTGAAATATCATGCTATACAGTACTATATCGTTTTTGGCCCTATCTCTCAATGGTGAAGAATCACTTTTAAAATTATATAATTCTCGGATCCAGATCCGGATTCGGATCTTCACCAAAATCGAATCAGTTCGTCCTTGCCACACACACAACCTGTCCACCAAGTTTCGTCCGAATCCGTCCACAACTTGAGATATCGTGCTAGATATCGTTTTTGGCCCGATATCTCAATGGTGAAGAATCACTTTATATATTTTTAAAAACCAAAAAAATTCGAATCCGGATAAGGATCTTCATCAAAATTTAATCCTCTCTTCCTTGTCACACAAACCAACATGTTCACCAAA
>CM068954.1:99852891-99862968 GCA_035128595.1 Eptatretus atami
ACTCCTGGTGCCGCCTTCGTCCTTGACGCCACATGAAAGTTGCAGGTTCGAGTCCCGCCACTGAGCCAGATCGTCGAAGACCGCACGAGGTGGACAGGTCCAAGCACAGGCCCTGGCCTCCAGCTCACCTTTCCTCGAGCTGGAAGCCTTCAATAAAGACCCGACGGGGTCCATTTCTTTTGGTTGTGTGTCTGCGTGTGGGCCCCGTCTCTTCAGTAGAACTGTTAAGTGCTGCTGCTCACTGTATATTGCCTGCCTGATATTCGGATAACTCTGCCCTTACGTGCTTCCTGCCCCGATTATTAATTGTAATAAATTTCCCTTTTGTTGAATGCCCCAGCTCGTTCCCGTCATTTCATTTATTGGCTTAGCACGGTGCGTGTTGAGAAATAGCGAGGCAGTAAATGTGTTCATTTGGACCGACGGGCCTCGGTAACCATCCGCTCGGGTTACACACGGTTCGGGCACGGTAACGACTCGTCCGCTCGAGGTCCCGTCGAGGGTGTGAATTCCCCGGTAGCTTTGCCGCGTGGGTAATTAGGTATATTGAAGTTTGACAATTAACCATACCCCACGCGGTCGAATTATTGGCGATTCATGGTCCTGTAAGGGACCCGTGCCTTTCGGACTTATCCGATTTACGATGCCAACTCCTGGGTGGCCTCATTACCTCCCCTACCGAAAATGCATGGAGGTTATGTTGCGGGGCCGGGTATCGGCGGCGAGCACGACCGCTTGAGGGAGCAGTAGAGTCGGCTCCACGAACACACCGGAATTTAGGTCGTGACCCTCGGATAAGTCCGAAAGGCACGGGCCCTTACAGGACCATGAATCGCCAATAATTCGACCGCGTGGGTATGGTTAATTGTCAAACTTCAATATACCTAATTACCCACGCGGCAAAGTACCGGGGAATTCACACCCTCGACGGACCTCGAGCGGACGAGTCGTTACCGTGCCCGAACCGTGTGTAACCCGAGCGGATGGTTACCGAGGCCCGTCGGTCCAAATGAACAATTTACTGCCTCGCTATTTCTCAACACGCACCGTGCTAAGCCAATAAATGAAATGACGGGGAACGAGCTGGGCATTCAACAAAAGGGAAATTTATTACAATAATAATCGGGCAGGAAGCACGTAAGGGCAGAGTTATCCGAATATCAGGCAGGCAATATACAGTGAGCAGCAGCACTTAACAGTTCTACTGAAGAGACGGGGCCCACACGCAGACACACAACCAAAGAAATGGACCCCGTCGGGTCTTTATTGAAGGCTTCCAGCTCGAGGAAAGGTGAGCTGGAGGCCAGGGCCTGTGCTTGGACCTGTCCACCTCGTGCGGTCTTCGACGATCTGGCTCAGTGGCGGGACTCGAACCTGCAACTTTCATGTGGCGTCAAGGACGAAGGCGGCACCAGGAGTGAGGGGCAGACGCCAGCACGATCCGGACGGCAAAAACAAGCGAGGAGGCGGCGAGGCAGGCGAAGCAAGTGATTCTCCTCAGGCTCCGATGCCAACGCGAACATGAACACGAACCCAAACAAGAACAACCCTCCAAAGGAGCCTGGTCTTTTTTATCCGCTCCCTGAGCGGGGCGGAGCCTCGGTGTCGGATGCTCTGTGCGCGCTTGGTTGGACAAGGATCAGGTGTGTTGAGCGTTCATCCTGATTGGACAGGGATCAGTGTGTTGAGCGCTGTTCGCTCCTGATTGGACAGGGATCAGGTGTTTGATGCGCTGTTCCTCCTGATTGGACGGGATCAGTGTGTTGACGCGCTGTTCACTCCTGATTGGACAGGGATCAGGTGTGTTGACGCGCTGTTCGCTCCTGATTGGACAGGATCAGGTGTGTTGACGCACTGTGAAAATTCCAACTGAACAGCAAGGGAGCCTGGTAAAGTGCTAGTTCAGTGGAGGAGTTGTGAATGGGAATGGCAGGGTGGTTGGTTTGGCGGATCTAAAGATTTAAAGACCTGACTATAAAACAACTTAGCAGCGCACGTACACTTAATTACCCATTAAACAAGGACAGGACCCTAACTAGAAACACATACTTACCGATATAACTGATCTATAAGGACTCTGGCTGTTGTGTGCGATGGGTTCCAGATTTCATAACAATATGTTTCACCCCTGTTGGTTTGTCTGTCTGTCTGTCTGTCTGTCTGTCTGTCTTTGAGTAGGATATCTCAAAAAGTTGTGGACAAATTCAGATGCAATTTGGTGAACATGTTGGTTTGTGTGACAAGGAAGAGAGGATTAAATTTTGATGAAGATCCTTATCCGGATTCGAATTTTTTTGGTTTTTAAAAATATATAAAGTGATTCTTCACCATTGAGATATCGCGGCAAAAACGATATCTAGCACGATATCTCAAGTTGTGGACGGATTCGGACGAAACTTGGTGGACAGGTTGTGTGTGTGCAAGGACGAACTGATTCGATTTTGTGAAGATCCGAATCCGGATCTGGATCCGAGAATTATATAATTTTAAAAGTGATTCTTCACCATTGAGAGATAGGGCCAAAAACGATATAGTACTGTATAGCATGATATTTCAAAAATGTATTGGGCCCAATATGTTCTCATGGATCAGGCATTACGTGGCGGAGGTGTGCACTCTACCGAGTGCCCTTCTAGTTGAAAATGTTATTGTTGGATTATGACAAAACTTTATGGATAAGTTAGGTAGATGACGAGAACAAGCCGATTAAATTTTGGTTGAGGTCTGGATGCAGATCAGCGGATTAAAAATGGAAATTGTTCACCCTTCTGGTGGAGGTATGGGCTCTACTGAGTGCAGGTCTCGTTGTCTAAATGTTTTATCTTGGGAATTTGGGAAGTGCAAAACAAAATGAGGATGAGAAGTGCAAAACAGCGAATCATTTGATTTATTTTTGCTTTTTAACCTTTTTATTTGATTTGATTCTGATCGGATGGCACTGAGGTTATATACTTGCTTGAGCCATCTGAGGGGGGTTCGATTCCGACCCGGCTAGGAACTTGGATTGGAGCTTCGTAGGTGGAGTGGCTCATCGGTGCGTGTGCCGTCTCTCGGATGGGATGACAAGCCTGGCACCCATCTGCCTGCCACTACCCGTTTGTTTTTCGATCCAACGTTGCATTGTTTGACCAAGAGTAGACCAAGTTATCAACGGAACCCTGAACATTACAAATTCTTACCGTGACTGGCTTCATTCAAATGTCAGGCCTTGGCAGCTGCTTTGTGAAAGACTTGGGCGACAGCATAACCCTGATGACCTGCCTTCACCATCTTGCTGGAACATGCCCCAATGCATAATCGCAACAATAATGTTCTATTTGTACAATCTGGCTTTGTGTGAGACTCATTCGCCATACTACCACATGTTCTCTTTGAAAAGAATATGTTAAATTGCATCCTAACATTTAATCTTTTATCAATTTTGTACATTCTGTAATATGTCAATGATGGTGTAATTGTGCTCAAGCTAAATGAGTTTGTTACTTGAATCCCCATTTTCATGGCCAGCACCGTCTCTGTTTTAAAGAACCTTGTGTGATGGAATGATACTCTCCTGAATGTGGAATAAACTGGATTCTAGCTCTTCCTTTGGGCACCTCCTACAGATTGCAATTTGTTTTTGATTTGTTTTCCCGACACTTGATATTCTTTCGGATCCCAATGGTTGGGTTGTGCCAGTCACAGTAAAATTACCAACTTAATAATTTCTGTCATTGACAACATCAAAATTTTTTATTTTCCTCCAGAAGAGGAGGATGACGAAGAAGATGAGAATGAGGCTGATGAGAATCTGAAGGATTTCATCAATGATGACGACGATGACGAAGAGGAGGAGGAGGGGGTGAAAGAGATGCAGGACATAGAAGACCAGCCTGGCAGAGTGGACAAGAGGACGATACTGCAAATTCTGATGAGACCGAGAATGTTGATGACGAAGAGAAACGTCACAGGAGAAAAAGAAAGCACGGTATGGTGAATCGATTCAAGCTCTCAGATTGGCTCATCAACATTGCCTGCTGTTCATCCATCACTAGAAACCACCATTGATCTTTCCGTGTTACCTGCACCCATCCCCTCCCTCCCCCCCCAAATTCTCCTCCCATTCACAGTCTTTGATGACCGTCTGGAGGAGGACGATTACATGCTCATTGAAGAGAATTTGGGAGTCCGAGTGAACCGGGTGAGTTTCGTGGAGAATTACCACCTGTGTATGATTTATTGAAGCATCTTTGGTGATAAGGTAGATGACAGTTGTCGAACGGATATGTTTGACCATCCTCAGTTCTAACGAATGCATTCCTTAACCTCCCTTTGCTTCTTAAAAGCCATCCTTTATGAAGTTTGCCTTTTATGGCTAGCTTTTAATGTACTTACTGCCTGTGATCTGAGCATTATATAATCTGTTTTTCACTTTAAATCATCATGAGATACTTGGTAGGTATTGGGGGAGGGAATTGTTATATTATTATTATTATTATTATTATTATTAGTATTAGTATTATTAACACCACAGGGTTAGGGTCGAGCCCAAAAACCACGAGGATCTCTGCGTGGAAAGAAAGATGATGATGGGAAAATAGAATCGGGATGGAGGTTCTGCAGATGATAGTGTAAGAAGGAAAAAGGGGGCTAGGGGCATCAGGGAACTTTGCAGAACAAACAGGCAGTCAGACGGCATCAACAGTACAAACCAATGGCCTCAGAAAGCCCACCATATCACTCAGTAAGAGGAATGTGTGCTCGATGAGGTTCCTGTCGTGAACTCTCAGAGAAGGGGATCCGAGATGATGAGGCAGCTTCCCAGGGCGCTACACCAAGCCGGGTTTGGGCCTCAGATTTCTGGCAGTAAGCCTGTGAGAACACAGACTCGAGCTAGCACTGCAGAACCAGGAACACAACCCGTAAGGAGGAAGGGACACCCAAAACCCCACCAACCCTTCATCTGTCAGCCTGCCTGAAGAATTGCAACAGAACCAATGTTTCACTAACGGCTCCTAATGGACAGGTGGTTGTACCACCCAGCCTGCTGCAGACAGCCTATCACATAAAATGCAACTTTGGCATTTTATGTTTCCCTGTAATTCTGTGGAGACAGCCAGGGCTTTCTCTGATTGGCTGGGCAAAGCGCATGATGTTGATTGGCTGGGAAAGACACGTGATTTTTATTTTATCTTATTTTGCAGTGAATTGGGGACCCACATGGGCAAGCTATGCCTGGTGTTGGTTAATGGTGAGGGTTGTGGGCTTGGGATCCTAGGATCTTGAGTTCAAATCCCCCTCGGCTGTTGAATTAATACCAGGTGGGGTTGACTCTGCCTGTCATCCTTCCGAGGTCGGCAAAATGAGTGCCAGCTTGCTGGTATCCTGTGTCGGAGTGGTGACCTGTCCAGGATTGTGCCCAATAGCCAAGGAGACTGCTTCGGCAGCACCAACGCTCTGCACTAGTATGGTCAAAAAATGGATGGATGGATGGATTTTAAAATGGAAAAATCATATGATTATGACATCTAGAAATACTCAGTTGAAAAAAAAAATTCCTTTCTTTTAAGCACCAGCAGATGTCTGTTTGAGCATATTAACATATCCTGTTATTGGTATTTTCTTTTCTTCTTGTAAACGAGCAAATCACAGATTTTTTGTTACAGGTTAATCACCACCATCCATCCATCCATCCATCCATCATCCATCATCCCATGCTCTGTATAGCGTCTGTTCTGCCGAAGAGTTTCTTGGTTAGGGTTACAATCCATTCCAAGACGGGTCGGTACTCTGACACAGGAATTCAGGAAAGGAACTTGGGAAGGTGTGCCAGCAAAAGCTCACCTACTCTGCACAGACACCGTGGGATCTTTAACGTACACCAACTAATGCTGCCAGATGGGATGCCAAGATAAAACTCCATCTGAGGGGACGGCACACGTTGATGAAGCGCCCTACCTGTGAAACACCAGGATGACAGTTGAGAGCTGAGTCAGGATTCAAACCCAGGCTAGGCAGCTTGGAGGCGAGTGTGCAGCTCTTGTTGGCCTTCCTGCCAGCTCTACATTTGCTTGGGGTATTTAAATCGTACAAAGGGAGCAAGTGAAAAAGTTTGTGAAGAAAATCGTATTTTGTAATTTAACAATTTGAGTTTACTCGTCAACAGTCATTTAGAGCGGGGAAATTGAGAGTTGCCACACTTTCTGTGGCACACACTCCACCGCTAGCAGTGTCGTACCAAGTTCACAGCTTGTCAGGGAATGTTGTAACAGCAGCTTGCATTAATTTGTATGAGCGAGCTGAGCAGCCTGGTCTTCTCACAAGGAGGATATTTGACCAATCGGACTTCAATATGCAAGTGATGTCTGGGAACTTTGATCACAAACTTTACCTCCCCTTGTGCTCCATGAAAATGGCATGTCATGCTTTATTGATTAGCAAGGTCTTGCACATCAGTGGGTTGCAAGATGCAACCGAATACTAGTCTCTCTGAAGGTTCATGTCCGTCTTGTTGGCGGAGAAGATAAACAATGGATTTTGTGAAGTATAACTGTGTTTACGCACTGGGAAAGGAGGTGCGGCTGATGTTTCGAGCGTTGGATCTTCATCAGAGGATGGGGGATATGAAGGGAGGAGTTGCAGTGAAAGAGGGAATAGTCTCGGCAGGTATAGTTGCATTACTTGCTTGTCTTGTATCTGTGCTTTGAATTTCAGGATAGAAATTCCGTCGATTGAGAGAACAATCGGACAGTGAGGATGATGAGCGACCTCAGGATTCTGGGCAGGACGACAAGGAGTTTATTGCAGGACGCCTGTCTCTGAAGGCAAAGATGGTGCAGAAGAGTCAAACGAAGGAGTCAGGCCTTCAGAAGAAACGTTACCTGGCCCAGAGTACGATGATGAGAGATCTGACAGCGACTCTGGTACGGGCTCACTTTTGATATTTTTTTATTAATCTGCTATTGTTCCTGTGATTTTTGTTCTATTTATGTTTATATGTGTTTGTGAAGCAGGTAATCACTTGTGTATAAAGCTACACTTTTTCCCAGAAATATCTGATCAAAATTTTGAGTGCATATTATCCATGAGAACTAAAGTGAAAGCTCGATTTCTCCAGATCCCTCATACCGAAACAAGACCGACCTTCGTTACTCGGTGCCGGCATCTTAAAAATGCAGTGCATTGTGGGACATCTTATGCAACATTGAATGTATATTTTTTTGTTCTGAATAAAATTATTGCACTGGAATAATTAAAATTGTTTGGTTATCATGCCTTTTATCTTAAAGTTAAAAAAATATACACGGCCGTCGCAGCAAAATAAAGCTTGGCGATTATCACGTGCATTGCAGCACAATTGATTGCTTGAGAATACCATAAACTAATGACTCGTGAAAGACTTGAGAGTTACAAAGAGCTGTTACTGTACTAATAAGCCGGTGTTGGCTTAACGGTTAAGGTGGCTGGCTTAAGATCTTAGGGTCTTGAGTTGAGCCCCGTCGTTCCGTTAAATAGCATCAGATGGGTTACTCAGCCGTCGTCCTTCCGAAGTTGGCAAACTGGTACCAGCTTATTGGAAACGGGGCACTGCATCAGCGGCACAGCCGCGCTCTGAGAAATGATTCAACTAGCAGTCAAACGTGCATACGAAATGATCATCCTGTACTAAGCTTATAAATGTCACACATTACTCGGTAAGAGTTGGTCGATACATTCAACATGCTACGTCTTCCGTCATATTGCGTGTCATACAGGTTAGAAGTCATCCGTCATGCTGAATTAAACACCTTTTAAAATGGCCCTCTTCGTAGATCGGCAAAACTCTGCTTTTGAGTTAACCACGCATTTCCAGTTCTGAGCTGGAGTTAATTTATGGGTTGTGGGTTATACATGTGTACTTGTAGTTTCCTGAGAATTTTATTTGAAAATGTGTCCTGCGTATTATACATGAGTAATTATAGTCTATTAGTATCCTGTGACAAAATGAATGCTTGTTCACTGTGAAAAGAACCATTGAATTTGGTTCAGGTTTTATCTGCGTAGCCGCGTACCAAATGGTTATTTCAAGGGTGTGCTGAAGAATACTGACATTGCATTTAATTCGCACCACAGGCTGTGACAATGTGTGATACTGCTCGGTCGTTGGTGCTGTCTCAGTCGGTGTAGCTGTTCCGCTAACGCGGGGAGGAGCGTTGGCATCGTTTCAAAAAAAAATTACCCGAAAGATATGATTGCGACTCGTATGTACATATAACGATTAACGCCATCGAGCTGTGTGTTTTTTGGTCAAAACCGCAGCTTGCATTTCTTATTTGTGATGCACAACCCTATATTATTCAGATGTTTTTTTCTGGATACATGATCGAGGCTTGTGGAAGACCTCGAGCAGAATGGAAAAGTAATAAAATAGAAAGGGGGAAACTCCAAAACAGCAGATAGAAGTGAGATATGGGGAGGGGTAGAAGGAAGCATGGGCGTGAACAAGCTACACACAAGCTGAATGAAACGCAGCAGGAAGAGGAAGGGGAAAGTGGGGATGAAACAAAAAATTAAACAAACTGACTGACTCGCAAACAAAAAAAAGGTTAAGAGAGCAAGGGAAATTATAATAATCTGGAAAAAGGAAGAGTACTGGGAATGGGGTCATTTGGATAAACAAAAGGCATAAAGAAGGAATACAAGATGGCCTAGAGGTATGCACACTCGCTTCTAAGCTGTCTTGCTTTGGTTTGACTCTGGCCCAGTCATAAGCTGTCATCCTGGTGTTTCACAGGCAGGGTGATTCATCAATGTGATATGCCCGCCCTCGGATGGACGTTAAGCAGGCTTCCATTTGCCAGCATTCGTTGCTTGACTTTAAAGATCCCATGGTGTCCTTCGAAGAGAAGGCGAGCTATCACCGACACCCTGAACAAATTCCAAATTCCTGCCATAACCAGCAGAGGCATTGCATCAGTGCCATAGCCTCGCTCTCAGTCAATGATGTGACCCCGCAGCCTTGTGCTGCATACGAACAAGGAATACAGTCAGGAATTAAAGTGAGGTGTGAATAACAGGACAGATATGATGGAGACATGTTATGGGTATGAGAAACTATTGGCAGGGGGGGGGGGGAACAGGTAGGCGCAAAACTATCTGACTTGAGACGCAGGATCGAAATAAATAGAATGAGCACGAAAAAAGACAGACGAGCGAATCCAACATGAAGAACAATCGACACAATCTGAGAACATAAAATCTACGAAAGTACAAAATCCAGAAGATTCCTTAGCTTTTTGGAACTGAAGCTTGAATATATTTAAAGTGAAGCTTTGTTAATCTGTGACAGAAGTCGGGAGTTCTAAACGTATTTTTTATGCTGCTTCTCCTCTCAGCTTTTGAAATTCTGTGTTAGTTGTTAATTGAACTTGCTCTCCCCCTCCCTGGAAAGGGAAAGGTTGTTAATACCCCGCGCTGCTTAAGCGTTAAAGATTCATTAAATTGAGCATTGTGGTGACCATCTGTGTGCCCCCTTCGAGCATCTTCCTTCCATGTGGGATTTTGGGTATTTCCATCCACCTATAGCACCAGAAACTCGGAAACCTATTCCAGCACGTTAACACAATATTTTATACCTGCCATGCCGTGCTGTCTCTCCCTCTCAGTTTTCTGCTTGAGGATAATGAAGCTTTATATGATATTAGGATATGATGATATTAGGATATCCGACAGAACCATGCTAGCCTAAATTAGCTGTTTACCCTTCAGTACAGGCTCATTATGGTACCATCCACATAAGTGTGTTTTTGGTGCCTAAGGAGGGGAAAATGCTCTAAGCCCGCTTGGAGGCTGTTGAGTGTGAAAACGCTCAGGAAAGCTCGAAGACTAACCGCCAGTAAATATGAAATGGTACATGTGTTCCCATTGACCCTTCTCCTTTCATTCACTCAGACATGAGCAATTTCATCGTTGGTGATGATGGACAACCAATCAGCAGCATCGGCATCGCAAAAGGATTTCTGTTTGTGACTGTACTGATGCGTAAGTCAAATATGTTCTCCACTCTTGCTTGATTAGAGTCCTTGTAGGTTCAGCTCGGTCTGGCCATCTCCTCTTTTT
>CM068954.1:99863618-99904525 GCA_035128595.1 Eptatretus atami
AACCGAGGTGAAATTTTGTGTCGATCCGATAAGAGGTTGAAGATAAAACAGAAAAATTTTCACGATTGACTGGCGGTAGAACAGATGCGACGGGCGTACATGAGTGCTATAGAAGTCACAATCACTGTTCAAAAATTTTCACCTTTTGTTTGCCTTATAGCCTGACGAAGAAATTGCATTAAATTAGACTTTTTCCACTTTATTTTGACATCGTTAACCCACAACTTTAGTGAAACAAATCTACGAACAATGCTGGACGTCTTGCCCATTGCTTCCAGTTTGTCCTTCTGGGAACTTCACAATTAAGCCTCTAAAGCCGATAACTCTGAATGCATCAACAGAAGGGTGAAAGCCAAATTTGCCGATATTGGATATCAAGGGCGCCTTCGAGTCGGCATCCTGTAGAGGGGCATGCCCCACAACGTCACCCAAACGGCCAAAGCACTCAAGCCAAGACCGCTACCCGCCTGACCTCAAACTACCGGCCGCGCCCGATGGTGAATATACGCCACTCGGTGGGGTTTTCTAACATTCGTCGAATTGCAGTCCAACCTTTTTCCATCTCAGTCGGCTGCGGGCCCTGAATGCGGCTAGACCGGCGACACCTTTCAGGCTCTCTGGCAAGAATCTAGTGATGCAGGGCCCCGCTTACTCTCTTTCTTTACCTGTTTATAACATGCTTCTGCAGGAGAGGTTCCGAAGCCGGCGTCCTGATTTTTTTCCGGAGCAAAATTTATTTGCTCCAACCAAGGAAGTGGTGTCGCCACATCGCTGTGAGCAATACTTTGCTCATCTCGCAACCAGTTGGATCCGATCTCTTTCTGAAGATCTACGGTGATGAGTACGTCCTGTCCATTGGTATTCAACTAAGAATGGGTGTGAAGCGGTGCTCACGCCTTGCCAGACTTTATCTGATAAATCCACCTCCTAATCACATCTTCTTAACAATCAACATGCGTAATGCATTTAATTCCTACCAGGAGTGACTTTTTGTCTGAAATACGAAAGCACCCCCTAGTATATACCCGCTCATGTGGCAGGCATATGTTGAGGCCTTCTGATTTGTTCATATTGGCACGAGCGCATTCATCACGCCAACGGCATTCACAGGGTAACCCCTTCGGGCCAGGTCTTTTTCCCTGGACACTCGGACCCAATAGCCAGTGCGGGATCAGTCAGAGTTTACATAAATGGTTACCTCGACGACGCATCGAGTTTGGGACGAACCCGCGAAAGTGCTGGCTGACCTCCAGAATGTCACTGCTCGTTGCACAGACATTGGCCTCAGCAATTCGTTGGCAAAGTGTGAGCTGACCATTCCTCAACCATGCATTGTTGGATGACTGTAAACTCACTGACCATATTTAAGGCAGTCTCCTGATATTAAGATTGTCTTGATCAATGACTGCACTTCTTCTTCGTGCTCCGATCTCCAAGCCTACTTCACCAAACTATTATCAAGAAGCATGATGACATGTCCTAATGGCTGGCCGGCTGGAGCAAATCGATTGCACACGAGCATTTGTGCTGCTCAAAATCTGTTTCGCCCTGCCCAGCTCCTGTATATCTTGACGTGTGTTCCTCTCTACCTGAATGTGACCACAGCCGGAGGCTTTTGACCGCACCGTTTGCGAACTGTGAGTAAAATTCATATAATGGCTTCAACGTTCTGCGTGCATGCAAGTCCCACTCCCAGTAGCAGGAGGTGTGGTTCAAGAGGCTATACATCACCTTCCTGGCTCATGATCCTCATTGCTGGCCGGCCGCCCTTAGTCGAGCTGTTCTGTCCCATGTAGTGATGGGGTGCAAACGGGGCGTTGACAGCGGCGGTGTTGTCTTGGAGTTCAGTCCCATACGGCATTTGTGGAACCCAAGCGCCCGTCCGCGGCTTAGCCAAAAAAGCATGGGATGTTTGAGGCGGCAAGACATGTCTTTCAGCCTGATGACAGTGCGGATGAGCTCACCAGAGACCGTCTTTTGGCCAGAGACACAAGGAAAGTGGGATATAGACTCATTAGCAGTCCCTGTCCCCTCTTTGACACAGCTTGACCCTGAGTCTTTACGGCATTGCGTTGCACCGAGTTGGAGCATCAGTCTGTTGAGCGGCATAAATGTCGATGAGGCACTATGATGGATACAATTGGACGCCATTGGTCGTGTCATTTGGGGGCCGTCATTTCAAAGTTTTTTTTTTTTTTTTGGGCCATTTTCTTTGGGCCCCTTTAAAAAAACGGTTTGGTGGGGGATTCCAAACCCCGCGTTTGGGCCCTTTTTTTATTGGGGGCAAGGGGGGGGGGAATTTGCCCAATTCTTTCTGTTTTCCCCCCTGGGAACCCCTTGGTGTAGACCTTGGCGAAAACACTCGCACGGACTGCCTGACCATCATCCCGTACAAGAATGGAAGAAGCCTAACTTGGATTTGCACCTGTAGTTGCACTTTTGCAAATCAACGATTCACATACGCCGTAACGACTGAAGTGCGCTGCCACGATGTGGAAGTTCTGAACGCAATAAATACCGGCTCAGCAAAATTATATTATATTTTGAACCCAATCGCCATTCAAAACAACTTGGAACCGCAGGCTGAACTATGTCCACATCATTAATGAATCATTTGTAGAAGCTGTTGCATCCACTGGCGATACAAGGCAACTGGCGCGTGGTTTAAGCACAGGACTGACTTGGCCGGCAGGTGGGAAAACGCACATAGTATCTGGCTTTGGCAGCGCGAAAAACAAAACCCCGCATTTACACCATTTATTAAGTCTGTTTTTCAGGGGTGCAGAGTAATTTTTTGTAATAAATTAAATTAATGAATAAATAAATAAATAAAAGATTCTACAATTTCAGAAATCAATTAAAAATACAAAACTACAACTATCTTGGTTGGATAAGGTGTCCAACACCCATTTATTAATAGCAATTATAATAAACTCAGGCGTAACAATCACCTTTCAAAATCACACACAAAGTTAATTGGCCTCCACCTGTGTTACTGTCATGATCTGATTATTTCAGAATAAAATCAGCTGTTCCTGTATAGTTCCTCTGCTGGGTAGTGCATTCCACAGCAAGAACTCAACCACGAGCACCAAGGAGCTTTCAAAAGACCACCGGAATTAAAGTGTGGAAGGACACAGAATCATGGGATGGGTATAAAATATTTCAAAGGCTTGAAAACTCCTTGGAGCACAGTCAAGACATTCATTAAAAGTGAGGAAGGCGTATGGTAACCATCAAGCCCTGCGTAGATTCAGGCGTCCCTCCAACTGAGTGACAAGCAAGGACGAGACTGATCAGAAAAGGCCATCAGAGGTCATGGCAACTTTGAAAAGAGCCCATGCCGTCCATGGAAAGAACTGGCACTGTGTGCACTGTGACAACAATATCGCCAGACCATAAGCTTGCTCTATAACGGTTGGGTGGAAGAAAGGAAGCACATTACACAAAAAAGCAGCCTGGGTTGGCTTAGTTCGTGAGAGTGTTGGCTGGCTTGGATCTTAGGGTCCTGAGTTTGACCTTGGCCACTGAATTAACACCCAGGTGGGGTGGACGTCAACCTTCATCCTTCCTTGAGGTCAGCGAAATGAGTTACCATGTATAGTATAGGAGCACAGCATCAGTTGGCATAGTTGTGCCCAACAAAATGAGTACTACCGCAGTCGCCAAATCTGCATACCAAAAAGACTTCAAAAAGCCTACTTCGAGTCTTCATGTTGAGTATGCAAAAAAAAACACTTCCAGAGATTTTGAAGCCATGTTTGGAAAAAAGTTTTCTGGTCTGACGAAACAAGATGGAACTTTTATGGCTTAAATGCAAAACGTTAAGTTTGGTGCATAACCGCAAACACAGCACACACCCAAAGATACACCATCCCGACTGTGAGCATGGTTGTGCAGCAATCATGTTACGGGATGTTTCTCCTTAGCAGGGACTAGGGGCACTCCGCAGGATCGAGGGAAAATTGATATGAACGAAACAGAAAAATCCAGAGAAAACACTGTTTGCCCTCTGCAAGAAGCTGAATGGGGATGGGAAGTTCAACCTTCAGCATGACAACGACCCGAGCACACAGTCAAAGCTCACGGAGGACTAAGGAATAAAAGATAAATGTCCTTGAGTGGTCCCAGTCAGAGCCCAGCCTAAAATCCAGCGAAAATACTGTGGCATGACTTGAAGACTACATCATCAATGCTCTCCCACGCAACTTGACTGAAGCTGAACAGTTTTGTACGATACATGGTCTAATATTGCCCAATCAAGGTGTGCATACGTTGGTAGAGACCTATTCCCACAACTCACAGCTGTAAGTCTCAGGGAGTGGAACTATCCAACCAAGATTATTCTAGCTTTGTATTATTTTAAATTTTTTCTGAAATTTGCTAGAATTTGTTTTTCACTTGGAAGTTGTGAAGTAATGTAAAATGTGGATTTAAATAGTGTTCGTCCTAATTATAGTAAAATGTTTGTTGAAATTTGATGACAAAAGCTCAAATGGTAAAGAAACACGGAAGTGATTAAAACCTGGTTGTCTCATGCTGCGTGGCGGACAGGCTATAGACGCTATTTGTACTTAACGTGACTTTGAACCTTTGTACATTTGACCCAATTATTAATTGGCTTCTCCATATTAAGTGATTGAAAGGGTTTGTTGAAATTTGAACGACAAAACTCAAATGTAAAGAACACGGAAGTGATTAAAAACCCGGTTGTCTGAGCTGCGTGGCGGACAGGCTTATAAGACCGTATTTGTACTTACTCGGTGACTTTAAACCCTTTGACATTTGACCCAATATTAATGGTGCTTCTCGCATCATAGGGATTGGTACGAGGGTTGTGTTGAAAATGATGACAAAAGCTCAAATGGTGAGAACAAAACACAAAAAAAGTTGACGACCGACACGATTGCAAAACCCATCTTGTGCTGCAATGTCGATGGCTACAATGTAATGACATCATTATCATAAGTGAGGTGCAGTACTTGATGGGAGAGGAGTATAAGCTTCGTGGCACAATGATCTTGGCAAGCCTTAAATCCGTACACAAAATGCATAATGGAAACGAGCAATAACATTCAACATATCTGACCAGCCGGCGTTCTGGCAAATGGAAGACTTGTTCTCTCCGGATGCCTGCTTCAGCTCAGGCCCTGCAGATTCTTCTTCCTCATTTGTCACCTGAAGCAATATGCGAAGAAAGGTAAAAATCAAGTAATGGCCTGTGAGAAGTAATCCAAAGGCATTTTATAATCTCCAGCTGAAAAATCGAACTCGCCAATTTTGTACACTGCGTAAGAATCAGCAGAGCTGCAATGGTCATGAATACAAAAAAATATAAAGAAAAAAAAAATTAACGATTTTGGTTAACTATTGGCGGTGACTTCATACGCAACAAAAATGTTCGACATAGGGGCAGGCCATTGTGCTTCTGAATTCAGAATCGTGTCGAACATCTCACAGAAGCACGCAAAAAAATTGACTGTGTCAAGATCTGCGATGTCATTACCCCTCTTGTCAAGTGTAAGGCACTCAAAGGTCCCAAAGTCTCCCCAACGTGCAGAGTAAGATTGAAGTGATGATGAAAGGAAAGAGCGTCACTATTGCTTCCAACAACTAACCGGATTAAACTGTCCTAGCAAATTTCTGAGGCAGTGTGCTGAACCATGGCCGTGTGTGGATAAGCTTGCACCTTATTGCGGTACAAAAAAAAGGAATGTGCTTTTGGCATTGCATCTGACCAAAAAGTAGATGTAGGGATCCCCAGGTTTCACCCCACACGTCGTCAATTTATGCAGCGCTCCACTTGTTGCCATTGCAGGTAATAATGCAGAGACAATGTGCCAGGTATATGTGGAGAGCGGTGTATTTGAAAAACACTAAGACTTGCATGAAAGGTCGGACAGGTCATGCAATCAGGAACAGCTCTTCGCCAAAACAGGGTTTGTGCATTAGTGTTACATTAGAGCGTGCAATGTGCTCACCAGGTCAATGGCAACTTTGCAAACTGAATGTTAAGGAGCATTAAATTCCAGCATGCTGGCATACATAAAGTGACTCAACCAATGTCCCCAAACAAGCACCACAGCAGCCCCAGAATTTGTAGCTTGCTTGGGTGTTGCGGTTTCGGCAGCGGCGTTTTGCATCCGGGTACAACTCCCTTCCATAATACAGCAAGAAATGCTGGTAAGCAACCTGCAACTCCTTCCATCGATTGCACCCTCAGTCAAATCTGGGTTGAGGGATAGAATAACACATAAGCAGTGGAAGGGGTTTGGAAGGCATGGGGTGGAATGTAAATCAAGTGATCGAAGATTGAGTAACCTGTCCAAAGCTTGGGGAGTCAAGGCCGACACCGTCAGAGAGGGACTTGTCTGGGTCGATGAAATCAGCTCAACTGAAACTTTGCATCTTTGAAGAGCCGTGCAGGTTCGCCTTCCTAACGTCTGAGCGTGGTCCACGTGCAGAAAAGAGGCATATCGGCTCATGGAAAGGAAAAGGAAAAAAAAAAAAGCAAAAAGGAGAGTGTATGGAATATCGCTCGAACCAAAAAAAATTTTTAAATCTTAATTTTCTAAAATAAGTCACAGTCAGTTTGGATCATCTTTCCCATCAAGGGATCTTTAGTTGCTGCAAAATATGATTTTATGCTCTCCGAGAGATTCACAATGCAGTAAAAATTTATTTACAAATTACAAAGAATGGAGGTCAGAAACCATGAAAAGATTCAAAATTCCAACAAGCGACTTCATGGTGCACAAAAGGTCAGATTGCATATCAGCGCAAATTAAGAACAGACATAATAGTAAGCAAAGTAAAAGCGAGAGGATTGTATATTTCTCGAGCAATCAATAAAACGAAGCATGATATCGAGAGACTGCTGCCAAATTCTCTTCTGTGTTTCTTAACGACTCCCGTTCCCTTCGAAAACGATCGTTTACCATGTTGCAGGTGGTCAACAAAATCGAAGTTTCTCCGTGCCAGTGACGGGAAACAGCAACTGCATTCCTTCACAGAAAGAGCTCAAAATAACTGCTTGCAATTCTTTCGCACAAGGACCTCCAGGCAAACCCACCTCATCCTTCTATGATTAACCTATGGAAGAAGTTTAGTCTGTTTGAACCCTTGACCTCACTTCAGGTAAGAATCTTCCTCCGAGCAGCACCCCATCCATAGGGACCATACTCTGTGCAAGCGTTGTGCTGCCTAAGCAGTCTCCTGGGCTATCGGACAATCTTGGTATGGGTCGCCACTTTTACCGACACAGGATACTCGAATGCTCGATTCATCCCAGCAAGCCGGTAAATCATTTTGCGAACCTCGGAAGGATGAGAGGCTGCATCAACACCACCTGGTGTTAATTCAGCAGCCAACGGGGCTCGAATCTCAGGACCTGAAGACTCAAGACAGCCATCCTAACCACTAAGCAACACCAGAGGCTTAAAGGAGCAGATCCCCCACCACACACCACACACACACACACACACCAACCAAACTGGTCCTAAAAAGCCAAGGACAGCATAGACACGCACGGCAATGGTCCTCCTAGTATCTGCAGAAGCTTTCAATGGCTTGACAAGCATCTTGCTTTCAGTACAATGGTGTTCTTCTTTGGGTCAACACCTCCTGCTACAATCTCGTACTCCTAGGGAGTCTCGTGAAGCCAAAGGCTCTGAAAATCTCCAGCATAGCTCACCAAAGAGGCTGTAACACAGCCTATCGCTTTCTCACCGTAGACCGATTGGCACCCTTCAATCTTCTACGCCTCTCATGCCATCTTGCTTCCCACACCCATTCCCAGCTATACAATAAATGTATCCTCCAGCAAACCCCTCCTTTTAAAATATTTCAAAGTGCAGGCTTCTTCCTCATCTGCATTCCTTTGATCATGTATTTTCCCACGTGTGGAATCTGTCCAATCGTTTTACTCCCTCCACCGGTTCAAGTTTCAGCTCACTGCAATCTCCCATTCCATTCATAGTCTTCTTTGTATTCGTACGAACATTTTCTTATGGGTGATGCTTGTTTGTCCATTGAACATTCGCTTGTTCCCGTCCACCATTTTGGGAGACAAAAACTCTGATTCCTTTGTCATTTTTGCTCATTTGTTAGCCTCAACTTTGTTTAAAGAATTTTTTCGAGGCGTACAATTCATCGTTTAACAAACACAAAACCATCATCTTCAAGGCATAAACAACCGATTTTCAAATTCCCAGCTGACATCACAGACGCGTCAAGGTTATGCCCAAAAAATATTTGCTAAATGTACTGCTCATGCAATGTGGAGTCAAACAGTGTACTGGCCAAAAACTTTGCAATTTAAAAGCTTATATTTTGGCTTGCCGTGAAGGAAGAAATAAAACATCTGCACAAGAGCGAAGCTTGAAAGAAGACTTGAATACATGCCCCGAAGGATTGTTGTGCTTGTTGTTGAGAGATCTCACCTTCTCCTCCCACTGCCACACACGCCAGAGATCAGCGAGAGTCAGCTCAGGCTCCACATACTCCTTCCTGTAGAAAATGCTATAAATGGAACCTGAGAGAAAAATATTTTTTTAATTTTGCCACGTGGGAAACAAAGAAAAGGAAACAGAACTTTTGAAACCGAATCATTTCAAACATGTGCACCTCAAGTTGCTTGTTTCTCATGAAGTTTAGTGCCTCCCGTATTCGCGTCACGGTCCCTGGACCTTTCCTGCCATACCCGGTAGGAACACCGGTCGAATCAGGCTGCTCCCCCAGTTCCTGGGTGGCCATGGAGTTACCACAACAATCGTATAGTATACAAAGAAACAACAAAGTATGGCCCCGCACATCGACAAAAAGCACAACTACCTGTGGTAAAGGAGAACCACCACCATGTGGGAAAAAGTGATGGAGTATTGAAGCGGAGGAAGGGGAAGAGGACAGTTGCGATGGAGATAAGGAAAGGACAAAATAAAGTGCAAACGGAAAGAAAAGAGCAACAGGCAGAGGTTATATCGAGAGCAAA
Source organism: Eptatretus atami (assembly GCA_035128595.1). Classification (NCBI taxonomy): domain Eukaryota; kingdom Metazoa; phylum Chordata; class Myxini; order Myxiniformes; family Myxinidae; genus Eptatretus; species Eptatretus atami. Next base: position 99,872,608 of record CM068954.1, read on the forward strand.
CTGGATGGAGAGCGAAGGAGAGGTGAAAGCTTTTTTAGATCCAATGTGCTTCCTCATCGAGCTCCACTTCATCACCCTTTTCCATAGGAGTTCCCGTAACTATCAAGCACAGAGCAGGAACATATGAATAATACGAACGTTTTCTGTGCAATTCCTTATTAACTCTGCCACTGAAGTAGATGGAGGCTATGTTTTCACCCCTGGTTGCCTGTTTGCTATGGGCAGGATTCTTAAAAAGTATGGACGGATTCGGATGAAACCTGGTGGACAGGATGGGTGTGTGACAAGGACGAATTGATTCGATTTTGGTGAAGATCTGGATTGGGATCCGAGAATTCTTTAAGTGATTCTTCACTTTAAGTGATCAGTGGAATACAAAACTTAGCCATTCAGCCTGGTGGAGGTGCTCTACCAAGTGCTGGTCTAGTTTCCTAATTTGGTTCCAGGAGCGAGGTCAGAACTACCTTGACTGGTAAAGCTGGGGTTTTGTCACAATGCAATAGCACAAGTGGCAATTCCTCCCAAACTAGTTCCCATTCCAGAGGCTCACGCATCAAATCTAATAGGGCTGCCTTCAGCAAGTTAAAGCTTCATTCTCTACTGTGCCAGCCTGGTGTCCTCATCTCGAGAATATCATACCAGTGTACTCAATCCCAAATGCCCATTCACCAACTCCCATTACACTCTCAGTCTTGCTACAAATGCACTGGCTTGTACTGGAATCTCTCAGGCATATCCGTGGCTCGTATTTCATTATCTTGATCCGTAAGGTGACTCCTCTCCAGCTCACTCGTTCATAAACTTCAAAGATGCTTCGACTGGTCACTCCACGCTTCTTGGAAGGTTTCTTGTGCCGGGTTGCAGGCGTCGTTCTACGCTCCTCCTTCCTCATCCTCCCAGTCAGACTCTTCTACGACATCATCGACTACATCTTCATCAAAGTCATCATCGGGATAACCTCGCCCATAGTCCTCAAACTCAGCAAAGTCGAGTCCACACCAAATATCTCCTGTGCTTCTTGCAAGGCACTGAGGGGAAAAAGTGGGGAGGATGGCGGTGGATGGAGGGAAAGGGACAGGTGGCGGGAGGGGGGGGGGGAAGGTTGAAATAAATAAAGATTTATGGCATACGAACAACATTTAACTGCGTACAATCTCTGGTAATTGAATGTTTGAAGATGCAAAATAACGCTTTTAACCACATCAATAACAAACTAGCAGAGTACCGGTCTGTGGGCGATTCTGTTACAAGCATGCAACACGTTCTTCTGACACTTATGTACCTTGATGGGAGCAGTGTATATGCAACTGACAGCTGCCCTCAACTGCTTCCGGAAAAAATAAAAAAATAAAATAAAAAAGGCCCCAGTTACGTGCATGAAGCAAATACATGCCACTGCTTGTCATTCAAAACACTTCACTGCACTAGAAAAACGTGGAACAGAATACTGGCACTGTAGAGGGTGGTGGATTTGCAATACCCTCTCCCACCTGGAGTGGCGGCTACATTAATACACTTTACATAGAGAACTTGCTTCCCCTCCCTCTCCCAAACCACCAGAAAAGCAAGTCTGGAGTAATCGGCCCAGAACTGGAGGAGTAGCACGCGCGCACATACAGTGAATTATAGTAAGGATTACTGCACTGGCGAAACAGGGATTCCTCTGTCCATGGTGTTCTTGCATAGACCTTAATTGTGAGAAATAAGTGAGACAGAAAATACACCCGAGCGGGTTTGACGGTCAGCTCGGATACAAAACTTGATGCAACCGAGTGTTAATCAACCTTAGCGACTATGAAAAGTGAAAACAGAATTTAAATTGAACTTAAAATAACCGCGTAAGCCTGTTGAAGTCGGCGGACCTCGTGTTGCCCAATAAACAGGGCCAGACGACAGAGGTAACGAGAAACTAATTGGTCGAAATTAAATCTTCTTAATAATCCCTATGAAACCCATTATGCATTATAATCCGTTCCGATGGCTTCCTGTGGGCCATTCGACCAATCGGTCATTTTGCACTTGTGACCCTATAACCTTGACTCAGAGGCGAAAAAGCGAAAAAGGGCTTCAGACGATCTATAGAGAGCACTAGTATGATCATCGTGTCAAGTTAGAACTCAATCGGCCGAGACGTCTAGGAGGAGATGAAAAAATAAAAATAGTTGACAGACGGATGGACGGACGGATCTGAGGACATCGAAGTTATAGTATTACGATTTGGAAATCTATCGCACACAACATTCAGTCCTTTAGCTCAGATATTTCGGTAAGTATGTGTTTATAGATAGCTTCTTTCCTTGTCTAATGGGTAAATCAATATAAATGCGCTGTGATTATTTTAATAGATAGGATTTTATCGGAACACCACAAAGAGAACAAAAAAGTATGCTCAGAAAAGAACAACACTCTCGCCCGAGCATTCTGAGACTGTAAACAGTGATACCGGGAATGACCGTTAGCAATAACTGTATGGCCTCAGAAAAGTAACAAACTCGCCCGCTGAGCGACCGGATACCGTACGAAGAGTGGCGCTCGAGGAAATTCCGCTCGCGCCCGAATTAACTGCGGAGAGTCGGGCATGCGGACCGTTGAGCAAATAGGCTTAGGAACGAGAAATCCGCCGGATCGTCCGTCGGCGACACGAGGGAGCGCCGATCAGAATAGAGCCCGATCGTAGACGAACTGCTCCTGCAGGAGAAGCGAAGGGAAGGAAGAAGCGAGGAGGGAATCATCTCAAGCGACCCATCTCATTCTATAGCGGGTTCGCGTGCAATCTCGCTGGAGCGGCTCGCTCGAGGAAGCCTGATCTGGTCCTGCGTTCGGGTCGCTCCTACCCTCATCCTCATTGCCTACTCTTAACCGCGCCGCGCGAGTCGCGGAAGCTTGGCTTCACCTCGTCGTCACCTCAGCTGTGGTTGCGGTTGAACGCCGACAGCCAGTCCTTCGGTGACCGAGCTCCGGAGGTGTTGTGGAATCGTCAGCTCCTCGTGTCGCGGCCAGGTGCCAGCCATCACTGCTCCTCAGCCCGACTATGCCTCCGGGTTGAAGGTCAATAAAGACCTTCCGGTCCAATTCTTGGGTGTTCGTCGTTTTGTGAGCCCCTCACTAGTAGAACACTAGTTAAGGTCTTTATGCCTGGTATATTATTGCCTTGCTAGATATTCGGTGTTTAACCTCTAGCCCTTTGTGTGCTCCGCTAGTCCACCCAATTATTTGTTGAATAAAATATCTCCTCTTGCTTAATGTTTTCAGCACGTTCGGTGTCATTCTCTCATTGACTGAGCGATTCGCCAGTGCTGGGATGAATTAGCAGAGGCACTTACGTGGCCGTCATCTGTAAACGGGACAATCGGGGACCGACGGAACCCGCGATATAAACCCGCTCGGAATCGCACACGGACGAGCTCGCTAATCTGGCTCAATGTGTGCCGTCCACGAGTGCACGTCGAGAGTGGAATTCCCACGGTAGTGTGGACTCGAATGGCTGTATTTAGGGTATTGAAATTGCTCAATCGACCCTACCATCAGATGTGTCTACTGCATTGCGTCGATTTCCACGGCTCGATAGAGTAGACTCTGGAGTCTATCCGGCCGGTGACGATCTGATTCCGGGCGATTGCAGTCAGAGCCGAACTCGCGGCTCCGTCCCTAGGATACGCAGGTCAATCCCGCGGCGGTCCATGTCCCGGCTCTGCAACAGAGTATCTAGCTGGCCCAGCGAGCTGACTAGACAAGGACCAACAAAGCCAAAGAGTGGAGAACATATTTGACTTACAGGCATCAGTACAGCCAGGAAATCCGTGTTGCCGATAGACCGATGCTCAATGCGATTGCGTTGCTCCCACAGATCACCAACTGATAATTGCTCATGCCTGATGGAATGAGGAGGAAGGTCAATCGCGAACACAATGTAGCCATTTTCATATTTACCTGGCGGATCAGTCGTTCCGAAAGCGTTTCGCACTGAGCGTCTTCACACTCAGACACGTCCTCCAAGCGGGCTTAGAGCATATTTCCCCCTCCTGATAAGACACACACAAAACACACTTATGTGGATGAACCATAATGAGCCCTGTAACCTGAAGGGTGAAACACCAGCTAATTATAAGCGCTAGCATGTTCTCGATGAGAACCCTCTATCAGATCAAGGTCCTCTATTTTCATACTCACCTCATATAAGCTTACATTGTCCCAAGCAGAAAAGCTGAAGGGGCAGCACGGCAATGCAGGTATAAAAATATGTGTTACGTGCTGGAATAGGTTGTCGAGTTTCCTGGGTGCAATAGTCGTTGGAAATACCTACACACCAAGGAAGAGATGTCGTATAGGGGGCACAACGAGGAATGGTCAGGCCGACAATTGTCTCAATGTAATGATATTTATGGTACCAGCGCTTAGAGTCAGCGCGTGGGTTTATTAACAACCTTCCGTTTCCCAGGGAGGGGGAAGCAAGTCATACCAATTACAACTGCAACACAGACTTCATTAGAAGCTGAGAGGAGAAGCCAGCATCATAAGATAAACGTTTAGAACTCCCGACTTCTGTCAACGAGATTAATCAAAGCTTCACTTTAAAATATATTCAAGCTTCAGTTTCCAAAAGCTAAGGGAAAATTCTGTCGTGGAATTTTGTACTTTCGTAGATTTTTAATGTTCTCAGTATTGTTCGATTTTTCTTCAGTGTTGGGTATTCGCTCCTATGTTTTTCTCGTGCTCTTAATTTATTATTTGCATCCTGCGTCTCGACTCGAGATAGTCTTTGCTTGCCTGACCTGTTCCCACCCCCCGCCCCCATTAGGTTTCTCATACCCAGTAACATGTCTCGCATGCATATCTGTCACTGTTTATTCACCACCCTCACTTTAATCCTCGACTGGTGATTCCTTGTTCGTATGCACACAAGGCCTGCGTGGGTAACACATCATGCACTGAGAGCGAAGCGCTATGAGCACTGATGCAAATGCTCTGCGTTAGTAGGCTAGAATTTTGTGGAATTGTTTCGAGTGGAGGATGTCGGAGATGCTCGCCCTTCTCTTCGAAGGACATCTTCATGGGATCTTTAAAATCAAGTCAACGTGACTGGGGCAAATGGAAGTGCTGCTCTAACGTCCATACCGAGGCGAGCAGTTTAGACATTACACATTGATGAATCACCTGCCTGTGAAAACACAGGATGACGTACATATTGACTGGCCAGGAGTACCAAACCAACGCACAGATCAGCTTGACAGCGAGTGTGGCGATACCTCGTAGGACCCATCCTTGTTATTCCTTTTACTCTTTATGCCTTTATTGTTTATCCAAAATCCGGATTCGGCCCTATTTCCAAGTACTCCATTATCCGCTTTTCCTACATATAAATATATAATTTCTCCTTGCGTCTCTTTCTTAACCTTTTTTTTTGTTTGCGAGTCAGTCAGTTTTTTGTTAATTTTTTTTTTCATCCCCACTTTTCCCTTCCTCTTCTGCTGCGTTTCATTCAGCTTGTGTGTAGCTTGTTCACCGCCCATGCTTCCTTACCCTCCTCCATATCTCACTTCTACTCTGGCTGTTTTGAGTTCTTCCCCCTTTCTATTTTATTATCTTCTTGTCATTCTGTCGGAGGTCTTGCCACAAAGCCTCGAATCATGTATCCAGAAAAAACATCTGAATAACTCATTAGTGTTTTGTTCGCATAAAAAGATTGGTTGTCTTCTAGTAGTCTGTTCTGTCTTGAGTGAAATTCTATTGTTGCAAATTCAATGCATTTGTAGAACGGTTGTTTGTTGAGTTAAAGGCATTATTTTGGAATCCTATCGAATATTGTTTTTTTGGTTTTTTAAATAATAAGTGATTCTTCACCATGAAATTCGCCAAAAACTATCTGCGTATCTTCCTCTTAGCGGATTACGACCCCGAAAAATTGATTGTTGGTTCCAGACTGAGATCGATTTGTAATCAGATTGGTCGATTAATAATTTTTAAATTCTTCCCATGAGAGTAGGCCAAAACTATTACGTAGCAGCTAAATTTTCAAAAATTTTAGTCCATAATGTTTCATGATCAGATTCGTTCGGAAGTTGACCTCTCCGACACCTTCTAGTGAAATTTTATGTTGATTATGACAAAATTGATAGATAATAGTAGAGACAAACAAGAAACGATTATTATTGACTTATTGATGCAGCATGACGGATAAAATGAAAATAGTATCACACCTATGAATTCCTCATGCAATCTTGTCACTGTTTCTGGAATTTGGAGGCAACAAATGGGATACCTGGCAACAGTGATCCTTCATTTCTTTGCTTTAATTTTAATTCTAATATAATTTTCTGCTCGAGACCTGAGTACTGGCTTGCCCTGCGGTTAGTTTCCCGCGCTACAAACTGAATTTGTCCATAGGGGGTGCTTCACGCTGCACTGATAAGAACGTTGCCTGCGCAACACATTTGTTTCCCCTTGTACAAGGAAGACCAAAGAACCAGCCTACTGACATTACAAATTTACGTACTGGCTTCATTCAATGTCAGGCCTTGGCGTTGTCGATGTGAACGATTGGAGCGACAGCTTCTCTCGTGACTGCCTTCAACATTTGCTGGTACATTGCCCAGATGCATTAATCGCAACAAATAAAGAAACTCAAAAATATGGTTTGTACAATCTGGCTATATGTGTGAGACTCATTCGCCATTTCTATCCACATAGTGATCTCTTTTTGAAAAAGAAGATGTAAATTGCATCCTAACATTTAATCTATATTATCAATTTGTCTTACTTGTATGATGTCAATGATGTGTAATTGTATCTAGCTAAAATGAGTTTGTTACTTGAATCCCCTTTTTCATGGCCAGCACCGCTTGTTTTTAAGAACCTTGTGTGATGGAATTGAGTTACTCTCTGAATGTGCATGAAACTGGAATTCAAGCTCTTCCTTTGTGCACTCCTACTAATTGCAATTTGATTTATTGATGTTTTTCCCGAACATTGATATTCTTTCGCCCAATGGTTGAGGGTTAGAGCCGTCAACAGTAAATTATCACTAAATAATTCTTGTCAGTTCAACATCAAATTTTTTTAATTTTCCGCCATTGAAAGAGGAGACGAACGAAGAAGAGATAGAATGAGGCTGATGAGATCTGAAGGGATTCATCAATGATGACGACGATAGCACGAATACGGAGGAGGAGGGGGGTGAAAGAAAAAAGCAGCACTGGCAGAGTGAGAAAGAGCGATACTGCAAATTCTGAATTGGGAACCAGAATGTTGATGACGAAGAGAACGTCACAGGAGAAAAAGAAGCACGTATGGTGATCATTTCAAGACCTCAGATTGGTCATCAACATGCCTGTGTTCATCATCACTGAATACACTTGATTCTTTCCGTTTTCCTTGCACCTCCCTCCCTCCCCCTTACCCAAATTCTCCTCCCATTCACAGCTCTGTGACCGTCTTGAAAGGCGATTACATGCTCATTGAAGAGAATTGGGATCCGAGAAACCCGGAGTTATCTTGGAGGTACCACCTGTTGTAATTATTATTATTGAGGCACTTGTGATTTAGTAGTAGATGACAATTTGTCGAACGGATTATGTTTGCCTTCCATCATTACCGAATGCTTCATTAACCCCCTTCTTTAAAAGCATCCTTTAGAAGTTGCTCTTTTATGGCTAGCTTTTATGTTATCTATGCTTGGATCTGACAATTATTAAATTGTATTTCCATTAAAATCATGCAGATGAACTTGGGTGGATGGGGAGTAATGTTTATAAATAGATGTGATATTAACCCCCATCAGTAGGTCAGACCAACCCGAGTTATCCACTCTGCGTGTGAAAAGCACAAGAATGATATGGGAAATAGATTGAATGAGGTTCCTGCAAGATGAATTTGCCCCACAGTTAAAGAAAGGATGGTGCTAGGCATCAGGAATTGAGCAAACGAGCATATCGACCGCATCATACAGTACCAACCATAGCTCAGAAACCCCTCATATCCTCAGTAAGAGAATGTTTTGATGGCTCGATTGAGTTCCTGTCGTGAACTCTCAGAGAAAGGGCATCCGAGATGAAGCAGGCAGTCTTTCCCGGGCGCTACCCAAAGCCGGGTTTGGGCTACCAGATTTCTGGCAGAGCCGGTGGAGAACACCAGACTCGAGCTAGCACTGCAGACCAGGAACACAACCCTTATAGTTGAGGTAAAGTGACATTCATCATACCTCCACAACTCTTCTATCTGCAGCCTGCGCTGAAGAGATTGCAACAGTACCATGTTTCATCTAAATCTTAGTTTACACCCAGCCTTTGCTGCAACAGCCTATCACATAAAAATGTAACCTTTGGTCATTTATGTTCCCTGTAATTTACTGTGAGCAGCCTAAGGTCTTGCTCTGATTGCTGGCAAAGGATGATGTTGATTGGTGGGAAAACACGTGATGTTATTTTTTAATCTATATTTAATGCAGTGAATTGGGACCACACTGGGACAAAGCATATGCCTGGTTGGTTTGTATAGTGAGGGTTGTGGGCTTGGAGACCTTAGGATCTGAGTCCAGAATTCCCTTCCTCGGCTGTATGAATTGGATACCAGGTGGGTTACTTCATCCCGAACAATAAAGATATTAATGCCGTACAGGAACTTCCGAGAGTCGAGAAAATGAGAGCCAGCTTGCTGGATATCAATGTGTCGGAGTGGTGACCTGTCCAGGATTTTGTACCAATAGTCCAAGGAGACTTCTTCGCAGCACCAACGCTTATAGCTACATAAGTAATGGTTCAAAATGTGGATTTGGAATGTGTGTTTTAAAATGGAAAAATCATATAGATATCTACATCTAGAAATATCTCAGTGAGTTGAAAAAAAAAAATTAACCATTCTTTTAAGCACCAGCAGATGATTCTTTGGCATATATTAATCATATCCTGTTATTGAGTATTTTTCTTTTCTTCTGGTAAAACGGCAAATCAAGAAATTTTTTTGTTTAAGGTTACACACACCATCCCTCCATCCTATCCATTCCACCCATTCAATCCATGCTCTATTGGTCTGTTCTGCCGAAGCAGTTATGGGTATAGAGGTTACAAATTCCATTCCAAGTACAGGGTCGGTATCTGCACAGGAATTCGCGAAGAACTATGGAGAGGGTGAGCAGCTAAAGCTCACCTACTCTGCACAGCACGTGGAGCTTATCTACAACCAACTAATGTGCCAGATGGATGCCAAGATAAATCATCATCTGTGAGGGGACGGCACATCGTTTTAATGAGCCTACCTGGTGAAACATCCAAGAGATGAACAGAGTTTGAAGCTGAGTCAGATTCAAACCAGGCAGCAGCTGTGATGAGCGAGTTGCAGCTTCTTGTTGCTCTGCCAGCTTACAGTTTTGACTATGGTATTTAAATGTCATAAGGGAATGCAGTAAAAAGTTGTGAATGCAATATCTATTTTTGTTTTAATCAATTTGGTATTACTCGTTCACAGTCTTAGAACGGGAATTGAGGTTTGCCCACTTTCTGATGGCAACACTCACGGCAGTGTTACGTATCACCTTCAGGAATTGTTAAACGCAGCTTGCATAATTATGAGCGAGTGAGAGATGTTTTACAGAATCATTTGACCAATGTACTTTAAAATATAGCAAGTAGTCTGGTCTTTGAATACCAAACTTACCTCCCTTGTGCTACCATGAAATCATGTCATGCTTTTTTATTACAGTCTTGCATCAGTGGTTGCAGATTCAACAGAATACTAGTCTTCTCTGAGTTCAAATGTCGTGCTTTGTTGCGGAAGATAACCAATGGTTTTGTGATAGTATAACTGTGTATACTGGCACTGGGAAGGATGTGGCTGATGTTTCGAGCGTTGGATCTTCATTCAGAGATGGGAATATTAAGGGAGGAGTGCGTGAAAGAGGAAAGTCTCGGCAGAAAATATAGTGCATTACTGATTGTCTATGTAATCTGTGCATTGAATTTCAGTATAGAAAAAGATACCGTAACGTGAGAGAAACATCGGACAGTGAGACTTAGAGCGACCTCAGGAAAACTGGAGAGACAAGAGTTTATATGCAGACGCCTGTTCTCTGAAGGCTAAAGATGGTTCAGAGGTCAAACGAAGAGTCAGGCCTTCAGAAGAAACGTACCTGCCCAGATTACGATGATGGAGATTCTGAACGCGAACTCTGGTACGGGGCTCTACTTTTGATTATTTTTTTTTTAAATCTATTCATGTTCTCTTGTGATTTTGTTCTAATCTTATGTTTATAATGGTTGTGAAGCAGGTAATCACTTGTGTATAAAGCTACCTTTTTCCCAGAAATATCTAGATCAAATTTTTGAGTGATATTAATCCATGAGAACTAAAAGTAGAAGCTCGATTTTCCAATCCTCATACCGAATAAAGACGACCTTCGTACTCGGTGACCGGCATCTTAAAATGGCAGTGAATGTGGACATCTTAGAACATTGAATGTTTATTTTTTGTTCTAAATAACTCAATTATTGCATGAATAATTAAATTTGGTTATCATGCCTTTATAAAGTATAAAAATATATACACGCCGTCGCAAGCAAAAGCTTGGCGATATACCGTGCAATTGCACATCCTATTGATTGCTTTGAGATTATTTTATCCATTAATACTATGACTCGTGAAAGCATGAGAGTATCAAAGAGCTGTTATGTTGGGAGGCTAATAGCCAGGTGTTGGCCTTAACGGTTAAGTGCTAGGCTATAGTTCTTTAGGTCTTTGAGTTTGAGCCCCCGTTCTTCCGTTAAATAGCATCAATGAGCTCATCAGCTGTCGTCCTTTCCGAGTTGCAAATCTTAGGTACCAGCTGTAGTTGGAGAACGGGCAGCTGGCTATCTGGCGGCAGGATCATGCTCGCTCTGAAGAATTATGATTCAACTAGCAGTCAAACTTTGCATACGGAGGAAGATATATCCATGTCTAAGCTATTAATGTCACACATTACTCGGTATAGATGGCGATACATTCAACATATTAGTCTTCAGCGTACTATTGCGGTGCATCAGGTTAGATAGTCTCTTGCTGAATTTTTAACACCTTTAAATGCCTCTTCGTAGATCGGCAGAAGCTACTGCTTTTGAGTTAACACGATTTCCAGTTACTGATGCTGGAGTATATATTTATGGGTTGTGGTTAATCTATGTTGTACTTGTTAGTTCCTGAGATATTTAGAAATGTTCGCGTTAGTCATGATATATTTGTTTAGTTCATGTGCTCAAAAAATGCTGATCACTTGTGAAAAGTATAACCATTGATTTGGTTCGTGTTTTATTTGCGTATGCCGACGTACTCAGAATGGTTATTCAAGGTGGTGGCGTAATTACTACATTTGACTGTTAATTTCGCTCCCTACAATGCATGTGAACAATGTGGATAGCTCTTGTTGTTTTGGTGCTGTCTTCAGTTGGTGTTGCTTGTTCCGCTAACGCGAGGATGCTTGAATGTTTCAAAATAAAATTTACCCGATGATATTGCGAATCTGTATTATTACATATAAGCATTAATCGCCACGAGCTGTTTGTTTTTGGTAAAACCCATGCATTTTCTATTTGTGAGTGCTACATTACTCTTTCCCTTAATGTTAATTCAGATTGTTTTTTTTCTGTTTTGATTACATGATCGGGCTTGTGGTAAGACCTCGTGAGCTAGATTGTTAAATAGTAATTAATTAGAAAAGGGACTCCTAACAGCTAGAGAGTGGAAAAAGTTGTTTTTCTTATTTATGGATTATATTTTTTTGATTTTTATTTTTTTTTTTGTTTGTTATTTTTTTGTTTTATGTGGGTTTGAGTTTATCTATGTTTAGTTTTCATATGAACGACACTTTTGGATTTTTTTATCATATTTCTTAATAAACTTTTTGTTATAAACAATAAAAATAAAAAAAAACACAATATAACAACAAAAATAAAAAAAATTTTTTTATAAAAAATTTTTTTTTATTAATTTTTATATTTTTTTATTTTTATTTATGTTTTTTTTTTTTTTTATTAATTAAATTTTAATATATTTTTATTTAATGTTTTAAATGTATGTAAAATTTTTTAATTTTTTTTTAATTTTTTATAATTTTTTTTTTTATTTTTATAATAATTTTTATTTATTTTTTTATATTTTATATTTTATTTTTTATTTGTATTAATATTTATTTATTTTTAATATTTATATAATATTAATTATATAATATTTTTTTTATATTATATAGATTATATTATATTTTATATAATTATATATATTTTTTATTTTTTTATTTTTATTTTCAATTTTTATATTTTAATTATATTTATATATTATTTTATTATATATATTATTTTTAATAAATTTTAATTTAATTTATATTATATATATTTAATATTATGGTAATTTTTTTTTATATATTAATATAATTTTTTTTTTTTTATTTTTTTAAATTATATTTTTTAATATTTTATTAATTTGTATATATTATTATATTTATTTTTTTATTTTTTTTAATTTAAATAATTTTTTTATAATTAATTAAATTAAATAATTATTTAATAAAAATTAAATATTATATAATTTTTAAAATATTATTATATTATCTATTATAATTTTTACATTTATTATATATATGCCTTTTTTTTTTATTTTATTTAATTATATTTTATTAATTTTTATTATTTTTATTTAATTAATTTAAAATAATTTATTTTATATAATTATTTTTTTTTTATATGTTTTTTATGTAGATTAAAGTTTTTTCCTTTTAATAATAATTTATTTATATATTATAAATTTTTAATTATTTTTTTTTTTATTTATATTTTTTATATTTTATAATGTATTTTAGTTATTTTTAGAAAAATTGTAATTATTATATTTGTATTTTATTTATAAATAAAAGTTATATTATTTATATTAATTATTTATAATTATTATTTTTTTTAATTTAAATCTAATTTAATATTATAAATTTATTTTATAAATTTATATATTTATATATATTTTATAATTAAATCTTTATTTTTAATTAATATTATATATATATATATATTTAATTAATTATTTGTTTTTATTGTTAGTAATAATTTTATATTAATAATATTATTAATATTTTTATTTTTTTTATAAAGTTTATAAAAATATTTATTTTTTAAATTATCTATTTATATTATTATTTTAAAAAGTATATATAAAATTTTATAATATATTAATAATATTTATTTGATAAAATATATTTATTTTTCTTATATTTATTATTAAATATTAATTTATAATAAATTATATTATAATTTTTTTTTTCTAAATTTTTAAAATTATATTATATTTTTAACATAAAATTAAATTTTTTTTTCATTTTTAGTGATATATTTTAAAAAAATTATAAAAAATCACAATAAAAATTAATAAAAAAAAAAAAAAAATAAAAAAAAAAAAAAAAAAAAAAAAAAAAAAAAAAAAAAAAAATAATAAAAAAAAAAAAAAAAAACACAAAAAAAAATAAAAAAAAATAAAAAATAAAAAACAAAAAATAAATAAATTTTTTAAAAATAAAAAATAAAAAAAAAAAAAAAAAAAAAAAAAAAAAAAAAAAATAAAAAAAAAAATATTATAAAAAAAAAAAAAAATAAAAAATAAAAAAAAAAAAAAAAAAAAAAAAAAAAAAAAATAAAAAAAAAAATAAAAATTTTTATTTCATTAAAAATAAAAAAATAATATAAATAAATAAAAAAAAATAAAAAATTTTTATAAAATTTATAATTTTATATCTATTAATTTAAAAAATAAGAAATGCAACCTGCGGTTTTGACCAAAACACACAGCTCGATGGCGTTAATCATTTATGTACATACGAGGTCGCAATCATATCTTTCGGGTATTTTTTTTTGAAACGATGCCAACGCCTCCTCCGCGTTAGCGAACAGCTACACCGACTGAGACAGCACCAACGACCGAGCAGTATCACACATTGTCACAGCCTGTGGTGCGAATTAAATGCAAATGTCAGTATTCTTCAGACACACCCTTGAAAACATTTGGTACGCGGCCTACGCAGATAAAACCTGAACCAAATTCAATGGTTCTTTTTCACAGTGAACAAGCATTCTTTGTCACAGGTACTATAGACTATAATTACTCATGTATAATACGCAGGACACTTTTCAAATAAAATTCTCAGGAAACTACAAGTACACATGTATAACCCACAACCCATAAATTAACTCCAGCTCAGAACTGGAAATGCAGTGGTTAACTCCAAAGCAGAGTTTTGCCGATCTACGAAGAGGGCCATTTTAAAAGGTGTTTAATTCAGATGGACGGATGACTTCTAACTGTATGACACGCAAATTGACGGAAGACGTAGCATGTTGAATGTATCGACCAACTCTTACGAGTAATGTGTGACATTTATAAGTTAGTACAGGATGTATCATTTCGTATGCACGTTTGACTGCTAGTTGAATCATTTCTCAGAGCGCGGCTGTGCCGCTGATGCAGTGCCCCGTTTCCAATAAGCTGGTACCAGTTTGCAACACTTCGGAAGGACGACAGGCTGAGTAAGCCCATCTGATGCTATTTAACGGAACGACGGGGCTCAACTCAAGACCCTAAGATCTTAAGCCAGCCACCTTAACCGTTAAGCCAACACCCGCTTATTAGTTCAGTAACAGCTCTTTGTAACTCTCAAGTCTTTCACGAGTCATTAGTTTATGGTTAATTCTCAAGCAATCATTGTGCTGCAATGCACGTGATAATCGCCAGCTTATTTTGCTTGCGACGGCCGTGTAATTTTTTAACTTTAAGATAAAAGGCATGATAACAAACAATTTTAATTATTCCAGTGCATATATTGTTATTCAGAACAAAAAAATATACATTCAATGTTGCATTAAGATGTCCCACAATGCACTGCATTTTTAAGATGCCGGCACCGAGTAACGAAGGTCGGTCTTGTTTCGTATGAGGGATCTGGAGAAATCGAGCTTTCACTTTAGTTCTCATGGATAATATGCACTCAAAATTTTGATCAGATATTTCTGGGAAAAAGTGTAGCTTTATACACAAGTGATTACCTGCTTCACAAACACATATAACATAAATAGAACAAAAATCACAGGAACAATAGCAGATTAATAAAAAAATATCAAAAGTGAGCCCGTACCAGAGTCGCTGTCAGATCTCTCATCATCGTACTCTGGGCCAGGTAACGTTTCTTCTGAAGGCCTGACTCCTTCGTTTGACTCTTCTGCACCATCTTTGCCTTCAGAGAACAGGCGTCCTGCAATAACTCCTTGTCGTCCTGCTCAGAATCCTGAGTCGCTCATCCTCACTGTCCGATTGTTCTCTCAATCGACGAATTTCTATCCTGAAATTCAAGCACAGATACAGACAAGCAGTAATGCAACATACCTGCCGAGACTATTCCCTCTTTCACTGCAACTCCTCCCTTCATATCCCCATTCCTCTGATGAAGATCCAACGCTTCGAAACATCAGCCGCACTCCTTTCCCAGTGCAGTAAACACAGTTATACTTCACAAAATCCTTGTTTATCTTCCGCCAACAAAGACGGACATGAACCTCAGAGAGACTAGTATTCGGTTGCATCTTGCAACCCACTGATGTGCAAGACCTTGCTAATCAATAAAGCATGACATGCCATTTTCATGGAGCACAAGGGGAGGTAAAGTTTGTGATCAAAGTTCCCAGACATCACTGCATATTGAAGTCCGATTGGTCAAATATCCTCCTTGTAGAAGACCAGGCTGCTCAGCTCGCTCATACAAATTAATGCAAGCTGCTGTTAACAACATTCCCTGACAAGCTGTGAAACTTGGTACGACACTGCTAGCGGTGGAGTGTGTGCCACAGAAAGTGTGGCAACTCTCAATTTCCCCCGCTCTAAATGACTGTTGACGAGTAAACTCAAATTGTTAAATTACAAAATACGATTTTCTTCACAAACTTTTTCACTTGCTCCCTTTGTACGATTAAATACCCCAAGCAAATGTAGAGCTGGCAGGAAGGCCAACAAGAGCTGCACACTCGCCTCAAGCTGCCTAGCCTGGGTTTGAATCCTGACTCAGCTCTCAACTGTCATCCTGGTGTTTCACAGGTAGGGCGCTTCATCAACGTGTGCCGTCCCCTCAGATGGATGTTATCTTGGCATCCCATCTGGAAGCATTAGTTGGTGTACGTTAAAGATCCCACGGTGTCTGTGCAGAGTAGGTGAGCTTTGTCTGCCACCCTTCCCAAGTTCCTTTCCTGAATTCCTGTGTCAGAGTACCGACCGTCTTGGAATGGATGTAACCCTAACCAAGAAACTCTTCGGCAGAACAGACGCTATACAGAGCATGGGATGATGGATGATGGATGGATGGATGGATGGTGGTGATTAACCTGTAAACAAAAATCTGTGATTTGCTCGTTTACAAGAAGAAAAGAAAATACCAATAACAGGATATGTTAATATGCTCAAACAGACATCTGCTGGTGCTTAAAAGAAAGGATTTTTTTTTTCACCTGAGTATTTCTAGATGTCATAATCATATGATTTTTCCATTTTAAAATCCATCCACCATCCATTTTGACCATACTAGTGCAGAGCGTTGGTGCTGCCGAAGCAGTCTCCTTGGCTATTGGTACAATCCTGGCAGGTCACCACTCCGACACAGGATACCAGCAAGCTGGCACTCATTTTGCCGACCTCGGAAGTCTGACAGGCAGAGTCAACCCACCTGGTATTAATTCAACAGCCGAGGGGGATTTGAACTCAGATCCTAGGATCCCAAGCCCACAACCCTCACATCAAACCACACCAGGCATAGCTTGCCCATGTGGGTCCCCAATTCACTGCAAAATAAGATAAATAAAAATCACGTGTCTTTCCAGCCAATCAACATCATGCGCTTTGCCCAGCCAATCAGAGAAAGCCCTGCGTGTCTCCACAGAATTACAGGGAAACATAAATGCCAAAGTTGCATTTTATGTGTAGGCTGTCTGCAGCAGGCTGGGTGGTACAACCACCTGTCCATTAGGAGCCGTTAGTGAAACATTGGTTCTGTTGCAATCTCTTCAGGCAGGCTGACAGATGAAGGGTTGGTGGGGTTTGGGTGTCCTTCCTCCTTACGGGTTGTGTTCCTGGTTCTGCAGTGCTAGCTCGAGTCTGTGTTCTCACAGGCTTACTGCCAGAAATCTGAGGCCCAAACCCGGCTTTGGTGTAGCGCCCTGGGAAGCTCCTCATCATCTCGGATCCCCTTCTCTGAGAGTTCACGACAGGAACCTCATCGAGCACAACATTCCTCTTACTGAGTGATATGGTGGCTTTCTGAGGCCATTGGTTTGTACTGTTGATGCCGTCTGGACTGCTCGTTTGTCTGCAAAGTTCCCTGATGCCCCTAGCCCCCATCCTTCTTTCACTGTGGGCCAATCATCTGCAGAACCTCCATCCCGATTCTATTTTCCCATCATCATCTTTGCTTTTCCACGCAGAGGGAAATCCTCGTGGTTTTTGGGCTCGACCCTAACCCTGTGGTGTTAATAATACTAATACTAATAATAATAATAATAATAATAATAATAACAATTCCCTCCCCCAATACCTACCAAGTATCTCATGATGATTTAAAGTGAAAAACAGATATATAATGCTCAGATCACAGGCAGTAAGTACATTAAAAGCTAGCCATAAAAGGCAAACTTCATAAAGGATGGCTTTTTAAGAAGCAAAGGGAGGTTAAGGAATGCATTCGTAGAACTGAGGATGGTCAAACATATCCGTTCGACAACTGTCATCTACCTTATCACAAGATGCTTCAATAAATCATACACAGGTGGTAATTCTCCACGAAACTCACCCGGTTCACTCGGACTCCCAAATTCTCTTCAATGAGCATGTAATCGTCCTCCTCCAGACGTCATCAAAGACTGTGAATGGAGGAGATTTGGGGGGGGAGGGAGGGATGGTGCAGGTAACACGGAAAGATCAATGGTGGTTTCTAGTGATGGATGAACAGCAGGCAATGTTGATGAGCCAATCTGAGAGCTTGAATCGATTCACCATACCGTGCTTTCTTTTTCTCCTGTGACGTTTCTCTTCGTCATCAACATTCTCGGTCTCATCAGAATTTGCAGTATCGTCCTCTTGTCACTCTGCAGGCTGGTCTTCTATGTCCTGCATCTCTTTCACCCCCTCCTCCTCCTCTTCGTCATCGTCGTCATCATTGATGAAATCCTTCAATTCTCATCACCTCATTCTCATCATTCTCGTCTCCTCCTCTTCTGGAGGAAAATAAAAAATTTGATGTTGTCATGACAGAAATTATTAAGTTATTTTACTGTGACTGGCACAACCAACCATTGGGATCCGAAAGAATATCAAGTGTCGGGAAAACAAATCAAAAAAAATTGCAATCTGTAGGAGGTGCCAAAGGAAGAGCTTGAATCCAGTTTATTCCACATTCAGGAGAGTATCATTCCATCACACAAGGTTCTTTAAAAAGAGACGGTGCTGGCCATGAAAATGGGGATTCAAGTAAAACTCATTTAGCTTGAGCACAATTACACCATCATTGACATATTACAGAATGTACAAATTGATAAAAGATTAAATGTTCAGGATGCAATTTAACATATTCTTTTCAAAGAGAACATGTGGTAGTATGGCGAATGAGTCTCACACAAAGCCAGATTGTACAAATAGACATTATGTTTGCGATTATGCATTGGGGCATGTTCCAGCAAGATGGTGAAGGCAGGTCACAGGGTTATGCTGTCCGGCCCAAGTCTTTCACAAAGCAGCTGCCAAGGCCTGACATTTAATGAAGCCAGTCACGTAAGAATTTGTATAAATAATTAAACAGGTTCCGTAATAATTCTTCTTTAACAAATCATATAGTTTAAAAAAAAAAAAAAATTGTTTATAAAAAATATATAATCAACTTATCCATAAAAAATACAAAAATCTAATAAAAAATTAAAATGCAAAAATAATATTAAGTTCTAAAAAAAGTGAAAAAAAAAAAAACAATTAAATTTCAGGTCGTTGATAACTGGTACTGTTGTCAAACAACTGCAACGGATAAACAACGTGGCAGGCAGATGGGTGCCAGGCTTGTCGTCCATCGAGAGACGGCACACGCCCGATGAGCCACTCCACCTACGAAGCTCCAATCCAAGTTCCTAGCCGGGTCGGAATCGAACCCCCCTCAGACGGCTCAAGCAAGTATATAACCTCAGTGCCATCCGATCAGAATCAAAATCAAATAAAAAGGTTAAAAAGCAAAAATAAATCAAATGATTCGCTGTTTTGCACTTCTCCATCCTCATTTTGTTTTGCACTTCCCAAATTCCCCAAGATAAAACATTTAGACAACGAGACCTGCACTTCAGTAGAGCCCATACTCCCACCAGGAGGGTGAACAATTTCCATTTTTTAATCCCGCTGATCTGCATCCAGACCTCAACCAAAATTTAATCGGCTCTGTTCGTCATCTACCTAACTTATCATAAGTTTTGTCATAATCCAACAATAACATTTTCAACTAGAAGGGCACTCGTAGAGTGCACACTCCGCCACGTAATGCCTGATCCATGAGAACAATATGGGCCCAATACATTTTTGAAATATCATGCTATACAGTACTATATTCGTTTTGGCCTATCTCTCAATGGTGAAGAATCACTTTTAAAATTATATAATTCTCGGATCCAGATCCGGATTCGGATCTTCACCAAAATCGAATCAGTTCGTCCTTTGCCACACACACAACCTGTCCACCAAGTTTCGTCCGAATCCGTCCACAACTTGAGATATCGTGCTAGATATTCGTTTTTGCCCGATATCTCAATGGTGAAGAAGTCACTTTATATATTTTTAAAAACCAAAAAAATTCGAATCCGGATAAGGATCTTCATCAAAATTTAATCCTCTCTTCCTTGTCACACACAAACCAACATGTTCACCAAATTGCATCTGAATTTGTCTCACAACTTTTTGAGATATTCTACTCAAAGACAGACAGACAGACAGACAGCAACACAAACCAACGGGTGGAAACTATTGTTATTGAATCTGGAACCATCGCACACAACAGCCAGAGTCCTTATAGATCAGTTATATCGGTAAGTATGTGTTTCTAGTTAGGTCCGGTCCCTTGTTTAATGGGTAATTAAGTGTACGTGCGCTGCTAAGTTGTTTTATAGTCAGGTCTTTAAATCTTTAGATCCGCCAAAACCAACCACCTGCCATTCCCATTCACAACTCCTCCACTGAACTAGCCTTTACAGGCTCCCCTTGCTGTTCAGTTTGGAATTTCACAGTGCGTCAACACACCTCATTCCTGTTCCAATCAGGAGCGAACAGCGCGTCAACACACCTGATCCCTGTCCAATCAGGAGGAAACAGCGCGTCAACACACCTGATCCCTGTCCAATCAGGAGCGGAACAGCGCGTCAACACACCTGATCCCGTCCAATCAGGAGCGACAGGCATCAAACACACCTAGATCCTCGCTGTCACACAAGCGCGCACAGAGCGTCCGACACCGAGGCTCCGCCCCGCTCAGGGAGCGGATAAAAAAGACCAGGCTCCTTTGGAGGGTTGTTCTTGTTTGGGTTCGTTGTTCATGTTCGCGTTGCATCGGAGCCTGAGGAGAATCACTTGCTTCGCCTGCCTCGCCGCCTCCTCGCTTGTTTTTTGCCGTCCGGATCGTGCTGGCGTCTGCCCCTCCACTCCTGGTGCCGCCTTCGTCCTTGACGCCACATGAAAGTTGCAGGTTCGAGTCCCGCCACTGAGCCAGATCGTCGAAGACCGCACGAGGTGGACAGGTCCAAGCACAGGGCCCTGGCCTCCAGCTCACCTTTCCTCGAGCTGGAAGCCTTCATAAAAGACCCGACGGGGTCCATTTCTTTTGGTTGTGTGTCTGCGTGTGGGCCCCGTCTCTTCAGTAGAACTGTTAAGTGCTGCTGCTCACTGTATATTGCCTGCCTGATATTCGGATAACTCTGCCCTTACGCTCTTCTGCCCGATTATTATTGTAAAATTCCCTTTTGTTGAATGCCCAACTCGTTCCCCGTCATTCATTTATTGGCTTAGCACGGTGCTGTGTTGAGAATAGCGAGGCAGTAATTGTTCATTTGGACGACGGGCCTCTGGAACCATCCGCTCGGGTTTACACACGGTTGGGCACGGTAACGACTCGTCCCGCTCGAAGGTCCGTCGAGGGTGTGAATTCCCCGGTAGCTTTGCCGCGTGGGTAATTAGGTATATTGAAGTGACAATTAACATACCCACGCGGTCGAATATTGGCGATTCATGGTCCTGTAAGGGCCCGTGCCTTTCGGACTTATCCGAGGGTCACGACCTAAATTCCGGTGTGTTCGTGAGCCGACTCTACTGCTCCCCCAGCGGTCGTGCTCGCCGCCGATACCCGGCCCCGACAACATAACCTCCCAGTTTCGGTAGGGGAGGTAATGAGGCCACCCAGGAGTTGGCATCGACCTGGCTGCACTGTTTCACACAACACTTTTCAACTCCATTAACGCAATTTATGCATAACGTCACATTTTCGGGTTTACAAGGTACATCTGGTGAACCCAATCCGGGTTTGCCCGAGATCACCCCACGCAAGGTTTGAAATTCGTACTCGAATACTCACCATCATCCTATGTACAAACTTCCGGCTCTTCTTTTCATGCGAGCTCCTTTTCTTTATATTACTGTTGTTGTTCCTCATTGAGGTCGTCTTCTTCTTCTTCTTCTTCTGCTCTGCTTCTACTTCTGCCGCTTCTTTTCTTCTCCTCCTTCCAGAGAATCTTCTTCTGCTCACTGTCCACAAAATCAGACATACTGATTGATCCCAAACTCGATCATGCAGGTGTGAGAGGTCCTCCTGCGGACAAGCACGAAGGAACAGCACGATTGTGGTTAAGAACACACGTGGGAAAGAACATTGCTCAGGGAAGAGAGCGTCATTGTATAAAAAAAATCATGTCCGATCTTCGTCAGCAGCTCGATTAATAGTTAAAGGGGGGAAGGCGACATTCACCATCACCGACTAGGCCGCGGCGCGACACACATCAGCATCACATCGTAAAAACACAAAAGATCTCATAGACATTCAAGCTGTTCGCTGTTACAATAGTTGGGGATATACGTATTGAGGAATGTGCGACTCGCCTTCACCGGTTGTCCTTTTACGGAGCAGAAACACGACGATTAAAACAAGATAACGCTCTAAAAAAAAAAAAAAGGAAGAAGAAGAAGAAGAAGCGTTTGGTACTGGGTTTTGAGGGATGATTTTTCGAGAAACGAATCTGAAACTGGTGGTTGTTTTAGATAATTAAAAAAAAAATTATAGTTAAAAAATTATAATAGAGGATCGGGCCCTCATTTTTCTGTGCTGTATTATAAAAACAAAAAAAAAAAATAATTCTGTTCTCGTTGTAAATCGCGATCCTTCGAAATCTATATATGCCACAATATTACAAAGACACGTACGTTGCGCTTCTTCTTCTTCTTCTTCTCAATATTTTAATAATCTTCAAAGGGTTCTTCCGACGCATCACGAATACGATCATTTTGTGTGCGCGTGGAGTGTGAATACGCCATGAAAAGTGCGGATTTATTATCAGCTTGAGCATTGCTTCACAAACAAAACGTTGTACGAGT
Organism: Eptatretus atami; assembly: GCA_035128595.1. Classification (NCBI taxonomy): domain Eukaryota; kingdom Metazoa; phylum Chordata; class Myxini; order Myxiniformes; family Myxinidae; genus Eptatretus; species Eptatretus atami. Next base: position 99,895,246 of record CM068954.1, read on the forward strand.
CAGGAACTGCGAGAATGGATGCCTTTTAGTGCAATTTCGTCCGCCCGAATAAAAAAATACATCGAGGGATTGGCGACCAAAGGGAAACTGAAACACCGTGAGCTTCCTACGTTATTTATAGGATTTCATCAAGACGTTCAAACTCGCTTCACGTGGAATATTGCATCAGCGATGCCGATAAATTTCACACCGCTCGCGAATCAACCGGCTGCTGCACCGCCGGGTTTTCTTCGGCGAGTTGGACTTCAGCTGCACCGGGTTATTATTAATATTCAGACAATTTTATTATAACTCTGCCGTAAACTGGCATTTTTACACATTCTTTCTCCGAGCAACTTCGCTTTCTAACGTCATTGCGGTTCCCTGACAGCGAGAGCAAAATATTTTGCTGCGGTCCCGTCAAAAGGCCGTCTATTTAATACGTACGCAGTTTTGCATCTTCCCTCTTTCCCCACTCCCCCCCCCCACCTTCTAAATCTGTGGCGCGAGGATACCTTAGAAATAGGAGAGTATGGTGCCTACCACACGATGACAAGGATTTAGGAATGTTTATTGCAATAAAGTAATAGACTGTAATAATAATAAAATAATAATAATAAATAAAAGAACAAGCTAAATAGCTAAGATCCCCGTCCTCTAATGATGACGTCATAAAAACGAAATACGCATTGATGTATCAGGTTGCGATAATATCTGTGCTAATGCCCGGCTTGATTCCCGCAAACAAATTCAAACAGCTTGCCTAGTTCGGAGATAATGGTATAGGCCATTTCCATTAGCGGCGATATTAATCAACTTTTTTCTAGAAGAATTTCCAAAATCGGAGATGTTACTGCCTGCGTGTGGCTTCTGCATATACATGGCAAGTTTCACGAAGATCGATGAAACTCTGGGTTGTGAAACAAAAAATGTCAAAAAATAGAATGACATCAAAAATTGACATACATCAAGTGATGTATCATATGCGCGGTAATTCATGTCTGCTAATGCCCTGTTCGATTCCCGCAAACAAAATTAAAAAGCTGCCTAGTTCGAGAAAATTTTTAGGCGATTTCCATTAGTGGGATATTTTGACGTCATAACTTTTTCTAGGAGAATTTTCAAAATCGGAATGGTTACTGTCTGCACAGGTATTTTACATTAATAATTAATTTCAGGAAGTTTCGAAAAACTGTAGGCTGTGAAACAACAACCCCAATGAGCTAAGATCCTCGTCTCTTAATGATTGTCATAAAAAGATATGACGTCATTGTGAGGTATCAGTGGCAATAAATAATCTGTGCTAATGCCCGCTTGATTCCCGCAAACAAAATCAAACAGCTTGCCTAGTTTCGGAGATGGTAGAGGCCATTTCCATTAGCGGCGTATTATGACGTCAACTTTTTTTCTAGGAAGAATTTCCAAAAATCGGAGATGGTTACTGCCTGCGTGTGGCTTTCTGCATATACATGGCAAGTTTCACGAAGATCTGATAAAACTCTGGGTTGTGAAACAAAAAAGGTCAAAAAATAGGAATGACTCATAAAATATGACATGACATCATAGTGATGTACATATGTGCGGTAATTCATGTCTGCTAATGCCCTTGTCGATCCCGCAACAAAATTCAAAAAGCTTGCCTAGGTTCGGAGATAATTTTTAGGCGATTTCCATAGTGGAGTATTTGACGTCATAAGTTTTTTTCTAAGAGGAATTTTCAAAATCGGAGATGTTACTGTGTGCACAGGGTATTTTTACAATATATATGTCAGTTTCAGAAGTTTCGATGAAAACTGTAGCTGTGAACAACAAGCTCCAATGAGCTAAGATCCTCGTCCTCTTAATGATGTCATAAAAACGAGTATGACGTCATGTGATGTATCAGTTTGCAATAAAAATTACTGTCTAATGCCCGCTTGATTCCCGCAAACAAAATTCAAACAGCTTGCCTAGTTTCGGAGATAATGGTAGAGGCATTCCATTAGCGCGATATATGACATCAACTTTTCTAGGAAGAATTTCAAATCAGAGATGTTACCGCTGCGCGGCTCTCGATATACATGGCAAGTTTCACGAAGATCCGATGAAAACTCTGGTTGTGAAACAAAAATGGCAAAAATAGAATGACGTCATAAAATTGATATGACGTCATAGTGATGTATATATGTGCGGTAATTCATCTCTGCTAATGCCCTGTTCGATTCCCACAAACAGAATTCAAAAGCTTGCCTAGTCTGAGTATGTTTTAGGCATTTCCATTAGCGGAGAATTTTTACGCATAACTTTTTTTCGAGAGGAATTTTCAAAATCGGAGATGTTACTGTCTGCGCAGGGTATTTTACATGATATAGCCAAGTTTCAGAAGTTTCGATGAAAAACTGTAGCTGTGAAACAAAAATCAGTCCCACAAGAAGAATGAAAAGAACAACAACGTGAGTAAGACTTAGAGATCCTCCACGAGGATCTAATAATGGAGGTAAGGTAGCTGAGAGGAGTAGGGGGTGATGATGAGATTCAGGAAGGTCAATACTTTCATCGATTGGGTAAAAGATTTGCAGATGCAGTTTAACATCAGGAAATGAAAGCTTGGTGCTGCGGATAGGTCGGAATAATGAAAATAGGGACTACATAATGCAAGGGGGGCAGTCGTGGCACATGTCATACACGACAAGGATCTGGGGGTGCGAATAAATGCAGGGGGTAGGCAGAAAGCACAGTGCCAGGCAACGGCTATAGGTTAAGCTAATAGGGTTTTATATTGTATTCATTGGATGAAAGGGGGAGAAATTATAAATCAAAGGAGGTAATGTTAACATGGCACAGCAATGTGGTGAGGCCTCATCTAGAATAGTGTGGTTTTGATCACCACATCTGAGGGCGGACATGTAGCCGGCGGAGAGAAGGGTCAGCAGAGAGCCAGAGCCAGACACTTACTAGTTTGATTGTGGGACCAGCTGGACTCAGCTGTGAGGAGTGGCTGAAGAAGACAGGAATTTAAGCATTTGAACTTAAGCATTGATGGAGATGTTTAAGATAAATAATGAAAGGCAGAAATACAAAATGTTTTTTTTTCTGCAAAATTGTGATCAAGCCACAAGAGCCTTTTAGAGCCTGAAAGTAAAGAAGAGGAGAATTAGGACAGGTATAAGGCAGGGGTCTTTAAGAGAGTAGTTGATGTATGAAATGGTCTCCCGAGAAAGAAATGGCATCAGAAAGAGTAGATAGGTTTAAATTGGAATTAGATTGGTGCCTCGATGCATTGGAGAAAGAGGGGTACAGGGATATTGGCATGACTTGTAGCTTGTGTGTGGGTGAGTGATATGGTGTCTGGTGTTGTTGTGCACAGGTATGATGGGCCGAATAGCTTCCTCTTTTGTCAAAGTTCCTTGCGTAAAAGTATATTTTGATAAAAACCACAGAAAACCCACAAGTGCTGAATTAAGTTTTGATCCTCTAAACACCCGCAGATAATTGAAATGTGGAAAGGTACACACACGATCATCAGCTGAGCCAAGCAGTAAACCCGCTGCACAGGAGGCAGTACCACAACAGAAAGCTACCCACAAGTAACACGGAAACACAGCAGCATGCAAATACCTCCACAATTATAAAACAAATGTTAAATGGAGCACAAAGGCCCCCGCATGAAGTCTACATTATGGGTAGCTCGGGTGCAGATGGCAGAACCGAGTTGAGGAGGTGAAAGAGCCAAGCAAACAGCAGTCAGAGTGGTTCTCCTTTTGAAAGGATGCTCTCAGAGCCTCGGTGTTTCTTCGAGCCCATCCTCAGTTCAGCTCAGATAGTTGTTCAGGAGGCCAGCTCAGATAGTTGTTGGGGCATGCTGTTTCTACAAAGCTTGTGAGCTCCTGTGAGGATGTTAGTCATCCTGGGGTGATTCTGGGCAGCAAGGTGGAAATGTTTTCTACCAGATACCGACGTCGACTATCTGAACCGGTGCACTCTGCACGGAGACGAAACAAAGCACCTTTTTAGAAGCACCACTGCACTGATCTTGCAACATTGTCTTGGAGTATGACCGTCATCAAGTTCTTAATTGCCTTCGTTATGAAATTGCTCCAACTGCCTCTAATTGCACCATTAAATCGACTGCACACTACGAACCCAAATTAGAGCTTAAGAGTTGCAGCTGCCTCTATGCCTCACTGTATCATCGAGTCAATCATCACATGCGATATAACATCTCAACGTGCTCAAGTATTGCGATTGCTGATCTGCTTTCAGAATTTTTAGCATGTTGACGCATTTTGGTTACTTCAACCGCTTGGAATCGGTGCTGTAGCCGGCTCAATGACTCAGGGTGCGGTTAGTCTTTAAGGCGTGGTCATTCGACTGTGACCTTTAGGAGGTTGCGACCCGAGTACACGACACTACGATGCAATGACATTTCAAAAATGCCTGGAAACAGATATTCTTTAATTCAAACAATTTCTGCAACAGTTACACACAAATAGAAATGCTTTCTCAATAAATAAAACCTCCTCCATCGCTTATGGATTCACTCAGATGAACATAAAAATGGGCTTTTTGGCCAAAGCCAAATCAATTGGCTGGGCTAAAGACATTCAATTTCTTGTTGCAAGTTCCAAAGTATGATTGCTGCCATCATTATTGCTGGGCTGACTATGATGGCCAAATTAAGTACCTTGCAGCACACTTGCGGTGATGGTGCTTGCATGCGTTAAAGTTCCGATAAATGGCAAAGAAAACACATCAGACATATCCCTACCCGTGGGTTTTGGGGAAATATCATCATTCAGACTTTGCCAACCACTCACAATGATAGTTTTTGATCATCCTCCTTGAATCTGCAACTCTTTTGTCACATCTTTATTGTAAAACTAGAGTGCAATTCTGACTTGCAGTGGAAACTGAATTCCACGTGGATGCGACTTGGTGCTCGAGGCAAGGAGCAATGTTTAGCCTCAGCAGCCGGTGACCGTGGGATCTTTTCCAGAACGTTTCGTGATCTGAAGCTTTATCAGCTCCTCTGCACACGTAGGGTGAATCCCACATGTCGACTTGAGGTCAGTGTACGATGCACCACATCTGAAAGCACGCAGGCATGCACAATTAGAAAAGCCAAAACAAACAAACTATATAGTCAGCAAAACAGAAACGAACCCTCCAGTTTCAACCCGTTAAAACAATATCCTGAGTGTATGTTTGTGTTTGAGTGAGGGAATACGAGTATGGTAACCTTGTTTTCATGTAGTGGGTGTGACGGACAAGTGGAGAGTGGAACGAGGCCATTACCTTAGAGCTAAAGCAAAGCCCTGAGTGACTTCTCCTGCATTTGGGCCTAGGAAGTGAATTCCGAGAATCCTTTGTTTTCCCTCTCTCTCACACACTACCTGTGAGCAATAGAGGTAAAAAGATAAAGCAGGTGTAGAATGTGATGGGGTTTGCCAAGTGAATGCATACATAACCACAAAATTCCTGGTTTATCTTCTATTTCGGATGGAAAACGATCTCGAGTATAATGTGATGCAGTGTTCGAGCCATCATAACACGAACAGTACAACTATTGTAGTATTTTCATTGTAGTTTGTTTGGTTTTCATTGAGGTGGCTTGGTCGTTGAGTATATACCTTGATGTAACACTGATTACTATTCCTGTTGGGAACAGAGTACTCCAGTGGTTTGTAATATGCATGGTACACCTGGAAAAGAAGGAGGTGGGACTCAATAAAACAAGTTTCAAAACGTGGCAGTCATTGTAGAACAACGTCTCCAATAAACCCTCTCAAATGCACAGGTTCACACCTGGATGAGAGCACAAAGGATTGTGTTGTGCTCTATGATAGCAAGGCCGAACCACACAACAACGATACTGTTGGTGATGCAACCTTACCAAATTTGCGATGTAAAAGAACATGACTCGAACCTTTTCTTAAAACTACATCGTTCAACAAGACAAAAGTTGCCACTGCCATGGTCCACCTGTCTTAATGGACCAACATAGAACCAGCCAACAAAAGGTCAAATGGATATTTTCAAAAGAAATAAATGATAAAAGACAAGGAACCTTTAAACATCACAATTCCTCTGGAACGTTTTTTAAAATTTATTCATTTATTTTATACACTCATTTTATTTATTTATTTGTTCACTCTTTTAAAGAGAATGGACATACCGATCCCGCATTTGGGACCATCCTTTTAGTTTGTGGGGAGGGATTGGAGCATTGTGTGATCATTTTTTTCTCTATCCCCGTTAAAGAGACAGCAACTAACGAATGTTTGGAAATGGCAATGACGAATCACGAAGCCACAGATCTACCTGCATGTTTCAGGCTGAACTGATTCTAATCTCCCTCACCCCCCCCCCCCAATCCCCACCACCCAAAAAAGGAAGATAAGACCTCAAGACACTCAAACCATTTGAGAATTTATAAATAATTAATTCTTCATAGGAACCAGCTTCCCCCCCCCCTCATCCCTCCCCCAAAAAATTAAAGCTTTATCAACAAACGAAGTGCAGTTTAGATTATATTACGCCCAAGATGCATAAGAGGTTACTGCATACCCCCGAGATGCGCGTACGTCGTCACACCCGAGATATACCAAAGGGATTATATAAAAATTACGTTGAAGATGTCACGACTGAACTGATGTCTTTCCTCCGATTCCCCCTCACCCTGTCACAGACACAGAATATAGCAAAACATTCTCCTTCCACCCCCACTGTGACAGTTTCAAAATCTCCCACCCGGTGAGGGGGGAGAAGGGTGGGAGTGAGGGTGGGGAGAAATTACTTCCACTTCAGCGAATCACACTTTGAACGAGCAATAGCTTTTCGAGATAAGTACTTCGTGAAGGAGAAGTCTAAGCATGCTTCCTTCAAAGAGAGACATGTAATCATATTTGTTGGACCAACCTTATGTTAACAGAAAAGAAAATCGTACTAAAATACGCAATTTGGTGTCTGTCTGTGTCTGTCTGCCTGTCTTTAAGACTGCGATACATTTGGTCGGTACTTATCCAATCTCAATTAAACTTGACAGGATGACGAAGAGTCACATGACGGAGGTTGTAGCGTCTTCATTTTCCGCCCCCCCCCTCTGCAAGGGGGTTTTCCACCTTGGGCAAAATCCGTGTTTAGGTGTATATTGCTGTTAAGATAGTTAATCGTGTTGTTTTTCCAAGGCCACTTCTAATAACAAAAGTAACAGCAACAACAATGATGATAACATAATATTAATGTGATTACAAAACAATATTAACCCTTTGAAACCTCGTGACCGTTTTACTGGCCACTATTCAACCTCCGTATACCCGAGCGGCCCGATTTTTCTCCAGGGAGCCCAGGGTGGGAGAGCCGAAAGACCCAAGGAGCTCAGGGTTCAAAGGGTTAATTCTGATAATATCATCCCAAGGGGTTTTTCATCCTTGGACAAACGCCGTGTTAACGTGTATAAATAGCTTATCACTGTGTTTCACGGGGCACCCCTACCAGTGGTAAAAAAAAAATCTTATAAACCTCAAACACGTATGATTACCTTTTTAATTGAAAAATGATTAATCACAACATTTCAAGTCCTTCTCATTTACCTCAATGAGATCAGGGCTCAGCAGGGCTGTGGCTTTTTCTTCCGTTAACCCCACAGAGCCGAGCTCGAGTGGAGTAAACACAGTGGTAGGAACCTGTGGATTCATAAGAGTACAGCTTATTTTTTCCCATTTGGGAAATGATCAGTCCTCTTAAAATCTTGATCACGCTCCGGTCTACTGGAGAGTTCAACACGCAATCCGACGCACAAGTATGGCCGCATAGTACAAGGACAAGAAATAAGAGAAAAACAAAATGTTGGTTGTGATCGTTGTGTTGCAGCCGAGTTGTGGTAACTACGTTTGTATAGTCCATCATCGTCGTCGATCCAGCAAAGAGGCGCTGTGCCAATAAACGTCCCGCTTTTATGGCAACTGGAGTCAACTCAGGCCGACCCTGGTGAAGGGAAGAGGAATGATTCCAAAGCTGCAATAAATAATCACTTAAAGGATTTCAAAACTAACACTCATGCTCAAATGAAGTTCAGAGAACTAAATGAGAAAATGTCAAGGTCTCTCACCTCCACCTCACTTTCCTTTCCACTATGTCATCATTCATCCATTGTTACCCTCACCAAAGGAGAGGGTATTGCATTTGGGTCCGTTTGTTTGTTTGTCTGTTTGTCCGCACAGATCTTTAGTGTTTTTCTCAGCAACCGCTTGTCGGAGTGAGACAAAATTTTCACCATAGGTGTGACTACTCATGTAGAACGTTTTAATAATAATGACATCATAGGTCGTGGCTGCTGGAAAAACCGAAAAACTTTGGACCTCTAGTCTGAAACCGCAACAAGGAAAAAAGTTGAAACTTGGCACACGGAGTATTCCTCATGGAGAATAAGTATGATTTTTAATGACGTCATAGGTGCCTTCGTTATGACAACAAATTGCATATGTAGAACGCTAATCTGATCAGTATGAAAATTTTTGAGGTCATCTTAGGGATAAAATAGTCCACAAAAAAAAACAAAAAAAAGCTTGAAGTCATCAGTCATGTGATTCGGCAGCCATATTGTTAAAAAAAAAAAAAACGTCAAAATCTTCTTCTCTGAGATCGCTGAACAGATTGAGCCGAAACTTTACACGTATGACCGCCTATCCATGAGGAACAAAAGGTTCACACATATGACATCATAGGTCACATGGTTTGGCAGCCACATTGGATTTACTCTAAACCAATAAAAAATCTTTCCTCCAGAGTGGCTGAACAGATCGAGGGGAAACTTCACACGAATGTGCCCAAAGCCTTGGGAGTACAACTTTAAGGAAAAATTGATAGGTCACATGGTTTGGCAGCCATATTGGATTGAAGAAAAATATTAAATAATGTTTTCTCTGGAACAGCTAAATCAATTGACGTGAAACTTAACAATTATGATCCAGTAGTGATGCAGAATACATGTTTTGAATTTCAACTTGATCGGGCACATTGTCTGGCAGCCAGGATTATTTGATCTGGGTTCTTTTTGAATAAGGCTCACTTGGCTGTGGCCTGGATGGGTTTGAGGGGAGAGGAGTAGCAGATGAAATGTGAATCCTATCCAGGTTCCTCCTGATGACTTCAAGTTTGCTTTTCGCTTGTTGGGGTTCCTTCTGATTACTCCAATGCAGGACTGTACCTATTTGGTCTTCCATTTGATTTGAAAAGAATTTATTTTAATCCCATTCTGAATTCAATTGAATACTGATTTAAAAAAAAAACCATCATGGGTCAGGGTGAGGTGTCCAATCAA
>CM068954.1:99907144-99923660 GCA_035128595.1 Eptatretus atami
GGTTGGAGAAGAGAGTTAAAAAGGGCGAAGTCTAAACTATAATAAAGTTGTGAAGCAAGACTATTGCATTTTGATGTCATGCAAATGAAGGAAGGACGGTGTTCAGAGGTCATGCCATGTTGAAACATTTGGGCCGGATGGATTAGGCTTTTAAGCACCTGGGTGAGGAAAACCTGAACAAAACCCTCCATTTGGTGGAAATCTGACATGAGGAAGTAGTGATGATGAATTGCTTTTACTATCGCTACTGAGACTCGTTTTAGAGCTAAACAGATGGAAGGCGTTTGTGATATGACGGTGGAGTGATTAAAAAAAACAAAAAAAACAATGTCACCCTTAGGGTGACCCGTATCTTGCCAAAAGGTGACCCACTGTACTTCTTTAAGGTCACACTGAGGTGAACAGAGCTGCTATCCACCAGGAGCGACTCCTTGAGGAATATCTGCCTACGAGAGATTCTGATGAGAATCGTTCTACAGAGTAACATGAAAAATATGTGTTTGCCTCATAATGTCACAAATGATGTCATAATGTTCAAGTTGACATATCTGAAAGCACTCATCGAGGTGTTCATTTGAGGTATTACACGATATGGTACCTAAGATTTCAAAATTGACCTTGGTCAAAAACTTTCGACCTCCAGCGCTAACCATGAAGGTCAAGCCGATCGCCACAAAAATATAATCAGCTGAGCGCCAGACCATGAACTATATTCCCATGAAGTTGAAGACGATCCGATCAAAATTACTCAAAAAATAAGGGTTTCGTCGACTCCCCTGATTTGCGACAAAGTGACCTTGACCTTTGACCTTGAAAATTTTATGCGCTGAAAGGGACCTCTATAGGCTCTGATATGCGAAGTTACAAAATTTCCAATGATAACTGTGCTCCTGGCAAGTGATCGATACGTGATACAGACAAAATAAAAAATAACATACAAGCTGACTAACATATCTTGCAAAAACTTCGTTTTGGCAAGATAAAAAATAAATTGGAACAATTGGATTGGGCAAAGCTTTTGAAGGACTGAGAAATGGTTCCAAAATGAGAAGGATATGATAAAGGGGATTGAGAAAAGAGCAAACTTTGACCAATTTGGTCAGACACTGAGGGAAGCAAGCAAGCAAAGCACGCATCGAAGGAGAGCACAACCTGATCAAATCCTCTCAGGCAGCAACTCCGAACCATTAGCGTTGTGTCGAGGCCAAGGCCTCTGAGGAAGCCTGCCGTCTCCAAAGCAACATCTTATTAAAGTCAAAGATACACCAAAGCATGGCAAACATGGGTGGCTGGTTGAGAAAGCAAATCGTGCTTTTCACGTTAACTTGGTTTGCATAACTTGCATAAAACGCAAAGCATGAGCTCCACATTTGATTGGTGGAGTTTGGTTTGCTCAGCAAGTTGAGCATCTCGTGACATCAAAGCATTGTTGTGTGAAAGGATACAACCTCCACCGACCACCAACCTGAACAAGACAGACAAAGGAAAAATAAGGTGATAGTCAAACTACAGTTTTAGAAAAACAAATACGCTGCTTATACTTTACAGTGAACGCTCAGAACACGTGACCACAGCACAGGTGCCAGTGAAATATCTTCCCATATAATAACAAAAACAACAATAATAATAATAATAATAATAATAATGGGCTCATTTGAACACACAACAACGCAATCAAACAAGGAAGCGGGGGAAAGCCGGTTGATAAACAGTGCGCGTTCTATTGACATAATCCATATGATTATTTGAGATACGACATAGGGTGGGAATCGATGCCCTGAGTTTTGGAAATGAGACACCTTGAGATGTGCTAGAGCAGCTAGACGCTTACATTGGGACCAATCTACGGATATCGTCCGCTTTGAGGTTGCTACACTCAGTCCTGCAGGTAGAATGTTCCCAAAAATTGCCAGATGTCATTTACCATCGGGTGGAATTGTATGCCGTTTCACTCCTAAAATTCAGATCAGGGATGGTCGAAACTCCGTTCGATGCATGCTACGGTTTGTTTAAATCGACAGTAAAGCAAGAGCGATGAGAAGTACGATAACGTTTAAAACACAAACAAAGCGACTGCATATCATCCTTACGTTTTTTCTGGTGACTTCTGAAGCCAAAATATATCATCACTGGTAATGCCATGCTCTACAGCCCCGGGGACCTGCACAGGAACGAGAAAGCTTTCACCCACGGGGGCAAGCACATTGTGGAAATGGGAGGGAAAAATCGAGGTAATGAAACCCCGGGGAGAAGTGGAGACGGAGGAAAAAAAGAAAATACATCAAACACTCACATTCTCCGGGTACTTGGGTCTCAGGCCCACAGCAAGTACCACATTCTCGGCACGCAACAACACCTGCACAAGCAGACACATGTCACTGAACATAATACTACCGTCTGCAACTCTATTGACGTCATAGAAACCAATGATCGTATTATATCATGTACCAAATTAAGTAATGTAGCATGTTCATTGTTCACTATTACATACATTCTGGGAAAAATAAAACAACAAAAAGGTAGTGGGAGGATGGGTGGAAGAAAAATATATAAACGCAAGACAATGGAGGAAGAGGATTATTGAGGAATACAAAAGGTAACAAAATTGGGGGAGAAGGAAAGGGGAAGGGTGGGGATTGGTTGCCTTTTGTGTACGTAATAAGTAAACGACCCCTTTGGAAAACCTCTCACCAAATTCAATCAAAAGCAAACGCAATTAATTTTGTCCGGAGAATGTGGTACAATCACCATCTTGTTTTTGCAATTCACTCCAGGGTGAAATGCTTCTCTCCCACCCCCTTGTCTACTCATTACAATGTTGCTCTTAATGGTGTGTGTCTGTCCACCTGTCTATCTGTCCGTCAGTTGAATCGTCAGCCTACTGTCAGATTGTCAGTGATCTACCTCATGTCGCATCAAGAAATTCCATGAGACTATCTGTTTAAGGATAAAAAATTGCCGTCGTCGCATTTCATGCAGCGATTCATTTCCATGACAAACCCTTTTACAATTAAAAAATGTATTTCTAATAAAACAAGCATTTTGATTAAACACATGGTTTTATGAAAAAAAAAAAAAAAAAAAAGACGACCTCACGTCCTGAAACTCACTGGATTAGGAGCAAAAGTCACTCAAATCCCCCGTAGACCTCTCAGACCCTATAATATATATATTTAATGCCGTGAACAAACTTTAGTACATCAGGGTGTTGAAGGTTGTGTTCAAGTTCATTGAAATCGTGTTTGTAGTTTCGGAGAAGAGAGCAAATACCTATTTTGGGAGTCAACCCCCCCCCACCCCCAATAACCCCCCCCTAATGAGTGCAGATTTTGATGCGGTCAATAAACCTTCCTTAAGGCCCTGTCACACCTTGACGATTTAGCCAGCGTATGCCTGACGTATGCAAAATTTGGCTAAAACGCTGGCACACGTCGAATACGTTATGGGTAAGTTGTATATGTTAAGAGCACGCTGGCATACGTCGTAGTACGCTGGCTTTTTTTCGTAGTACGCTGGCATACGTCTTGTACGTGGCATACGTCGTAGTACGCTGGCATAGCGTCGTAGTACGCTGGGGTGTTAGACAAATTTCCATGCTTGAAATTTTTCGACGTATGCCAGCGTATGACTCACACGTTCGCATAATGCTGCCATAAGTTGTAGGCACGCTACGCGATCGTTGACACACGTCGACACACGTTACTTGTAAGTTACTCATAAGTCGAAACACGTCGAGGTAATGTTTAGCGTACCCGAAACTTATTTCTAACCTATGATAACGTGTTGTAGGCACGTTACGCGATCGTTGACACACGTCGACACACGTTACTTGTACGGTACTCATAAGTCGAAACACGTCAATGTAATGGTTAGCGTGAGTGTTCCAGACTCCCTGGGGTTTTTTTTGTTTTTTTCCTTCGGTATGACGGTGATGTTAACACTTCGATTTCTAGTGCGGTTATAATATAATAAATTAATAGGCTGCCGCTCAACGATTTAAATCATAACCGCACTAGAAATTGAAGTGTCAACATCACCGTCATACCGAAGAAAAAAAGAAAAAAAAAAAAAACAGGGAGTCTGGAACACTGATGCAACATTATTTCGACGTGTTTCGACTTATGAGTAACGTACAAGTAACGTGTGTCGACGTGTGTCAACGATCGCGTAGCGCCTAAACTTATGCCAGCGTATGCGGAACGTGTGTCATACGTCGAGTACGTCGAGAAATTTCAACATGCTGAAAACTCTCGACGTACTCGGCGTATGACGACGTATGCCAGAAAACTACGACTATGCCAGCGTGCTCTTAACGTATACAAAACTTACCCATAACGTATTCGATTGTGCCAGCTTGGTTCGGCAAATTTTCATACGTCGGCATACGCTGGCTAAAACGTCAAGGTGTGACAGCGGCTTCACACTTCGATGTCTAGTGCGGTTAAGATTGAATCGTCGAGCCGCAGCCTATGAATAGCCTACGCCACGTGATCGTCGGCGATACGCTGTGGCTATGCATAAGTTAGACTATCGTTGGGCATAGGTTGTGAACGCCGACAACACGCTCAGCATTCGTTGGTATAAATTATCTATATGTGATAAAACGTTCTTGGTACGTTACTAATACGTTATGCATACGTCCAACACGTTATTATACGCCCAAAACTTTAAAAAAAAACACAATAGTTCAGCGTACGCCAGCGTTTTACATACATTTTGAGACCTTGCCGAATAACGTTGGCTAAAACGTCAAGGTGTGACAGCCCCTTTAGGCATCAGATATGAAGCATGTGGCCAAGTTTCATTAAAACTATGTGTTTGGTTCAAGCAATAATGACTGAAGTGTATACGGACTGACTGACTGACTTACTCACTCATCTACAGACACTGCTCCATCGCATAATCTCACCAGACTAAAGTCCAGGTGAGCTAAAAACGAAGAGATAATTTGAAACATTAATACCATAGCAATTAACATGAGCAATACGGAGAGGCAGCAAGTTGATAAAAGTGTGAAGTTCACAAATGCACAACAAATTATAATTGTCAAAATACCGTAAAAATCCACAAAATAATCACTTCCCCATTTGAAATGACAATTAGAAACGTCAAATCCTAAGGTTTTAAATTTGAACAAAAAACCCCCCATAGATTGGCAACCATTGTGCAGGCTTGATGGGCTTAAAGGCTTCCTCCTGGCATTGAGGTTTCTTATCAGGGAGATCATATCATTTTAACTATAAAAGTCTTATTCAGGTGAAAGTACAATGGTGTCCACTATTAAATGTCATTATCCCGAGTGCGATATCTGTGTAAGTTCCTCCAGTGAAATCGTAAGTGGTCTCGGTCCTTTAGGATCTGGGAGGAAAATAAAACCTCATTATTTAACCCCATAAATCAGGGTTATTTTAAGGAAAAAGGAGAAAACCCGACAAGGTAGTCTGGCACATCCAAACAAGCAGCATCAAGGTCACACAAGTTGATGCGGTACTGGTGTGCCCATCCGACTATATTGCAGTAGTACAGCCATGATCTTTGACTTACACGAATAGCCATCTTATACAATCAATTTGATCAGCTTCACCTCTTTGGAGCTCGATACACCTCGGATAGTGTGCTTGTCCAAAAAGCTGCCTCTGAAGTTGAAGTATTTCACGTGTCTGGGCAATAAAAATTCATAATCATTGCAAATTAAATGTAAGTGTAACAAAGTATTACTTGTCATGAATCAAAAATTAAGTTTGTGCACACAAATAAAACTAGTTTGTGTATATTGTTAGCAATCAAATGCACCACTCAAGACAGAGCATCCATACTGCCGAAGCAGTTTCTTGGTATAGTTATGCCGGGCGACTTGGCTATGCTAGGTGGCTTGGCTATGCGGGGCTGTTGTCGTTGCCTTGCGAGTAATCAGTCAAGGGAGGAATTTGTAATTTGTTCCAGGTGCCGGCGATAACTTGCCTACTCATCACGAAAGATATTGGGACCTTTAATGTCCACCAACGGCCAGTGCTAGCAGACGGATCCTCCAGCTTAACGTCCATCCAGTAGACGGTGCACACATTGATGCCTCACTCTGCCTGCAAAACACCAGGATGACAGTTTATAGTTGGGTCGGGAATCAAACGCAGGCAAGGCAGCTCAAAGATGAGTGCACACACCTCGAATATATCCTGCCAGCCCTGTATGTTATTAAGTATCATTAAACTTCTCCGCACTGTCCCACAGTTAGAACCCTCACTCCTCTTACACTTACACTTACACATGTATTCATATCCCCTAATTCCCCCTCACATCCTTAACCAGGTCCCATCCCTCACTTGTCCTGCAGTTGAACTCGATGTCCCCAGTTCAGTGAGCGCACATGATCTCGCAACTTGGATGCTAATGTCGACCTGGACACACACATCAGAAACATTTATGAGTTAAAAATAATACAGTATTTACAATAATATCAAAAACCAGGCTGAAGAATTTACGTTTTGTATCCCACTAATGGGCAGGATCCAGATCCGTACCTGAACCAAAATTGAATCGGCCTGTTGGCACCAAACCAACTCATCCACCAAGTTTTGTTACAACTCGTCCACAACTTTTTGAGATATCGTGCTACATAATCGGTTTTAGCCCTGTCACCTCAATGGTGAAGAATCACTTAAAAAATTATCGGATCCAGATCTTAACCAAAATTGAATCAATTCGTCATTGTCAAACACCCAACCTGTCCACCAAGTTTCATCCGAATCCATCCACAACTTTTCGAGATATCATGTTATTATAGCATTTCTGGCCCTATCTCTCAATGGTGAAGAATTTTTTTTTTTCATTCTAATATCCGAACCCGGATCCAGATCCTCACCAAAATTGAATCATTTAGTCCTTGTCACACGCCCAACCTCAACACCAAATTTCGTCCGAATCCGTCCACAACTTTTTGAGATATCCTGTTCACAGACAAGCAAACAGACAGACAGAAAGGGGTGAAAACATAACCTCTGTCCACCTTGGGTGGATTGAGGTTATGTTTTCTGAACCCTGGCTCACGACATAGGAAATCCAAATTCAAATCGCATGGACCACCTTGTTTGTCCATTGCCTTCTATTCAGGTGAAAGTATAATGGTGTTCTACTATTAAATGTCATTATCCTGAATGCGATATATGTGCAAGTTCCTCCATGATCCTGAGATCAATGTAAAAATTGGATAATAAGAAAAACAAGCCGG
Source organism: Eptatretus atami (assembly GCA_035128595.1). Taxonomy (NCBI): domain Eukaryota; kingdom Metazoa; phylum Chordata; class Myxini; order Myxiniformes; family Myxinidae; genus Eptatretus; species Eptatretus atami. Next base: position 99,914,370 of record CM068954.1, read on the forward strand.
TAGGCGGACATGGGTAGTCGCCTACCCAATAGAACCTGACGCGATGGGCCCGTTCGATTTTCGATGGGAATGACCTGAGGATTAAGCACAGAAAATTCATGATTCTAGCTTCAAGGGTTAATGCTGCAGATTGTTTTTTCGTTAAAATACCCCCACATTTGAGGTTTTCGCCGTTGCTAGACAAGAGGGGTCCATAGCAACGGTTCTTTCTCACACATAACTAGGACATACCATGAACCTACAATCCAGTTTCATGTATATCTGACTCATAGTCTCTGAGATATAACGAACTTCGTTTTTTTATTGTTTTGACCAGGGTTCATTCAAAGTCTATCTTCTCCGACAGTTTTCATAGGATCCGGCTGGAAATTTTGACAATATGGCTGAATGTACTGCCACAGTCCTCGTGGCCCGATTTTTGATTTTCGAAAAAATAAATTTTTTATGATTTTTCAAAAATTTCAAAGTCCCGTTGCTAGACAACGGTGGTGTCCATAGCAACGGTTCTCATTTGCACACAACTAGGTCATGGTATGAACCTACCAACCAAGTTTCATCAAAATCACCATTTTAAATACTGAAATAAGGGTAGAAACAAATCTCAAAAAAAAAAATAAATAAAAAATTTTTTTTCGACTAGATCGACTACCCAACAGACAAACAAATCGACGGAAAAGTGATAATAAGGTAGAATAAATTTCAAAAAAATTTTTTTGGAAATTTTTTTTTTCGACTACATCGACTACCCAACAGACAAACATATCGACGGAAAAACTGATAATAAGGGTAGAACACATTTCAAAATTTAAAAAATATATATAATATATTTTTTCGACTGGATCGACTACCCAATAATAACAATAAAAAAAGGGAAGAAATTTTATATCAGAGTCCAAAATACAGTGTATGACAAGTTTAACTTCACATTCAGATCAGATAATTAATATTACTTAATTTTCTATCTTCACTTTGCTTGAACTAGTGAAAAATATCAGCATACTGGAACGCATTTAAAGGACGGTACTCCATTTTGTGCTTGCTTCATGTTTTGTCCCTAACATGGCCTGTCCCAACAGACACAGACAGACACAGACGGAGGGAGGGCCTTTGATGCCACAGCCTCAAGAGGGATAAGATGGAAAGCAGCAGCACGTATCTATCATGGACAGTCGTGTTCCAGAACACCTTTGATAAAGGTCTTAGATGTGGTTACAAGCTGAGGAGAGTATAAGGACTTGGCGCGACAGAAAATTCCAAGATAATGAATGGCTTTGGTGGATTTTGAAAATATGATCTGCCCAAGATTGTACAATGTATGTATAGGTCATAGTGAGGCTCAGAACCTCCAGAAACTGTACCTTTACCAGAGGCTGACCACAGGAATAAAGCAAGATGGTCCTTCTGAAGGTACAAAGTTAGTGTGTGGGACATTCCTGCAGTAAAAGACATGTTTCAGGGAAGATGACCAGCTGCTTATTTTCCCAATAAGCAGCTGCAGCTGCAGCATGCCCGTTGCAACATGGGTGATCGAGGAGCAACCCTGTACTGAGTGGTCATTTGTAAAGTGACAAGATAGATTCTCCAGTGCTGAAGAGGTCATTGACATCTGTCTCTGTCTCTCAAAATGATTAGACTCTGGTCTGATAAACAGAACATGTCCTTCAATCTTAGAAAATCTCACAGTCTACCCAATTGCTCCAGAATGATCATCAAATGAACCCACCTATCTAGTTCCTTAGTCATCCACTGGATGAGGTTCTGTCTCTTAAACCTCTAGGCCGAACCGTCAGCCATGACCTTTCCTGCACAAACCACTTAACAAAGCTGGTCTCCAAAGCCAGCCGCAGACGAAGCATTCCCCCGCGATCCAAGTCCTTGTAAAATCAGAGCTACTTCGAGTGTACAGGTCTTTGTACGAAGCTCCATGGAGTACTGCTCTCCACTATGGGCTGGCACCCCAGCATCACATCTGTCTCTCCTGGATTCAGTGGACTCTAAAGCTCTCAAAATTATCGGAATCTCCCGTGATGAGACTGAAGCACAAGGTTTGTTGCTCTCACATCACAGATAGGTCAGTAGTCTCTGTTTTATACCATCTATTCTCCAACATTGCTCCTGCTATCTCTGCTCTCTTAGTTCTCCAACCCTCCCCAGCAACTCCAGGATGCACATCTCTTATCATCCCCAATTCTGACCAGTGCTATTTATTACCCCCATGAATCTTTCCAAACGCAACCATTTTACTTCCTCGTTTCAGTTTCCTCCCCTCCTCCCCCTCTTCTTTTCCTGTTTATTAATTCCCTTGACGTTTGTCTCATTGTCAATTCTGCCTTGCTCTTCCAGGGGCCTCACTCCTGTAAAGAAAAACAAATCTGAGGTTGCATGACCTGAGCAAAAGCCAAACTGATGATCAGACATCAGAGTTGGACAAATGATGAGTTTTGGGGTTTGGTGAAATATCATCATTTAGAATTGAACACTGTAGTGATTATAAACTCCCAAGCATTCCTTCCTTTATTGTATTCCATTACAGATCAAAATAAGTAATGTATATTGTGCTTCATACATTTCCTAAATGTTCCCCATCACGAAGATTTGTCATTTTTCAAGCCTTCATGATTTTTTTTTTCATAACATTAAATTTGGCTCCAAAATCTATACAATCTCGTGAGTTCAGAGAACACCTTACACTACGCACTCTTGAGAAAAAGGACATGGGAAAGGGTCTTGGAAACTCTTGCTTTGCGTTTTGTACTCAACAAACAGTGCTAGGCACTACCACATTTGTCTGAATTCTGAATCTCACAATTACTTTCGCTCAGGGCATTAGACGGCATGAATATTTGTCCAAGTACTGCTAAACGGAAGGTTTTTGAAAGTGCCAAGAAGGTTATTTGTAATCTCCAGTGTTCAAGTATATCATTCAATTGAAATAAAATAAAGGTTTGAAAGGCTGTGGACACCAACCCCTTCCCCACACCCCACCCCCCCCCCCCCCACCAAAAAAACTTTTTTCACAATTTACCAGCCGTTGGTGTAAAAACACATTAAATTAGTTATTCGGCCAGTTGTTTGTGTCCTGATGAGGTCCTAAAAATAGTAAGATTCAACCGTACTGGAATGATTTTCAATTTTGTTTGATTGCCAGGCAGGCAGACAGACAGTAAAAATATTATCTTACTCCTCTTTGTGCATCTGCGATCGGGATGGGATTCCATACATTTTGCCAATTCCAGAGCCAAAGTACTACTAAACTGCAGGTTTGTATTCCGATTCATGATTCAGATTCGTGTTCTACAGTGGTCAAGATATAAAATTTAATATAAATTAAGTAGTTCCTCGATCACAGACCGACGTCTGTAGAGAGACAGACCAACTGAACGACAGACAGACAGACAGATAGACACATACAAAGTGAACCAATCAATTGCTTAACCGCACTTTTCGCTCCGCATGTGTGGGGAAATAGATAAACAGTGTATGTCTTTCTCTTGTCATTTCCATCTCCACTACTCTCTCACCATTTCATGCATAATCAAACTTTGTAAGTTTAATGAACAATCTATCTATAATTCCAGCAATCTCTGTGTGTGTGTGTGTGTGTGGTGGTCTGTCTGTCTGCCGACCGCAGTTTCTCGCAACACCGGGTCCGATCGATTGAAACTTGCCAGGAATATTGCCGGGGCCCCGCAGATGTGCTTTTCGAGGTTTGATATCAAATCGGACAAGCGGTTCCCAAGTTACGCCATTTTACTGCTTTTCAGTGTTGAAAAAGGCTATTAGGAAGCTGAAGTGTCGTTACACCTTCTCACCTATCATGCATTTTTTTCCAAATTATTAATAACGATGATCACGCGGTCCAATCGATTGAAACTTGCCAGGAATATTGCCGGGGACCCGCTGATGTGCCTTTTCGAGGTTTGATATTAATCGGACAAGCGGTTCCCAAGTTAGCGCCATTTATCTGTCGACCAATGACAAGACACGGTGCTATGACGCACGAATGACGTCACAATTAATGTTTATTATTTTTTATTTTTATTTTATTTGCACGATTGACGGTCAGATCTGATTGAAACTTGCCAGGAATATTGCTGGGCCCGCAGATGTGCTTTTCAGGTTTGATATAATCGGAAAGCGGTTCCCAAGTTACGGCCATTTATCTGTCGACCAATGACAAGACATGGTGCTATGACTCACGAATGACGTCACAATTAATGTTTATTTATTTTTAATTTTTTTTGTAATTTTTTTGCACGATTGACGGTCCGATCTGATTGAAACTTGCCAGGAATATTGCTGGGGACCCGCGGATGTGCCTTTTCGAGGTTTGATATTAATCGGACGAGCGGTTCCCAAGTTTACGGCCATTTATCTGTCGACCAATATCTGCGAGAGAGAGATAAGAGGGAACGGGAGAGGGGGGATGAGAGTGGGAGCGAGAAGAGGGCGAGAGAGGGGGGAAGGAAGGGCGAGACAAAGGGGGAGAGAGGGGGGCAGAGAGGGGGGCAGAGAGAGGGGCGAGAGAGGGGAGAGAGAGGGCGAGAGAGGGCGAGAGAGGGGGGCGAGAGAGGGGGCGAGAGAAGGGGGGAGAGGGGCGAGAGGGGGCGAGAGGGGCGAGGAGGCAGGGGGGCGAAGAGGGGGCGAGAAGGGGCGGAGAGGGCGAGAGAGGGGGGAGAGAGGGGAGGAGAGAGGGGAGGGAGAGGGGAGGAGAGAGGGGAGGGAGAGGGGGAGGGAGAGAGGGGAGGGAGGAGGGGGGAGAAGAGAGGGGGTCACAAAGAGAGGGGGGAGAGAGGGAGGAGGCGAGAGTGAGAGGGGCAGAGAGAGGGAGGAGGGAGAGAGGAGGGGCGATACTAAGGGGGGAGCGAGGGGGGGCGAGAGAGAGGGGGCACAATTCTTCTTCATTTGATTTTATTAAAAAGATTATCCAATTAAGAAAAATTATATATTAATTATAATTACTAAATAATTGAATAATGTATATATTATATATTATTATATATAGCAATTTTGATATGAACGTCCATTGACCGGCGGGACCGAGTATGTTTCCCAGGTGTTTCCCAAGTTATATGCCATTTATGATACGTTGAATCCGATCTAATTTGAAATAAGCGCCCAATCCAGTCATCGTTTACGCACCTACGCGCCGCCCCTACGGGCCTTAAAGTGTCTTACAATTTTGATTACGGCATCTAAGTTTGCTTACATGGCCTTTTATACCTTTTAGCCAAGTCATAGTTGGATTTTTACCTCTGACACTGAAGGTGAAGGAGGATATGTTTTCACCCCTCTCTGTCTGTTTGTCTGTGTGCAGGATATCTCAAAAAGTTGTGGACAGATCCGGATGAAATTTGGTGGGCAGGTTGGATGTGTTGACAACGACGTGAACTGAATTCAATTTTGGTGAAGATCCGGATCCGGATCCGACGACTAGAATTTTAAAAGTGGTTCTTCACCATTGACAGATCAGGCTCAAAAACGACATACAACATAGCATATTTCAAAAACGTAATGGGCCCGATATGTTCTCGTGGATCAGGCATTATGGGACGGAGGTATGCGCTCTACTGAGTGCCCTTCTAGTTCGTAATATTTTCATATTTTCTTTTTAATAACACATGGTAAATTATAATACATGAGGAGATATCAGTGTCCCTTTACATTAATGAGGATATGAGTAGGCAATAGAAAAAAAACAATCAACATAGTATATGGGATTTGAACCTTGGAGCACTGCACCATCAGCCAAGTGCTCAGATGGGAACAGAAAATGGGCCAAGGTTTACACTACAGCATTTTTGTGCAAACAATAAAATCAATCACGTTTAGGAGCGTCAAATAAATTTAAATAGTCTCAAAAACAAGCCACATATTTAAATACAAATCCAATTTAAGTCTGCTGTGACTTAAATGACGACGACTACGAACCAGTCAACCTTGGCCTCAGCAGGAAGGTCCCAACCATAAGAGCGTGCGTCCCGTACTCCAGCGCCCAACAACGCAGCATGATGCATCAGCTTCTTGGGCACACAGCCCACATTGACACACGTACCTCCAAGCCCCCAAACGCTGCCTGCATGAATAATGGGGTCATGCAGGTGCAATGCTTTGTTGTATAGTTTCACTGCAGTGTCTGTCGTCTGCAGGTGAGATTTTGTGAAATATGAAAGCTTTTCAAAACTTGAAGGGCACTCCGTGGAGCGCATACCTCCACCATGTAATGCCTTATCCAGGAGAACATATCAGGCCCAATACATTTTTGAAATATCGTGCCATATATCGTTTTTGGCCCTATCTCTCAATGGTGAAGAATCACTTTCAAAATTAAATAATTCTCGTGTCTAGATCCGGATTTGGAACGTCACCAAAATCGAATAAATTAGTCGTGGTCACACACCCAACCTGTCAACTAAGTTTCATCCAAATCCGTCCACAACTTTTTGAGATATCCTGCACACAGACAAAGAGACAGACAGAGAGGGGTGAAAACACAACCCCCTTCACCTTCGGTGGGGAGGTAATGAGCAAATTAGGCAAAATAGAGAGGGATAGCAAGGAAAACAAGGATGCTTAACACACAGGAGGAGGCCATTTGGCTCATCATGCCTGTGCTTTCGCCACAATCCATTCGCATAATGTTATCTCGGTTGAGTCAACTATACACCAACTTTTTTCTTACCATCAACTTAATATCTACATCCCTCAACATACACACACACAGAGAGATGGTGTGGAATTTCATATCAACAACTTAAATGGAGATAGGCCAACCAGCTTTGCATCTCCATCCGAAAGCTCTGAGATGCAGCACCCCCGCCAACACTGCATCTTAACTTTGGAGCTGAATGAGACTTTACATCTATATCAACCCCATAACAGACAGTTAGTTCATTGGCGAGCTTGTACAAACGAGCTATTCTGCCATCCAGTATCAGGTGGAATAACCTCATGCATTTTTATTATGAAGTAAATAAAGCTCAAAGTATACATTGCTCCAACTTCAAAAACAATCTCTGTGCAGACCGATCCACAAATAACCCACACCCAATGGCAGGTAATAAAGAAATACACACCTTGAGGTGAGGGTTTCACGTAGTCCATCACCGCAACCCTTTTGCCATGCTGAGCAGCTGAAAGAACACAACTTGTTATCTCAGATCAATGCATCAATGACAATAAAATAAGCCAACAAACAAGCAAAGGTAAACAAATGAGGAATACTAGACTTTGTCAAGATTAATGTCGGTATGCATTGGCGGACTGGTCGAATGGGTTTTTATCAAATTAAGGATGACAAAGGTGTGTGATCTTGCTGCCGTTTGGAGCAAAGGTGCTTTTCATTCCAACGGTGGTGAGCTCGTCTTTATCAACCTTCAGTTGCCAAAACCTTAATCCAAGATAAAAGATAGAGATGGTTTTCAGGAATGGAGCAACAGCATCACTGTGATGCAACAAACCTTCTTTGGCACATGCCAACCCACCAGAACCACCACCAATAACCAGCAAGTCGTACTCGTACTTTTCTGCAAAGACAACACAAACAAGACTGGATCAGTTTGTAAAGCTGCTGTAATGGTACAATGAACAAACTTGCTCTCTTGATATTTGCTGAAGGGTATCACATCATGCCTGCACTATAACGATACGGTGGCGGGCTCACCCGCCACCGTGCCGGAATTACTGCCTCGGCACCAAGGGGGGGATGACCACGGAGTTGGGAGCCTCCAACTCTACCTTCTCATCCGTGCTCATGCCCCCTAACGGCAACTCCTCACCACCCAACTGCATGACTCCTTGGCCCAAGTCGATTTTGCAACCACCGGTGGTCAGCACATCTAACCCTATTAAGCATGGGTCGCACACCTCCGCCACCCAAACCTCAATTCTCCTTTTTGTCGAGCCCAATTTAAGGGTCACGAAACCATGCCCTATGATGGGGGCCATTGCCCCGGTAGCTAGCTGCAAACTATGATTTTGCAGACGGTGGATCTCATCCCAACCATCTACACTCGAATTAAGGATCACAGGGCTGATTATTGTGGCGCTTGCTCCTGTGTCCACAACAGTGTCTACCCCTATGTCGGCAATTTTTGCACCGAATTGTCAAACTACCAGTGCCCATTTGGCCACAATAAGTGACCTGTCGCAGCGCTGAGGGCTCTTCCCCATCTGGGTCTGCCGAACACAGCCCTGAATGCTCGGCACTCGTTAGTTTCCCTGGGACTGGCGGGGGAGGTGGTGTTGGGGGCCGGCTATTCCGGTCTGTACGGGGCGGAGTTGGTGGTCTGGGGGGCCAGACCTTTCCCTGCGGTGGCCTTTCCCTGGTGGCCTTTCCCTGCGCGGGGACCTACACTGCTGCTGCAGGTGGCCCACCCGACCACAGTTAAAACACTTAACCGGGTACGGTGCATGCCTCCGGTATTCCAAATTATACCCCCCCTCATTCCAAATTGGGGTATCCGCCAATGGCCCATCACGTGTCCTTCTGTGAGCCGCCTGCCATGGCCCAGCCCCCGCTAACCATGTCCTGGACCATTCCTCCAAGCTCCGCTCGGGTGCCAAGAGCCCCGGCTCCAGGCGCACAGTTGTCCACGGGCCCACTGCCGGACAGCTATCGCATGTCGCTCGATCCTCTAGCCGGCCGCTCCGCGGGCCCGCGTTGCTGCTCCCATCGGACGGCGCAGCCACCTTCTGGAGGTTTTCTGGGCGAAATGTTGTCAGCAGGGCCCCGGTGTCGGTGCCCGCAAGAGCCTAGATGAAATAGTCCAGGGCAAGGTCTTCCTGGAAGAGCGGCGCCATATTTGCATGCGCGATCCCCACCGCGCGGCTAATGTCATATGCCAAATCCCCCATTTTTTCATGGGGCTTACGTTTGCGCCCACTGAGCTGAGCTTTAACAAGCTCGCTCTGCTACTCCACTCCAAACCGGTTATTTAGGGCCGAACTGAGGCCTGCCAACATTATCCCTCCCGGGGGCATCGTGGTCAGGACCTCGGCCGCCGTGCCGCTACAAGGTGGATCCCGCTCTCCTCCACGCTCCAGCCATTACCCCTGGCCACGTGGTCAAACTGGGACAAATACGCCCTCAGGTCCGTTTTTCCATCGTACGGAGCTAGCGGCACCGTCCGGCCTCCCGGGTTCCGCGTCCCACAGGGACAAATGGAGGGCCGGACCCCCGGATTCCGGCGGTGCCCCACCCCCGCGGAGCCAGAGCCGTTCGCCCGGACAATTTGTCAACCCCGTCTGGGTCGGTGCGCGCCCCGCACCGTCTTGTGTACTCATCCATGC
>CM068954.1:99940755-99951519 GCA_035128595.1 Eptatretus atami
GGATCTCAGTCGAGGCAGCATGAGCCCTGCATCGAGATGGATCACGGTCTTGGCACCATGAATCCGACATTGAGATGGATCTCAGTCTCGGCACCAGGAGCCCTACATTGTCATGGATCCCGTGAGCCCTGCATTGAGATGGATTGCAGTCGCAACACCATGAGCCCTGCATTGAGATGGATCGCAGTCTCGAAATCATGAGCCATGCATTGACATGGTTCACAGTCTCGGCACCATGAGCCCTACATTAAGATGGATCACAATCCTGACACCAGAAACCCTTCATTGAGGTGGATCACAATCCTGACAGTCTGGGCTCCATGAGCCCTATCGGCTGTATTAAGACGGATCTGAGTCTCCTCATCATGAACCCCACATTGAGATGGATCTCAGACTAGGCACCACGAGCCCTGCATCAAGATAGATCACGGTCTCGGCACCATGAACCCGGCATTGAGATGGATCTCCGTCACGGTGCCAGGAACCCTGCATTAAGGTGGATCTCCTCTCTGTACCAGAAACCCTTCATTGAGGTGGATCACAATCCTGACAGTCTTGGCTCCATGAGCCCTATAGGCTGTATTGAGATGGATCTCAGTCTCCTCATCATGAACCCCACATTGAGATGGATCTCAGTCTGGGCACCACGAGCCCTGCATCGAGATAGATCACGGTCTCGGCACCATGAACCCGACATTGAGATGGATCTCAGTCTCAGCACGATGAACCCAACATTGAGATGGATCACAGTCGGCACCATGAGCCCTACAGGCTTTATTGAGATGGATCTCAGTCTCCTCATCATGAACCCCACATTGAGATGGATCTCAGACTAGGCACCACGAGCCCTGCATCGAGATAGATCATGGTCTCGGCACCATGAACCCGACATTGAGATGGATCTCAGTCTCAGCACGATGAACCCTGGATTGAGATGGATCTCCTCTCTGTACCATGAACCCTTCATTGAGATGAATATTGGCATCATGAACCCCACATTGAGATGGATCTCAGTCTAGGCACCACGAGCCCTGCATCGAGATAGATCACGGTCTCGGCACCATGAACCCGACATTGAGATGGATCTCAGTCTCAGCACGATGAACCCAACATTGAGATGGATCTCCTCTATGTACCATGAACCCTTCATTGAGATGAATATTGGCACCATGAGCTCTGCATTGAGATGAATCTTAGTCTCGGCATCATGAACCCTGCATTGAGATGGTTCTCAGTTTTGGCGCTGTGGAAGAATTCAGTTCTTCTCTGTCGGAGTCTGAGACCATTTATTAGCAACAAACAACTTCAACAAACAACAAACATGCGCATGGAGAAAGAAGAAGAAAAAAAACCGACACAAGCAACATCAAGCATGATCCTTTTTCAATGCAAAGTGCACACAGTAATCCCCTTTATACTAGTTTGACAAAAAAACACAAAAATAGCGCAGTGTGAGACATCTGTCAATTCCACGATGGGAAGGGCTGACGGGCACAAGGCAAAATAACTAAGAACTGCAACACATGGCCACTTCAGGAGGTAGCGGAGGATAGACACACTCTTGGCAACAGTTTGCAGATTCAATTCCAGGTCAGCCTTGAAGAAAGGATGATAAGTTTTGGGAGGAAAGGCAGAGAGTGGGTGAAGGGATACATGAGCTCAGTACTTTGAACATGCATTTTCAAAACACCCAGCCTGTTTTCATGCAGCTAGCAAGGTCTTTGCCATCAAAAGCCAATAGAATCATTAAATTATCCTTCGACAACAAGGCGTCTGTTGCAGTAGCCTTCCGAATATATCTAATTTCCTCTGGACAATGAGGCGGCAGCAAGGCGTTCTTCTCTTCAGCAGCTGGCCAGTTCCATTTAAACATTGGAGATACTGGTCTTGGTTTTATGTATTTCAGTGAGATAAAAGCACATAAGATTTAGTAAGATTCAATTCTACTTCACTTGCATATTCATCTATATCACTATGGAGGTCAAAAGATTGTCTGGGAGGGGGAGAATTTACTGACAGTCATTTGACTCCAGTACAAAAGTAAGACGTTATTTTATAATGTGTTCAATTTTAAAAAGTACCAGCAACAAGTGAATATAATTGAGAATACATGAATAAATTAAATTTTTTTTCTTGCACAGCACATTGAGCCCTATATTGCAATGGATTTCAGTGTTGGCACCATGAGCCCAGCATTGAGATGGATGTCAGTATCGGCATCATGAGCCCTGCATCGAGATGGTTCTCAGTTTCGGCACCATGAGCCCTATATTGCGATTGATTTCAGTCTTGGCACCATGAGCACTACAATGAGATGGATCTCCGTCTCGGCACGATGAACCCTGCATTGAGATGGATCGCAGTCTCAGCACCATGAGCAGTGAGCACTACATTGAGATGGATCTCCGTCTCGGCACGATGAACCCTGCATTGAGATGGATCGCAGTCTCAGCACCATGAGCCTGGCTTTGAGATGGATCTCGGTCTTGGCACCATGAGCCCTGTATTGAGATGGATCTTGGCACCATGAGCTCTGCATTGGGATGGATCTTGGCACCATGAGCTCTGCATTGAGATGGATCTTGGCACCATGAGCCCTGTATTGAGATGGATCTTGGCACCATGAGCTCTGCATTGGAATGGATCTTGGCACCATGAGCTCTGCATTGAGATGAATCTTAGTCTCCTCATCATGAACCTCACATTCAGATGGGTCTCAGTCTAGGCACCATGAGCCCTGCATTGAGATGGATCACAGTCTCGACACTATGAGCCTTGCATTGAGAAGGATCGCAGTCGCAGCACCATGAGCCCTGCTTTGAGATGGATCTTCGTCTCGCCACCATGAGCCCTGCATTTAGATGGATCGCAATCATGACGCCATGAGCCATCCATTGAGATTGATCACAGTCGTGGCACCATGAGCCCTGCAGGCTGTATTGAGATAGATCTCAATCTCCTCATCATGAACCCCACATTGAGATGGAGCTCAGTCTTGGCACCATGAGCCCTGCATTGAGGTGATTCTCAGTTTCGGTACCATGAGCCATGCATTGAGCTGGATCTCAGTCTCGGCACAATGAACCATGCATTCAGATGGATCTCCGTCTCAGCACGATGAGCCCTGCATTTACATTGATCTCAGTCTCGGCACCATGAGCGCAACATTGAGATGGATCTCAGTCTTGGCCCATGAGCCTTGTATTGTGATGTATCTCAATCTTCGGCACCCATGAGCTCTGAATTGAGATGGATCTCGGTCGCCGGCACCATGGGCCCTGCATTGAGATGGATCGCAGTCGTGGCACCATGAGCCCTGCAGGCTCAATTTCGGTGGATCTCAGTCTCCTCATCATAACACCACATTGAGATGGATCACAGTCTCGGCACCATGAGCCCTGCATCGAGATGGATCTCGGCACCATGAACCCTGCATTGAGATGGATCTCAGTCTCAGCACCATGAACCCTGCATTGAGATGGATCACAGTCTCGGCACTATGAGCCTTGCAATGAGATGGATCACAGTCTCGGCACCATGAGCCTTGCATTGACATGGATCTCAGTCTTGGCAGCATGAGTGCTCCATTGAAATGGTTCTCAGTCTCGCAACCATGAACCCTGCATTGAGATGGATCTCAGCCTCAGCACCGTGAGCCCTATATTGAGATGGATCCTGGTGTCGGCACCGTGACCCCTGTATTGAGATGGATCTCAGTATTGGCACGATGAGTCCTGCAGGCTGTATTGAGATGGATCTCAGTTACCATGCATTGAGATGGATCACAGTCTCCACACCATGAGCTCTGCATTGAAAAGGATCTCCGTCTCAGTACGAAGAACTCTGCATAGACTTGGATCTCCGTCTCGGCACCAGGAACCCTGCTTTGAGATGGATCTCAGTATTGGCACCACGAGCCCGGTATTGCGATGGATCTCAGTCTTGGCACCATGAGCCCGGTATTGCGATGGATCTCAGTCTTGGCACCACGAGCCCGGTATTGCGATGGATCTCAGTCTTGGCACCACGAGCCCGGTATTGCGATGGATCTCAGTCTTGGCACCACGAGCCCGGTATTGAGATGGATCTCAGTCTTGGCACCACGAGCCCGGTATTGCGATGGATCTCAGTCTCGGTACGATGAGCCCTGTAGGCTGTATTGACATGAATCGCAGTCTTGACACCATGAGCCCTGCATTGAGATGGATTGCAATCGCAATAGAAGTACATTATATTGAGACCAGAAATATAAGTGCATTAGCATGAATAGGCTGTGACTGTTTCTCACCTGTAAATAACACCAATGTGTTAAGTGATGCCTTCTAATGGGTCATGCTCACCGAAGTCACCTTTTCAGTCATTTAGAACATTCACCACTAAAGGTTACAAAGAAAAAAAAAATTGTATACAGTGTCGAAGCTTGTGGAGCAGCGAGAACGCAGAACAGATCTGGACATAACAGAAGGAAAAGGACAGTAAAAATAGAGGGACACAGACAACAGGGTTGAGGAACAAAATAGAGGGAGACTTGTTGAAATAAGGGATGTGGGGAAGAATAATGGCAAGGGGAGGACACAGGGGGTGAACATGATGGATAGAGCTGCAATCCACATGTGAATCATACAAAACTCCACATTTGTAACGTAGCATTTGTTTTGTCTGAATACAGAATGTCATTGTCTCTGTTATTTTGTTTGTTGACCAAGGTCCCTCCTTCATTGCACAACCAAATGAGACAATCCTGGTAATGAACTTTATTTGCCAATGAAACCCGATGTGGCAATGTCTTCAGCTTTTATCTTGGACCATCGGTGTTGCCACTGCTTGAAAGGAGGATGCTCTCGACTACTTAGCACGTCTTCTGAGAAAAGCTGGTGTGAAGGAACTGATAATGATGAAAATGTCTTGAGGAGAAGAAGAAGGTGATGGAATAGATCGAATAAAGAAATCACATGAATTAATGTATCAATTTCAGATATCTGCTGCTAACGTTTGTCCCCACTATCTTCAACAGTCCACCTCGTGCTCTGGAGGATGTGGTCGTCCACCACGTACTTGGGATTGTGTTCAGATCATGCAGACCATCGTCTCTTGGTGCATCTCAGTGGCTTCCTGGTTTCATGGTTTTTCCAAGTGATTATAACTTAACTATTCGAGTGGGTCCTCCTGTTTCACGTTTCCATCTGAGCATGAAGTTCATGATGCTATGATCCCAGGGTCAAATCCCATATATACTGTGCAATTATAATCAGTGGAAAAGTACACCGATTTCTCCTACTACCCTTGTCCTACACATGGTGTATGTATGCACAAACTCCTCCACGGAACTTCGGCACGGGGACCAGTGTACATCTAATGTTTCAAACAATTGCATTATGAATGTTGTCATGCACTTATTATAATTACAAACTCTTGTCTGGAAGTGGGCCAATGTACACAAAGGCGATTTCCACCTTGGCCATCACATGAGCCGATGGAGCAAGACCATGGAACCAAACTGTTTTGGTGATTTGGAGCCAGGTTGTCTGTGATGCAGCATCACCAAGAACCGCACTGGCACTGTGAGCATGGAGAGCGAGATGTTATCACAAGAAGTTTGAACTTCATCTTGTGGGAATAAAACCCATGGGGAGCGACGCGCTCCCGTTCGACTCGTCCTCGTTACCGTTCACGGTAATCATGCCCAGGGAGCCCACGTCAGACTGACTTTGGTTGATTGGACGTGTCTCTGGGGACAACGTTGCTTTGGGACTTTTTCTGATATTGATCTTTCATCTTCAATTGCAGCATCGTGAGACAATTGCTCGGATGGGATATCCGTTTGCAGTAATCATTTATTTAAGTATCACGGTCTCGTTTATGGCATGAAACATGAACTCAATGCAGGGTTCAAGATCCTACATTATGGCATGAAACTTGCTCTTCCATGAGCCTCGATCTTGGATCGAAAAATAAAATAAAATAAGTAACAAAAATTCCTCCATGTACCAGTCAAACACATTCATATTGTGTCGTGATGTCAGAAAGAATTTTTACACACAGGTATTGAGGTTCATGGAAGAGCAGATCGACAGTGGAAAATGGATCAACAGAAAAATGGACTAAAGGGGGAAACACTTGCAATGAAAACAAACGGATTCACTACAGCACAAAGAGAGGGCCTGCAAGAGAACAGTCTCAGCAGGTGGAGTCAAGCTCAAGAGTATAAATTGGAGAGACCTTGAGGTGGTGGTGGTGGTGGGCAGAAGTAGTCTGAATCTGTCCAAGTTCTTCTGAATTATCATTTAAAATTTAATTTTAAGTTCACACAGAAAAATTATTTTTGAATTGCTTTGCTTTTGATTTTCTCATTGCCTTACATTTATTACATTAGAAAACATTGCAGTATTCTGACCCATCCCGCACTATAGGCTCAACATTATTTCTCTCATATGCTGCCATTCTTCCCACTCCCTAACCCTCTTTTTTATCGCTTCCCACTCCCTAACCCTCCATTTTATCTCTTCCCACTCCCTAACCTCCATTTATACTCTCTCCCACTCCTAACCCTTCTGTTTATCTCGTCCCACTCCCTAACCCTCCATTTTATCTCTTCCACTCCCTAACCCTCCATTTTATCTCTCCACTCCCTAACCATTTTTTATCTCTTCCCACTCCCTAACCCTCCTGTTTATCTCTCTCCCACTCCCTAACCCCTCTTTAAAAAAATCTCTTCCTGCTCCCTACCATCCTTTTTATCTCTTCCCACTCCCTAACCATCTTTTATTCTCTTCCCGCTCCTTAACCTCCTGTTTATTCTTCCCACTCCCTAACCCTCCTTGTTATCTCTTCCCTCCCTAACCCTCCTGTTTATCTCTTCCCGCTCCCTAACCCTCCATTTATCTCTTCCCACTCCTAACCCTCCATTTTAGCTCTTCCACTCCTAACCCTTCTGTTTATCTCTTCCCATCCCTAACCCTCCATTTTATTTCTTCCACTCCCTAACCCTTTTTATCTCTTCCCACTCCCTAACCCTCCATTTATTCTCCTCCCGCTCCCTAACCCTCCCTTTATCCTTCCCACTCCCTAACCCTCCTTTTTATCTTTCCCGTCCCTAACCTCCCTGTTTATCTCTTCCCGCTCCCTAACCATCCTGTTTATCTCTTCCCACTCCCTAACCCTCCTGTTTATCTCTTCCCACTCCCTAACCTTCCTTTATTCTCTTCCCACTCCCTAACCCTTGTTATCTCTTCCCACTCCTTAACTCTTTCTCTTCCACTCCTCACCCCTGTTATCTCTTCCACCCCTAACCATCCTGTTTATCTCTTCCCGCTCCCTAACCTCTTTTTTAAAATCTCTTCCCACTCCCTAACCTCCTGTTATCTCTTCCACTCCCTAACCCTCCTGTTTATCTCTTCCCACTCCCTAACCCTCCTGTTTATCTCTTCCACCCCTAACCATCTGTTTATCTCTCCCGCTCCTAACCCTCTTTTTTTAATCACTTCCCACCCTAACCCTTTTAAAAAAAAATCTCTCCCACTCCCTACTCCAAAATGCCACGTGGAAGTAGCGACTTGCGTGTGAGTAATCCATGTGCTAAATATAATGAATACCCTTTCTTTGTAATGTACTGATATAATCAAAAAGATTGAGAGTAACACCTGAAAGCTCCAGCAAGGGGTTGCTCTCTCCATCATGATTACGTTGATTGATATGAAAATTAAATTCTGAAAATGATGGACAAGTAAAACAATCTTCATGTTTCCTGTTTGTTGCTCATTTATTTTGCTGTATTTGGTCTTTTTCTTCTTTCATATGCAGCACAAGGGCTGAGGGTGCGGCTGTGCCGCTGATGCATTGCCCCCTGAAGCTAAGTGCAGGAATTTGTAATTTGTTCAGGGTGTCGGCAATAGCTTGCCTACTCTTCACGAAAGACACCGTGGGATTTTTAATGTCCACCAACTAATGCTGGTAGACGGACGCCCAGTTTAACGTCCATCCGAGGGACGGCACACACATTGATGAATCACCCTGCCTGTGAAACACCGGGATGACAGTTTATAGCTGGGTCAGGATCCGAACCCAGGCTAGACAGCTTAGAGACGAGTGTGTGTACCTCTAAGTTATCCTAGAAGTCGCTGTATCTGGTGACGAGTCCATGTGTTTGGTTCACGCCCATGAGTATATCTTTGTGCATACATCCTTGCCTGTACAAGTTTCCATAGAACTCCACTGTATGGATGTTCCATTAGCAGTTGTCAGTTGTTGTTGGAGGAAGAGGAGCTGTCCGCGGTGTGTCCATGGCAACTTCGACGTGTACTTCAGGGTCCGTGTGAGTTGCAGCCACAGATTGAGTTTGTCAACATCACGAGTTACTCCTCGATGGCACAAAGAAGTGACTGAAGTACGACGAGCGGAACTCATGCAGGGTAGAGCTTTGTAAATGCGGGACATTTTGAGAATGTCAGTGGATTAAAGTTGTTATCAAAACGTTCGAGGGTATAACATTCGCAACGAGTCGACAGCAGTTGGAATGACTCTTGTCGATAAGCAGGTTGTGATGAAGTGGCTTCTTTGATTATATTGAGAAGTTGGGGCTCGAGAGTAGGATGAAGATGAACAAATTGAACAGAGGGGATAGGGAGCACATAAAATGGTCAGAACAGAAAATGACATAACAGCAGCAATTTCATAATGAGCAAGATGATGATAAGGTCAAAAAAATAAAAGCGAGGAGGACAGATAATTGGCCACTTCATGTTCCCATCTAAACACTCGCGATTCGAAAATGTGAAATTGCATACTTTGCTGATTCGTTCACTTCTCTTAATGACCTTGTGCTAGCCATATTATATGCATAAGAACTCTGGATGCTACTCAGAGGGTGAGAGCATCCATCCATCCATCCGATGGACCATACTCTGTGCAGAGCGTTGGTGCTGCCTCAGCAGTCTCTTTAGCTATTGGACACAATCCTGGACGGGTCGCCACTCCGACGTGGGATACCAGCAAGCTGGAACTCATTTTGCTGACCTTGGAAGGATGACAGGCAGAGTCAACCCCAGCTGGTATTAATTCACAGCGAGGGGATTTGAACTCATTTGAACTCAGGATCCTAGGATCCCAAGCCTACCACCCTAACCCTTAAGCCAACACAAGGCATGTGAGAGAGCAGAAGTGAGACAACAAGGACAGAAATTCAAATGTTTGTGTCAAATAGCGGAGAGAGAGAGAGAGAAGAGAGAGAGAGAGAGAGAGAGAGAGAGAGAGAGAGAGAGAGAGAGACGAGAGAGAGAGAGAGAGAGAGAGAGAAGAGAGAGAGAGAGAGAGAGAGAGAGAGAGAGAGAGAGAGACAGAGAAGAGAGAGAGAGAGAGAGAGAGAGAGAAGAGAGAAGAGAGAGAGAGAGAGAGAGAGAGAAGAGAGAGAGAGAGAGAGAGAGAGAGAGAGAGAGAGACAGAGAAAGACAGAGAGAGACAGAGAGAGACAGAGACAGAGACAGAGAAGAGTGTGTGTTTGTGTGTGTGTGGTGTGTGTGTGTGTGTGTGTGTGTGTGTGTGTGTGTGTGTTTTGATGTTAATGGTCCAGGTTTGAACTCCTTTCGCCTCAAATCGTTCTTACAACAAGGTGGGGCTCATGGAGGGAATCAAGCGACTTGGTGGGTCGAGGAGGTTTCGACTGATGCGTAAGGAAACGGACAGACATTTGATGGACGCACAGACATGACCCGTAAGAACAGTGTGTATGTGGCAGGAGTTAGCAGCATGAAAGATCATCGGTGGAAATGGAAGACCATGTGAGATGGCGCTTTTCAATGTAAAGATTTAAAAGTTAGAATGTTAACGTTTCCAACACAACATGTCCGATCTGATTTACATTTCTAGGCAGCTGTCTATCTTCATCCAACTCCTCTAAAGCCCTGACTACTCAATATGTTTCATATGACACGTCACTGTCTTCGTCGTCTGCTGATCGACCCCATTCCTTCTGTCTTTATGTTTTGACAGTAGCATTTATAACCTGGATTGTACAGGAATATGTGAATGGCAGACACGATTCTTCCTTTTCAATTCTCCTTGTACAACTTGCCTGTAGACTTAGAGGTGCTGATGAGGATAATAACGATGATGAGAATGAGAAACTTTAGACCTCTGAAGGGTGACCTAGAGTCAAATAAGTTACAGGTACTTCTGTGCTTGAGGATTTAGGGCCAGGAGGACTTGGTGATGACGCTGCAGGCTTCAGTGAGGTGAGGAGAGGGTATCGAGTTGAAGGAGATGGTGGTGATGTTGAGTACAGGGGAACTGAAGTGGAAGATGTGGAGCCTAGTGGAGCCAGTGAGTCCAGGGCCAAGCTTTCCCTGCGCAGGTCCTCCCACCAGCTGCCTGCAGGCAGTAAGCGCCTCATTCATGTACAGTAAGGCATCAATTTAATCTCCATTCCACATTTCTAAGCACACACACGTAATAAAACCTGACATCGGTTTTACGTCCAGGTACTGAGTGCAATCATGTTTATGCAAAGCAATAGCTCAAACCTTTTACTTCCAACTTCATGCAAGAGCCTTTAACCTAGATCCTCTGGAAGCAGTGGAATCCAAGGACCTCATCCAAATTTGTATCTCCCATACGAGGTTCAGAGCCTTCTCATCTCTGGAAATAGGTTGGTCGTCTGGCAGTATTCTATCACCTTATATCTGGTATTGATCCTCCTACATCTCCATCTGCCATCCCATGCACACCTGCCCCACTAGGTGACATGCTAATCATGTAGTCTATTCTCTTTTA
>CM068954.1:99951529-99976637 GCA_035128595.1 Eptatretus atami
CAAAGTCCAATCGTTATACCCACCTGCGCTCCTTCATTCCCCATTATTCTTTTCTTGTCTTGCTTTTCGCTTTTCTCTCCAATCTTTCGTGACTGCAGCCTGCCAGTTAGCTCATTCTGTCCCCTGTGACTGTCAAAAATCCCTTACTCGATCTCACTGATTCCGCTCTCCTCTCTACTTGGAGCTCTGCTTTTGCTCATTGATATTGTTTCTATGTTTGCGCCTTGTCTGCTTGTACACATTTACCTTGTTGTCATTATAGCAACACCTATTGTTTGTTCTCCAGTAATTCCATGAGCATTGACCTGTTAAATATATACATATATATATATATATTTTTTTTAATTAAGAGAAAATTAAAACCTTTTAATGGTCCGATTTCATGTAAATAACATCCCAGAGGAATAACATCTTTTTTTCCTCGCCCAGGCCGCATCTCGACATCCTCACCGTGTATATCGAAGTCCATGATTGAGGGGGTGAGGGAGTCCAGATCATGGTGGGGAGGCAGCTCCACCCCCAGAGCAAAGTCGAGCAGACTGGGACCTGGGGGTTCGGGTAAAGGCTCATACCCTCCAAGGAAAGCCGGAGAGGGGACTGATGGGATTGGTTGAGGGGGTGGCGGGTGGGGTGCAGATGGGTGTTGGGGATGATAGGCAAAGGATCCAAAAGGAAACAGCTGGTAAGGTTGGGGAAAGATTGGAGGCTGAGGTTGAGGACTGGGACTGTGGTGTGATGCTGTGATTATTGGTGGAGCAAGGGAGGTAAGAGGTCCTGTTGGTGGGAGGGAAGGTGTTGAGACACAAGATTTTGTGGCTGTGTCCACAATGAGTTCATCAAGGGTTTCTGGGGAAGAAAAAGAAAGGTGAGAAGTTAGTGATGATTTGTTTATTAACAATATTTCTAATGGTGTTTTTATTATTTTACTAGCGGGGTATGCTTACACATTGTGTTACAGGCACTTGCTTTATGTTACAAGCATACGAATGAATTGTGCTTCCCCATTGTGTCGGGTCGCTCACATGCATTTGATTTTTAATTTTTTTTTTTTCATTATTTATATTTTCATATACAGATGCCTTCAGGCTCTCTTTAGGCTCCTTTTGGATTCACTCATGCTGTATGTCAATAAATACTATAGACTAGTTTTTCTGAGTCCTCCTAGTACAGCTTTTCAGCAGATGACTCAAAGAAAGGTGAATGGTGGAGCCAGCAGGTGTTTCAGCATCGCCTTGTTGTGCTCACCTGGGCGAGCCATGCTGCGGCGAACAGCTGCTGGGTCCTTCCTCTTCCACTTGAGGATCTCTTCTTCAACTTTGTCACAACGTGAAGGGTTCAAGGCCCAGAGGCAGCCTTTACGGGTCCCTGTTGCGCCAGCCATCTTGTTCTCAACCTTTTCAAAGCACTTATTAAGAGACAGATTGTGACGAACAGAATTCTTCCAACCATCTGGAGCCGTCTGATGAAGAATAAGGAGAGAGACACAAGGTCGTCGATAAGAGAATGCTCTATGCATTGTCACGTGGTTCATTTTATCCTCACTATACAGAGAAATATGTTGTGATTTTCCTTCCCCATATCATTTATTGATCTTTTCCAGTGTAATAATTACATTGAGAAAACTTATAAGTAAATATTTTAACCCGCTTCACACTCCCCATACCCAACCGTATTTACTCTCTACCTATCTCATATTTATCTTTCGTGACTTCATCAATCTGGACAATATTATTCAGGGCATGCGAGTTCATTATTTAAAAAAAACAATACATTCCCAGAACTGCTCCTCAAGTTGTTATTTTTTTTAATACCAAAGACATGGAAGTATCACCACTCCATGTTCATATAACTCGGGAAGGTTTGGTCTGAAATATCTAATTTCCCCTCTAACCTGCAGAAAGAGAAACTGGAAAACAATTTGCAATCAAAAATATGAAACCAACATAAACAGAGAAATGCCGAAAATAATCTACACCATATAAGTGAAATATATTGTTATGGAAATGGCCCTTATTGGACTACTAAATATAGGATTAGCTCAGATCCCCCATTAAATGCATGTATAGATAGGTTGTTTGGTAAAATGGACGTTATATGTGTGTCGGGAGGTGTAAGAGGCTGTTTTATTGGTTGTGCGGTGGTGGTGGAACGAGAGGTCCCTCTTCTTCTTCCCCATCCCGGACAAGGCCCCACCCAGTCGGCTGAGGGGGTGTGGCCAAAAAGAGGAAGTGACGCGAAGGGTAGGAGTTTGTCGGGAGTCGCTGAGAGAAGGCGTCCTCGTGTGTCGAAGGAGCGAACGAGAGAGAGCAAGCAAAGACCTCGTGAACAACTTCGGTTTGGCAGTTTTGCAAAACTGCAGTCGGTTGAGAGGGTGCTCGTGTGTCGAAGCGAGCGAACAAAGGCTTTGGAGAAAAGACTATTGTGTGTGGAAAACAGTCGGGTTTTCGAAGCGTGCTCAGAGTGGCTTTGAAGCGAGAGAAACGAAGGCTTCGTGAAAAGGTGTAGTTTTGAGAAACGGCAGTCGGCTTTGAGAGGCTGCCTGCACGTCGAGTCTGCCCTTTTGACAGTGGGAAAGGCGGCCTGCACGTCGAGTCGACGATCGACTCGTATGGGGAGGTGATCGACAGGTTCGGCCTGCGCCGTGGAGCCTCCGTCCTTACTCACCTCACGGCTCGACACGTTTGTCGATCCGCCTGCGGAGCTCGGCACCTCGATTTGGCCTTGTCTGGTGAACGGGCCAGGCCTGGATTTGTATGCTGGACCGTGAGAGAGATCAGCTGAGGCCCATCGTCGACCTTACGTGGGGTCAGAGCACGCGGAGACCGCGTGCGGTGCGAAGGGGGCAAAAGGAGGACGAGCTCCATTTCGCCACGCGGCGCATTCGAGCTGGAGCTCAAATCCGTGGACATCCGCCTGTTGCGAGCGACATTCGTGCTTTTGACACTGTCCTCTCGTCCATGAGACATCACCAATACTCTGTCTTGTCTTGCATGCATCTGTTTGTCTGTCTGTCTTTGTCTGCACGTTGTTTAAGGCGTATCTCGGTAGCGACCCCTCGAAACCTGTAGTCCGTGGTCCCTAGTTAAGAACGGGTTGAGGATTGTTAATAAAAATATTGTCGTGAATTTTGCTGTGTTGTGATCCCCGATGTTCCCCAATAAATCTGGTTAATTCGTATGAAGTTGCCGCTATGGATTAATTCGTGTTAATTAAATCGAGGAACGATCTGTTCGATTGGCATATAAAACCAAAATGGTTACAGACTGGCAGAAAACGCTCGGCATGACAAAACCAGTCTGTAACCAGGGGTTCTATTTCCCCAACTGGCAAGGTACAAGGAGTACGTTGGTATTGCGATTGAAGACGCGTGACCCGAGCCTGTGCTGAGCCGGCCGCGTTATAAACCCCGGAGACGGCGGTGGTGAGGGTGACGCCAAGAGTCGGGTGAGAATCCCGCCACCCCGGATCCGCAACAACAATATTATATATATAGTATAGTATATATAATATTCAAAGACTCAAAAAAATAAAGAAACAAATGCAACCAAATTTTGCATGTTGTCTCCGGGTACCGCAAGTGTGGTTTCTATAGAAATGCATAGTGTTCCATAATATCAATCTTAATTTCAAAGGATTATTGACAACGGTCGAATAATGATTTTCAGTATGAAATAATTTGTGTATACAATATGTATTGTACAGGGTGTTTCAAAAAGATTGATACAACTTTGACTTCCTGCCATTTCTTTGTTTTTTGATCTATACCGTTTTCCTTTTAAGGGTTTGGTGGTGCTATCGTGGTATTTGTTCACTGTGATTTCTAGCTCCGTAGCTCAACTATGACATTGACAGTGAAGCAGAAGACAAAAGTGGTGGCTCTGTGGTATGAGACAAAATGATATGTAGACAACTGCTGGTGGTTCTGCCGGGAATACGACCTCAGAACACATGATGGACCCACAAATTGTGCCATTCAACGTATTGTGAAACATTTTGAGCACAAGGGTACAGTGAACAACCAGAGCAAGGGCAACAGTGGCAGGCCAGCATCAGCAACCAAGAGCCAAGCCAACATCGATGCCGGGCGGGATTCTGCAGTGGAAGTCCCACTGCCGGCACTCCTGGGAGCTAGGCATCAAACCAACATCAGTCAGGCGTATCCTCACTGAGGAACCGAAGCTTTTCCCATACATCATCTCTATTAGGCATAAACTGAGTCAAGATGACACGAGGAGACTTGATATGTGCAATTGGCTCAGTGACAGGATGGAGCGGTACCCAAACTGGATCAACCTGATCTCTGTCTACGCCAACCGCCCTGCCACACTGGATGATCTGAAGCAGGAGGTGTCAGACTACCTCCAGACAGTGCCACATGAGACCTATAGGAAAGTTGGACAGAACTTTGGAGTCAGAATCAATGCCTGTCCGAACCGCGGAGGGGCATACATAAAAAACGTCAATTACAAGGATTCTGCGTAAAGGCCAATTTCAGACCTTGGGCTCTCACTAACTCTAGCAGTGACTTACTGCAATAGCAATCAGTGAGAGAAAATACCACGTCATAAGCTTTCAAGAAATGTTTGGTTCACGTTCCTGAGGTTTCTGTTTCTTTGTAAATAAACATTTAAAGTTGCATCACTCTTTTTGAAACACCCTGTACATAGTAATCCATAATTTTATATATTATTATAATAATTGTACCAGACATGTTTATAATACAGTACTTAAATGATGATATGCATTATTTTTGTTATGATTTCATTAACAGTGTAGATATTACATTATTGGGCCCTGCAGGATAAGTATTGGAACGTTAACAAGTGGTAGTTTATTTTGGAGGTACTTTATTTTCAATTCATTATTGACTTATCCCCACCACCTGTGCTAACCATTGTTCGCGGAACATGCAGGGATGTTTGAACCTGCATTTACATTCAGCGTCCTGTGGTTGGTTAGAAATGACCATTATTTGAGTCAGCCGCTTGATTGGTAGCCTGATTTGAACATAAACTGCAGTTGGAGCGTAAACCGCAGTTGGAGTGCATAAACCATAAACCACAGTTGGAGTGTGGAGTGAGGGTTTGAGGGATGCACTGACCAGAGTTGAGCAGTTAGAGAGAAGAGAGAGATAGACAGAGACATATTGGAGGGAGGACAGTAATTTGAGTCCAGTTAAAGACAGACGTTAAAGATCACCCAGTGTCCTTCACAAAGAGTAGATGAGTCATTGCTGGCATGATGGCCACATTCCAAATTGCTGTTCTAGTCTACAGGGGGCACTGTGTCAACGTCACATCAACACTCCCAGCAACAATGTAAACCACTGGATAGCAGCCATGTGCTGCACATTAATGAATGCATCCTCTCGACAATGCCACCTCGAAGTTATTGGGAATTATTTTGGGGTTGGTCTATTTGTTGTTTCTGTTCTGAGCACATAGTTCTGAGTTTCCCAGGGTCCCAGATTTAAATCCAATATGTTCAGAATTCCATTGTGTGCTTATGTCCTTGCATTTCATATAAAAGTAATTTGATGTCTCCTTATACCCTTGTCTTACAAAATAGACCTTATGATAACAAGGCAAGGACTATGTGTTAAAAACAACTTCAGCAATATCACCGACTGACTTTCATATAATGATACGGACTTTGGGATCACGACTGGTAGTTACCCTCAAATATATCAGTTTCCTCTGGGTATTTTCATCCACTGTATCTTCTCATATTTTTTTCATTGGGGAGAGGGATGGATGGAGGGAGAGAGAGAGGCGGTGGAGGGAGAGAGAGAGGCGGTAGAGGGGTTGCAAACCTATGGGATATGCAGCATATGCTGGTGGAGGACCAACATTAGGGGCTATTTGTATATTATGTACTCAAAAAACGGTAGAACTTTTGACCACTCCGCACCCCTCAACCCCACAATCTCATAGAATCCCCGTACCTCCCATCACATCATATTTCTGTTCCCTCCCATCTTCCTTTCCTTCTCATGGCCCAGGCCCCTTCCTTTACTCAATTTCCCCCCCCCCCCAACTGTATGTACTTAATAACTACATACCCCAATACAAATGAAAACAGGAATGTAATAAATGCATGAGAAAAAAATTTAAAATTATAAATGATCTTCAGATACCTTCGCCAAGTAGAATAGCAAATTAAGAGAAAGCATATACCTAGTTTAAGGACAAAAGTTGTAGAAACTGGTCCAAATTCCTGCAGTCTGTCCTGCTTACGCTCAGGTCACATCACAGGCTCCATTTCCATTGCAAGTCACATTAATTTAGCGAAATCACGAGTTATTTAAGGGTATGCACTTAAGAAACATTCTGTGAGCAGAGCCATACCAACAAGGCCAAGTCGAAAGTGGATATGTTGTCATGGTACTGCTCCATATCAATATGACTTGCATTAAAATTGCACCATTAGGCGTGCAGCATGTGGGTGTTTACTGTTTAGTTAAGAGAGAATACATTGATGAATTGTGTGTGAGCAGATGAGAAAGCGAATCTGATTATACACATCAGAGAGCAAGAACCAATGAGACGCACTCTGAAGTATGGAAAGGCATCCATGAGAAAGCTGTAGATTTCACTGACGGTCAAGCTGCCAGTCTTACTGTTCTTCAATGCAATGGCGATGAGACAGCTTCAAGAAAGGAACAAGGGAGAGAGAGAGGAAAGGAGACAACAGGAACAAGCATTATGCATAGATTAGAACACATACAATTATACTATTATTACTCCTACAGATATTACTGCTTCCTACACTATAAGATGTCTCTCTGGAATTATGTATGTCTTGGTGCCAAGATATGACTTGGCCTGAAAAAGAATGCTCAGATGTCATCTTGCTCGGTCTCTCACTCTGATGACTGTGGCTGAGATTCAAGTCAAGGTTCTGCAGCAATGAAATAAGTTTAGCGGTTGAGGGTCAGGCTGAGGTTGTGCAGCAATTGAATAAGTTTAGTGGTTGAGGTTCAGGCTGAGGTATGCTGGTAATTTAATAAATTGAGTATTTGAGGTTCAGGCTGCAGTTCTCCATCAACTGCTGCCAGAGATTGATTGTATAGAAATAGATTGAAAAATTGATTGATCAAAGAAATTAATAGAAGAAGGGCACTCGGTGGCGCACATACCTGCTGCCAGAGATTGATTGTATAGAAATAGATTGAAAAATTGATTGATCAAAGAAATTAATAGAAGAAGGGCACTCGGTAGCGCACATACCTTCATCAGGCTGATTAGTTTACGTTTTGTATCCCAATAATAGGCCGGATCTGGATTCGGACCTGAACTGAATTTAATCCGCTTGTTCTTGTCACCGGACCAACTCATCCACCACTATGTCGTTTTTGGCCCGATCTATCTCTCAATGGGGAAAAAAATCACTTAAAAAAATTATGCATTCAGATCTTCACAAAAATCTAATCATTTCGTCACATACCTAAGTTCTCCACCGAATTAAGTCCAAATCCGTCCACAACTTTTTGAGATATTTTGTTCACAAACAAACAAACAAGAAAAAGACATCATGCAAAGCACAATACTTGTAAAACACACTCCCCTCGCCAAAGGTTACCATGGATAAATCATATTGTCCGTTTCATTACGATTAAAATTGACAATCGTAATCAAAGCTCAAGTCAAAATGGATGAAAATTATTTTTCAGATTGAAATTGATTTTAGGAGTTTGACCTTGAGTTGACCTTTGATCTTTTGACCTCAAATAGTTGGTTTCCCAATTCAGTGATGGACTATGCAAATCCTGTTTCAACTTTCAAGTCAATGGGATGAAAAATAACGATTTTAGAAATTTGACCTTTGACCTCAAAATCAAAAGGCTTCTCAGTTGAGACAACCGCCACAACTTGGTGAAGTTTCATGACGATCGGTTTAGAATTGTGACCTGTAGCTGTAGGCGATAAACAAACAGACAAATAGACAGAATAACAAAATCGACTGACCAATATACTTGGAAAAATCTTCGATTTTGCAATTAACAAACAAACACACAAAAGGATGAAAACAAAACCTCCTTCACCTTCGGTGGTGAAGGTAACAAGGCAAGATGTCACAATCGGCGTGTGCCTTCAAAGAACAATGAAGATCGACTGGTGTTGCTTGTGAAGATTAATATTGATCTGCATCAGCAGACAGTTAAAAGAATAGATGTTATCAACAGGTCATTGATTCCCTCTGCCACCGAAGGTGGATGGAGGTTATCTTTTCACCCCTGTCTGTCTGTCCATTTGTTCATGAACAAAATATCTCAAAAAGTTGTGGACTGATTTGGATGAAACTTGGTGCATGAGTTGGTTAGGTGACAATAACAAGCCGATTAAATTTTATTTCAGGTCCAAATCCAGATACGGCCTATCAGTGGGATACGAAACGTAGACTAATCAGCCTGATGGAGGTATGCACTCCACTGAGTACCCTTCTAGTTTAGATATGCTAACCACCATGGGTAGCAAGGAGAAGCCTAGTTTCTGGTGTTAACCCTTCGTCAGTGCAAATGAAGGAGACAGGATAGGGGAGTTGGTTGATCACGTGGAGTAAATCACCTGAAATTGTTGAGAAAGTTTTGACTCAGCTGTCAAGGGCTACAGTGTGTGTGTGTGTGTGTGTGTGTGTGTGTGTGTGTGTGTGTACAGGTGAAACTGTGAGCAGCAATGTCCATCTTCCACACGAGAACAATACCTCTAATTTAACCAACCAGGAGGTGAGTTTGCGTTCGGGTGTAATAATAAACCAAAATATGGCCCTTCCAACCCGATAAATGCATGATGGCGTTTAAACGCCATGAGCGCATGCGTACAGCTTTGCTTCCTGCCCGGATAGCTTCAACTGTGCATGCTCGAGTCTATTTTAAAGACCGAGGATTTAAAGTCACAAGTAAAGGATCGTGGAGTCATCGACCATGGTTTCGTTGTTGTTGGAGTGGCTGAAATTATGTTAAAAAAGACTATTTGAATGCCAGATTTCATCCTAGTCATGGCAGGTTAAAAGTGCCCAGTGAGCAGAACCGAATCACTGAAGACGCGCACACAGCGCATGCACAAGAGGCCTCGGTAGCATTCAAACGTCCCTTTTGAAAGTCACGTATTGTTTTCGTCTGCCTGTCTGACAGTCAAACAAAATTGAAAATCATTCCAAACAAGAAACTTACTGTTTTGAGAGAAAAAAAAACTTTCAGGGACATCATAAAGGACACAAACAACAGGCTCCAACAACTAAACTAACATGTTAAATAAGGTGGTGTAAAAGACGATGCATCAACGGCGGTAAACTTCCCAAAAAAGTTTATTTTTTTTCTTCAGCCTTTAAATTTTTTATTTCACATGAATTATTCACTTGACCAGTGTAGAACACAAATCACCTTGTTGGCACGACCAAAAATCTTGTTTTGCAGTGCTTGGCCAAAATATTATGCCATTTTACATCACATCTCGACCAATCAAATTTGCCATTCGCGCTCTCAGGGTTAGAGAATATCGAGATTCAGACAAAATTGTGGCTCATAGGAAATATAGATTGTGCTGGGAAAACGCAAAGCAAGAGTTGAAAAAGACCCTTCCCATGTCCTTTTTCTCAAGAACTGCATGTGCCGCGATAAGGTGTTCTCAGAACTCTCTGGTTCTTTCTTAATCACATGCAAGGTGATTACACCCAAATATTGCACATTTTCGAATTGTTTTTTTTCTGCTCAATGAACCATCACACAACTTTGTCCACAAAAGCCAGAGGCAACACGAAGGAGACAACTGAAACGGCCTGAACTCCACAGAAACAGCTCGTTTTAGCCATCATTACCTCTACCACCGAAGGTGGGTGGTGGTTATGTTTTCACCGCTGTTTGTCTGTCTGTCTGTCTGTTTGTCTGTGTACAGGATATCTCAAAAAGTTGTGGACGGATTCGGATGAAATTTTGTGGACAGGTTGGATGTGTGACGAGGACGAACTGATTAGATTTTGGTGAAGATTTGGATCCGGATACTAGAATTTAACTGATTCTTCACCATTGAGAGATCAGGCCAAAAACGATATAGTACTGGAAAGCATGATATTTCAAAAATGTATTGGGCCCGATATGTTCTCGTGGATCAGGCATTACGTGGCGGAGGTGTGTGCTCTACCGAGTGTCCTTCTCGTTTATAACTGAGTTTCTCAGCTTATCATGGATGAATGATAGTCTAGGCAAGGCTTTAGACACTCCCTGAGAGAATGCATTGATCCACATGCACAAGGTTCAGGGACTCTATTCATTATTGATACAGCAAGAAAAAAAAAATCTACTTTTGATGATCTTGTCTAAAAGCCAAACTCGTCATTTGTGATCAGAGTCAGAGAAAAGGGATGAGTTCACATTTATTGCAATTAATGTTTACATGATCTTAAAATCGAATGACAGCATGACTTGTCTATTTCCAAAGACGAACAACATTTTCTGTTCCATTCATCGAATCTCTAAAGCCTGGTGTTGGCTTAATGGTTAAGGTGGCTGGCTAAAGATCTTAGGATCTTGAGTTTGAGTCCCTGTCGGGTCGTTAAATAACACCAGGTGGGTTGACTCAGCCTATCGTCCTTCCGAGGTCAGCAAAAATGAGGACCAGCTGACTGGGAACAGGGGGTACTGCATCAGCGGCAAAGCTTTGCTTTCAACAATGATACAACCAGCAGCCACAGGCTGTATATGAAATTTTAAAAAATTGGATCTCGAAAATCATGCAACTTCAGAACAATGCCATTCAAGGATGCAGGTTGTGATAGGGGTTAATCCAAACCTCCAACCCTGACCCTGATCATCAGAAGTCGTATGATTCTTACAAGCCAGTGAGATAAACAATATGCTGTTCTTTGTAGGAATCATACATTTACTACCCCGCGCACACGAGGCAAAAAGCAGGGTTAAGCAATTGGTTCCCTTCTGTCTGTCCATCCACAAATGTGAGTTTGTGATCGATGAACAACTTAATTTAAATTGAATGTTATATTTTGAACATGAATCTGAAAACGAACCTGCCGTGTTAACGTACTTTGGCTCTGAATTCGTCCTGACACGCGCAGAAAGAAGTGATTATATTTTCTTACTGTCTGTCTGTCTGGCAGTTAAACAAAATTGAAAATCATTCCAAACAGGAAACTTACTGTTTTTTTAAGGATGTCATAAAGGACACAAAAAACAGACAAATAACTAATCTAACATTTAGATAGGGTGGCGTAATAGACACTGCGTCAATGGTGGTAAACTTCCAGAATAAATTTTTTTATACTACCTTTACTAGGTATGCAAGAGTGGGGGTAAGAACAGGTGTATAGAGGTGTGGAGAGGTTATCAATATATACCATGTTAACTTTTATTTACTATTTCCCCCAAAAATATTTCTGTCATTTACAAAAAGTATTTCTTGAAATTCAATGTAAAAAAATATGGTGTTTTTAGAAGGTGTCATGGTTTCCTTGAAGCCACACTCATTGTATTTATATTGGGATATAAATTGTATGTAATCTTGTTGTGCCTTTCAAATCAACAAGATGAAATATGGACTTACGAGAGGCGGTCAAAAAGTTTGCCACCTTGTTCACTGGTGAATATGGCATAATGAAGGATCCACAGCTGCAGCTTGGATAGCAAGTTGTATTTCATTTTTAAGTATATATATATATATATCTCTATTTTCACTTTGGACAATCGAGAAATTATCCTCACAGCATGAGTAACATCATGTGGAGAATCATTGTTGGTGGTTAAGTGTTTGAAATGAGAGAGATCACTGAAAAGATTGTGTCCATATGTTTCTTCGACACTCCATGGATTTAATGTTTGTTGTTATTTGGTACGGTTCTAACATTCCATAAAAACTTTTTATTTCTTAATATAATTTGTACACCTTTAGTATTTTCGTCTATATTTTGTTTACTGTAAGTCTTTAACCAAATACTTTTGATTCTCTGAGTATGAATAATGGCAGGTGGTACCCTTGCAGGATGCTATTGAAGTGGCGACAAAGTTCCAAAGTGTTCTTCACACTGAGGTGAGGAGGGGGAAGAGGGCAACAGAGCAGAGGTCAATATTTCTGCCATATTTGTATATGTAGAGAGTATATGGCCCCTTCGGAAAAAATATTTTCACTCTGCCTGCTGTTCGATTGACCCGAGCAAATATTTAAAAGTCTGCCACAGAGCAGGCTAAAGTGGAGACAATGAGAAGCAGAGTTGGGAATACAACAAAGCAGACTTTATGGATCCACGAGTTGAGGTGGTTAGAAACAGTTCCAGAGGAGAGATCAAAGGACCAGTAAGGAACTTCTCCATCTTTTCAGGTGAATTTTTTTTTGACCTGTTCTCTCGCCGAGCTGTGAGAATAGTCACAGTGTGATGGTGGGTCGAGATAAGTTGAGAACCTGGGTTTTAAAAGAAAAGAATATCCTGACTCGAGCAATCATATTTCTTCCTTTTTCCTTGAGCTCAAATCACAAAATGTTTTTTTTCTTTTTCTTTCTTCATCTTCTTGGAGGGGACATAAGAGCAGCATATGCCAAACACTGACTTCATCGGGTGCCACCGCCTTTTGGAGGAAGGAGATAGATCAGGAAATTCATATTTCAGAAGAGACTTGACATGTCTGACTGGCCGTCCTAAGATTAGACACAAGCTTATTGCTGGCGTTGTCGAATGACTTTAATTTATTCTCACTTGGCTTGGTTTTTCCGGTTTGAAAGGCAAATAGCTTGGAGGCAACTGCCTCCCAAAAAGTAACCGTCTTGAAAGGCCTGGAAGAACATCATAAGAGCTACAGGTGAGGTTGATACATTCATACATCAGAGCAAATAGGTCTTTGGGGAAAGACTTTCAGGAAAGAGAAATCCAAACAACTTGTTTCTCTTAGAAATTAAACATTTAAAACCATTTTCAAGTCACTGATTGCTGCTCATGTTGTTTTTTTTTTCTTTGACATAGTTTTAACACAATGTTTATGCGTCACGACATAGTTACCTGTAAGAGTAGATTGGCTTTGGGAAGGGCCTTTCATTCGGGGAGTACGGGAATGTTCTATGTGCTCCAAACATAGGACGGTAACGAAACGGACCTGGTTCAGAGAACTGATGGATGGGAAGGGAGTGGATAAATAAAAGGGGAGGATAAGAGGAATATGAATAGGAGAAGATGGATGAGGTGCAATAAATTTGATTGAAGAATAATTGAGGACAGGGAGATAGAAAAAACAGATCTGATAGAAGGGGTAAAATTGAATGGGGCTGAGAAATGGAGTCGAGGTGGAATAATAAGAAAAACAAGAGAAAGCAGCAAAACGACTGTGTGGAAGACAGTACTGTAATGATCGGGTTTAACCTGATACGGGGGGGTGTATTGAGGTTGGGAGGTAAGTTGCATGGCGTGCTGGGATGATGGAAGGCTCCGTCCCACATCATACTGCAAATAAACAAAAGGATGTACAAGGCATTTTTTTTGGGGTGGGGGGGTGGGAAATCCTCACAAGTCATGCTGTAACGTTGCAAATGTCCTGAATTATTCATAACTAGCAGAGTAACCGCCCTACGTGCAATCTTGTTCCAAGCATGCAACGTGTTCTTCTGACGCATACCTTTATTTGGGCGGTGTATAGGTAAGTGACAGCTTTGTATAGGAAAAATTAATAACCCGGGTCACGTGCATGAAGTAAAAACATACCGACTGCTACTGATTCAAAACACCTCACTGCACTGGAAAACGTGAGGACAGGAATACTGACTGTACTGTAAATGGTGAGGACTTGTAACACCCTCCCCCACCTGGAGGCGGTGCTACACAAAACACATTTACATACAGAATTTGTGTCCCTCCTCCTCACCCCCCCTCCCCCCCCAAAAAAAATCCATCGGCAAAGATAAAAAACACCCCTATACATTAATTGGGGTTATGCTGATCCTCTGTAGCAATTCTGGATGAAATTGGGCCAGAACTGTACGAGGAGTCGCCCGACAAACAAACCCACAAACAAACACACAAACACTGGTCCGTGAATTATAGTAAGGATTCCTTTTATGGTTGACAAACGATGGTAGAACCGTTTGTTTGATACTAGCAATGGTACCCAGTGTTGCCGGGCAACGCCAAGTCCCTCCTCCCACCCTACTCCTTTCTCTCCATCCTCCCACCTCCACCCTTTCTCTCCTCCCACCTTCACCCATCCCCTCCTTCCTCCACCCTACTCCTTCTCCTCCCTCCTCCCACATCCAGTCCTTCCCCTCCCACCTCCACCCTTTCCCTCCCTCCTTCCACAAAAGTACCTGGCATTACCCGGGTTCTAATGTACATCTATTGGACTAGCACAATTAAGCACATATTTAGAGACAAACATTTTATTTATCAAGCTGTAAAATATTGAACAGAAATATCAACAAAATCGAACATATTATTACAATGTTTTGGAGTAGACAATAGTGAATGTTTTTTTCCATTAAGGGCCAGAACATGTATACGGATCAAAATTTCATGTTTTAAAATTTTTCGAAGGGTGTATATATGGAGAAGTTAGCGAAGGTGGTAACCTTTTTTTTCAACAAACTCTTCTTTCACCCTTGAGAGTTATGCCGTAAGATGAGCAGTAACATTACCTTTAAATCTATGTATAGGTTGTGTTTGTACGCTTTGTATTTTTTCATAATTAGCAATTAGCGCATTTGAGAGGTCACGTGACTCCTTCACCTATCTTACCCTTCATTGTAACATCCTAATTTCACAGATATTTTTCACATCTGATACCATAGTTGATGATCGGAGCTCGCCATCTCATCAATTATATAGTTATCAGGGTTGAAATCCGAAAAAAATATTGGCCTTTTTATAAAGCACTCGACGACCCGTGAACCCATTTGCCGGTTCCCATGTGACAGCGGTTGATGAAAAAAATCATTTCAAGAAAAAAAAAAAAGATAGCTCCGGTGAACTATACCGCTGAGGTTGTTTGCATTGATCAAATTCTCCCGAAGAGTACTTGACTGAATCGGGAATTGATTTTTTTAATATTTTTCGTTGCCCGATTGGAACGAAACTTGATACTGCACACCGCAGGGAATGGTGAGTCAGGTGGGCCGAAAATTTTTGCGCTATCGTGTACCTTTTGGCTGTATTTCGGGAACATGCATAGATAAATACATACAAGATGAGCGTTTTAGTATAATAGCAAACGTAGTGAGCTTCATACTCAACGCGTGCACGTGAGAGAATAGGAAACAACAACAACAACACAATACCCCTGGAATTGTGAATCCGTGTCGTTGGCTATGACCCTTTTGCTTCCATTTTTGTTTTGTTTCTGGGTTTTTTTTGTTTCCGGTTTTTGTCATGGGAAGATGCATGCCGGGAGATCATGACCGGAAGTGTTTATTTATTTATTTAATAATTTTTTTCCCAAAGTTAATTTTACCTTCCGAAAGTGATTTTTTCATGACAGGAAGTGTTTATTTTGTATTTAACATTACCGGGAGTGATTTTGAAACTCTTTCCGGAACTTATATTTTCTTTTATTCTTGACCAGAAGTGATTGTTTATTTATTCAATTATTTTTTTCCCAAAGTTAATTTTAATAAAGATATCTCCCGCATCATCAAAAAATAATTTTTTATCGTGATTTACATTTTTGATCGCTGATCCCAATCCAGGCCGAAGTAACCGGAAATTGCGTCAAAATAATCAGCTGTGCGTCGCTTTCATGTACCACAGTATAGTTGGTAAGTATACAGTTGTGAACAAGTTTTATGTAAGTCAGAAGCGAATGTAAGAAGAATTCTACGTTCGCTTCTAGGCTTTGCCTATTCCATATTAACGAACGCAGTGAGCTTCATACTTAAAGCGTGCACGTGAGAGAATAGGAAACAACAACAACAACAACAACGAGAACGGGCACTCAGTAGAGCGCATACCTTCGCCAACGCTACATTTTGCCCCCCCCCCAGAAACGTTGATTGTGAGAGGTATTATATCCCATACCACATCTGCCATCTCATATGTGTTATGATGGCTTAAAAACATTAAATTTCCTGTGTCATATCATATACACAAGATTGGGCATTGAATTCACAACATTTTGGCATTGGTTGCATGCAAATTGGATAAAAATCGACCGCACTATTGCAAAATGACGATTTTGACCTTTTCATGACCTCGACCTTGACCTTTGACTCTTAATTTTGTAATTGTATTAGAGTGTGGGGAACAGAACAGTCAACATTTTGGTGTTGGTTTCATACAAATCGGATAAGAATTGACCGTGTTATGACTAAAACCGCACATTTTGCAATGTCGTGACCCCCCTGACCTTTGACTCCCAACCGCTAATAAGGGTTATTACGTCATTGTGTCATGTCACATATCACAAGATGGGGCATTGAATTCTGAACATTTTGGCATTAGTTGCATGCAAATTGGATACAAATTGACGCGCTATGTGTAAAAGACGATTTTGACCTTTTCATGACCTTGACCTTGACCTTTGACCCGATCGCTCCCAAAATCTAATCAAAAATGGTCCTCGGATAATAACCAATCATCCCACCAAATTTGCTGCGATTCAGTTCAATACTTTTGGAGTTATGCGAATAACAAACAAACAAACACACATATTCACAAATAAATAAATAAATACACAGCGATCAAAACATACTTCGCAACAAAGTTTGCGAAGGTAACAACACAATACCCCTGCCTATTTGGAATCCGTGTCGTTAGCTATGACCTTTTGCTTCCGGTTGTTGTTAAACGCTGTGCGGTGTATAAACACGATTTGGTTTTATTTCTATCTTGTGAATATTACTTAACGGTGCACATGAGAGATTAGGAAACAACAAAAACAACACAATACCTGCAATTGTGAATCCGTGTCGTTGCCTATGACCCTTTTGCTTCCGCTTTTGTTTTGTTTCTGGTTATTTTTTGTTTCCGGTTTTTGTCATGGGGAATGATGCATGCCGGGAGATAAAGGCATCGTCGGAGACATGAAAGACCCAAATAATATCAGACATGGTGTATATTTCCTCCACTGATTTTAATAAAGATATCTCCCGCATCATCAAAAATAATTTTTAATCGTGATTTACGTTATTTGATCGCTGATCCCGAATCCAGGCCGAAGTAACCGGAAATTGCGTATACAGTTGTGAACAAGTTGTAGGTAAAGTCAAAGCGAATGTAAGAAGAATTCTACGTTCACTTCTAGTATTTTTTTTTTAGATGAGATCCTGTTCTAGGCGGTGTAGTTGTCGTTGTGAAGTAATGTTGAGGTAATATTTATTTTTTTAGATGAGATCCTGTTCTAGGCGGTGTAGTTGTCGTTGTGAAGTAATGTTGAGGAAATTTTTTTTTTCAGATGAGATCCTGTTCTAGGCGGTGTAGTTGTTGTGAAGGTAATGTTGAGGTAATATTAATTTTTTGCAGATGAGATCCTGTTCTAGGCGGTGTAGTTGTCGTTGTGAAGGTAATGTTGAGGAATTTTTTTTTTTCAGATGAGATCCTGTTCTAGGCGGTGTAGTTGTTGTGAAGGTAATGTTGAGGTAATATTAATTTTTTGCAGATGAGATCCTGTTCTAGGCGGTGTAGTTGTCGTTGTGAAGGTAATGTTGAGGAATTTTTTTTTTTCAGATGAGATCCTGTTCTAGGCGGTGTAGTTGTTGTGAAGGTAATGTTGAGGTAATATTAATTTTTTGCAGATGAGATCCTGTTCTAGGCGGTGTAGTTGTCGTTGTGAAGGTAATGTTGAGGTATAATGTTGAGGTAATATTTATTTTTTCATAGCAAAAAGACTGTTTAATTTGATATATTTAAGAAGCGAATGTAAGAAGAATTCTACGTTCGCTTCTCGGCTTTGCCTATTCCATATTATATCGATTGTATACTGTATATGGATTTATGCTCGGAAATGGCAACAGGTGGTGGCCCGTGTTATAAATAAGTTATGTTATAAATTGTGAGAAAATGACTTTAAAACCCTTTGTAAGGTGCATCGTAGTAAAAAAAAATGTGATTCTATAAAAATTTGTCACGATTAACCTTCGAAGTTCAGAGGAGTAGGGAAAATCCCATCATATAATGCAGAGGAGTGGAGCAAATTGCATCGCTTCAAACTCCTAATTTGAAAACTATAGCACCTACAAAAGGGATGCATACAGCAATTTGTCGGGATGAAGATCGAGTATTGGATGATAATGACTGAGGAAAGTGAAAAAAAAATAACTTCTGAGCGCTTTATTGTACAGAAACTGATGCGGCCTGTTCCAAGTCAAGGCATTGTTAAGGAGGCCAAAACAAAATGGCGGCTTAAGACCCATGAGAGGCATGCCACAATCTTGGTGAGGTCGTTTTATTTTATTTCTTATGGTGAGCACGCCATAAATTATCTTCAAAAAGGGGTGTTTAAATTTACCCAAATACCCTATTATCATTCATGCACTCCCTTGGAGTTCCCTTCAATCAAGTATGCTTGCAAAGTTTCGTGCCGCGAGATTTAATGATTCTGGAGTTATGGAGGACACACACACTTATTATGGATTAATTAACGTGCAAGAGTCCTCTTCCTTATGAATACAGTTGTGTTCCTCATGAATACATACATACAGTAGCATCTGTGCACGACAAGATAAATTGCTTTTGGTGACATGTGGGTAGCAGATCATTGTTTTTTGAACTCTTGCCAGTGGAAGAGAACAATATCCTTAGCTATGCCTTTAGATGTTTCTAGTAAAGTTTTAAGGATTCCTCAAGTCAGGAACTGGCATTCTGTGTTTGTACTTTTATTTTCATCATTTATAAGGAATGCTTAGAGCTTCCATGACTCGTGCAGACCTTGTACTGTACATGGTTCTGCATTTCAAGCCTTGGTTCCATGCTTACAATTCCAGCCTGCGTACCAAGTCTCAGTGCTGATTAAGACTCAAATATACTCACTGGTGGGCGAGGAAGTGGATGAGCAGGGAGAGTGAACGATGGATGCTGGGATCCAACATAAGCTCCTCCACAATATGGTGAGGTTGGAGTAGGGTAAGTTGGCAATGCAGGACGAACAGGAGACACCCATGGGCGAGGTGATGGAGCTGGCAGGTTGAAATAAGGGTGGCATTAGAACGTGGAAAGGTAATTGGCATAAAGGCCGTGAGTGATGAAGCATAACAGGTCTTTTTCTGAGTCAGCCTCATTGTCTTTATCAGCACATTTCAACTGTATGGACAAAACTAGGCCAGGTGCGTGTTTCACCAAACACACCTGGACCGTTAAACCCGCTTTTCTGTGATCACAGTGATACGACTCCAGAGCAGGATAAGTACAACTGAAAGCAGGGCCGAGTAAAGAATGTACCGTGCTCTTTATTGCTTTGTTCTTTTCACTAGTGGTATACTGGGAATAGAGTTCCAACCCTCACTCGACCACTTTTTAACTTATTAAATGCTTTAAAAGATAAATTGTACATTCTACGAGCCTACTTGACTTGCCGAATTAAGATGCTAAATCTATGTTAATGATATGCAAGTGACAATACCTCTACAAGTCCAAGCAAGTGCAATATAAAATCTCAGTGCAAACCTGCATGCAAAGAGGTCTTGCATTGGTCTCTGTTGGCATGTCTCAAAGTTTATTTTTGATCGATTTTGAGTTGGAAGTATCCTTAAATCCTGAAAGTTGTCCACTTGCCAACATTGCTAACTACTATATGTGTACCTGGGTATTGGTTGATGCAATCTTTCTGTATAACAATGTCTTTGACTTTATGTATGTGAGAAACTGAGCAAGTAGCAAGCTATTGTTTTAAGTGATAAATTGTACATGTGTGTGTCCACGATGAGCGAAATATAAATATTTGACACAATCCAATGCGCAGCTGATCGAACGTCAGTGAAAGTCATGTGATGGTCTTTGAACGTTGTGATTGACTGAATGACTTGCTCAGTTGTTTCTGATATCCCCGTGAGTGGTTGCACTGAACTCACTAGGTTTCTCTAGTTCATGTCCTGCACTAGAAATAAAATCTAACCAGATTTTAAAAAAATTTTAAGTCAAAATTAATGTGGCTTTAAGATAGGAAAAACACAGCAATGGTAAAATGCCTAAACTTGTTTTTTAACTCATTACTTTTCTTCAGAAGAGTTGAACAACTATATGTTGTAACCCTCTGATACAATGCACGACAGACTGGTGGAGTATCAAACTATCAATTGTTCGCGTGAGACATCACTATAATCATGACTATACCCAGTGGCCTGTTCAGTATGATCTGCCTATATCACACTTGTATTATGAGGCTGTGACATTAGGTTCAATTCGACAGGTAGGAATTTGGAATTTGGCCAGGGTGCCAGCGATAGCCTGCATACTCTCCGTGAAAGACAAGTGGGATCTTTAACGTCTACCAACGAATGTTGGTATACTAGACTCCTAGTTTAACTAACATCTGGGGGACGCCACACACATTCATGCCTCGTCCTGCCTACGAGACACCAAGATGACAGTTTTGAGCTCGGCTGAGATGTTAATCCATGCTCGACGGCTCAGAGGCGTGTGTGCACACTTCTAAGGCCATCCTGCCAGCCCTTAGTGTGCCTGCGTGTTAGTGCGTACATGACTGGAAAAAAAAAATTGCTGTTACACTATCAATGGCTGGCTGGATCATAAGCTCAGCACCAAATTTGAGATTCAAACCCATGAAGCTCACTATACCTCTTAGAATTGTTCCATGGATCTGCAGCAGCTAATGCTACTGTGGCCAGCAAGCTGTTAAAATGGTAGAATGAAGAACTAGTCTTTCTCGTGACGTATAGTGTCTACCAGCGTCAGTGGAAGGTAGAACAACGGTTGGAATCTATAAAACGTTTATCAAAGCATGCTAACCACCATGAGATCAGCAAGGAGGATCTGACATGTCGGGCGGTAATCCTCCTCAGATGAAGAGTTCACACTCGAAACATGAGCTCCTTCTTGCTTCCCTTGGCAATTAGCATACCTCGATCAACGTTCTGTTGTTTCGATTCATTAACGTGGTCACAGTCAGGAAGCCAAATTCCAGCCTGCACGACACTTAGTCCTCAGACCATGGAATAAAAAGGCCCTACCAGCATGAGAGACAACAGCAGTTGGATGTAGCGGGTGAAGGGTCACTGATGGAAGCCATGACAGAGGGTGAAGTTCGGAAGGCAATTCGTCACTCCGCACACACTGGGCTCCGAGCTCACTCCGGTTCTCCTTTGACCCCAAGTCATTTTCTCCCTCTGTGGTTGGAAGAGACACTCCTTGGGTTTGAGGAGCTCCTGCTCGCAATCCAAAGTCCTCGCCGACGCTGCCAACACAAAGGGCACTGTAGTTAAACTTCAAGAAGGAAAACATTTTTTCCTCTCTCCTCCATTTTAGTCTAACCTGCTCTGTTATCCTACCGCTTGTTCTTCATCGGGTGATTAAAATATATATATATTTTTTAACGTTTTGCCTCGTCTTTTAAAGGACGTCAAATAGTCTTATCTTCTCTGCCCGACCGAACCTGTGTAAGCGTGAATTCTGTTGTTACGCATCCTTTGTGGCTGTGATTACCGCTTACAAAGTGGCTGCATATATCCAGGGTTAACTTTATACACACGATTTACTCGAATTTTGTAATACGTGACCAAGACATCAAAGAAGAGTTTGTAGTTGGGGGACTCAAAGTCACTAAAGCTGCAAGAACCGCAAAGAGGAAAACGTAAAACAACGACCGACTCAAGGTTTTGTCAAAAAAGGATAATGGCTCAGAAGGTAGGATTCTTCAACCTTAATGGAAGACGACATATCAGACTCTCTGTTCAAACGTTTAATACCTTCCTGAAGGGGACAGAGTGACCATCATCCATCCATCCATTGGGACCATACTCCGTGCAGAGCGTTGGTGCTGCCTAAGCAGTCTCCTTGGCTATTGGACACAATCCTGGATGGGTCGCCACTCCCGACACAGTATACCAGCAAGCTGGCACTCATTTTGCCGACCTCAGAAGGCTAACAGGCAGAGTCAACCCCACTTGGTATTAATTCAACAGAAAAATGGGATTTGAACTCAGGATCCTAGGATCCCACGCTCACCACCCTGACCATTAAGCCAACACCAGGCATGACAGAGCGAGCGACACATGGCTGTAATAGAACGCTGAATCTGAACGCTGAACG
The DNA here is from genome assembly GCA_035128595.1 of Eptatretus atami. NCBI lineage: Eukaryota > Metazoa > Chordata > Myxini > Myxiniformes > Myxinidae > Eptatretus > Eptatretus atami. The sequence goes on from CM068954.1 coordinate 99,973,709, forward strand.
CCAACTACTCTCATAATCACAGTTGCATTTTCCACAGGGTGGTTGGAGGTGGGGAGAGGTGAAGTAGTAATGTGAGGGCTGACATGAATCCACCACTGAAGCTTTTTGGACAATAGCCCCTCTCTTCCCCCAATTTATGTAAAAGCTAAATTATCCCCCTCCCCGCACCCAGCATGTATTTACAACATCTCTAGAAAAGGTAAGAATCTGGGCAATTGCATGAGGCCAAACTGTTTGAGAAATAAAAGTAAAAACTACAGCAAATGCAAATAAACATTATTTGAGTAACAAAGCAAACATAACCGGAATGCTTTTTTTTTAACAGTTTGATTGTATCAACCAAAACGTCGGTAAGAGTATACTTAAAGCCGTGGAAAAATGAAGTTGGACTGACATTTCGAGCAAAAAATTAAATGATAAGGCCTTGCACCAACTCTTCATTGATGAGGTCCGTTGATCATGTTGTCTTCTGACGTTTTGGTGTCGACGTACCGAGACTAGGCTTGACAGAGGAGGGCAAAGTGAGAGGAAGGGTCCGTCGGACATAACCACCATCCGGACACATCTTGTGTAGTCTTCGATGATGTTGAGTGCATGTTCTTAGAAATAAATTTGATTCTAGGATTTTGGTGTGAGACATGGTGGAAATAGTGGGTTTAAATATCACAATGTAATAAATCCCCCTGCCCCCTCCCCCAATTTGATCTGCTTTTTGCAGCCCCTCCACTGTTCATTTTTCATTTATTGCATCTGTGTTTGGTTGCATGAGAAGAAAAAAAGGTGCTGTGCAGGAGGTACAGTGAATAGAAGCAGTCCGTGCCGACTGCTTTTAAAAAACCTACCAAAGTTCCGGAGAAGTGAAACCGAGATGCTTACAAGGGGAAAATGTGTTGGCCTATTTTTGGTGCCTTTTTTTTTAGTGAGTCAAGAACATTTTACAAAGCTCAAGCATCAAAACCAGGTACAAGCTGTCACGCGCAATCCTAAGTGTCATCACCAAACTTGAGGACCACACAGCTGGATATGTCAGGATGATAGGGAGGAGCAAATTGGGCTAGCAGGCAGGTGGCTGTCTGTGCAGACACTGCGGGAACATGGATGTGCAAAAAGACTCTCGCCCACATTGTGGTTTGTACGTGGCTATCACGGGCATGTTCTTTACTTGGGAAATGGAAAAACATACTGGAATTGAGCCAGAATAAAAGAGCCGGATAACGTTGGAGGCTTGTCGCACCGTGTTGATGTAGGCATGGACGATGGCTTTATGTTGCAATGGGAATACTTTATACTCGTAAAGTTGGTTCAAGGACCAGAACAGACTCGGCGTTAGAACAAATCAAATTGTGGGGGGGGGCATTAGGGTAACCGCAGGGGGGGGCACAAACTGCCGTTTGAGAACTCAATCTATGATGTAAATGCTTGATAATAAGAGTTTGCCGTCAACAACCAACACACCAACCTGGTTCCAATTTAAAAACATGCTGCAACAGACGCTTAGCCTGCGAGTGGGTAGGGGGGCACAATAACTCATTTGGGGGGGCATGGCCCGCGAATGCCCCCCCCCCATGACGCCGACCCTGAACCAGAAGGAAGTGCCGCAGCATGATGGGTACTCTGAATAATTATCTTATCTGGAATTTAAATTCTGGAATTAATCTGGAATTATACACATTTCCACCATGTCTCACACCAAAATCCCATAATCAATTTAAATTCCAGATAAATGGTGTGAGTTTCACTTCCGGTTCAGGCATCGGTGCATGAGGACGACTGGGTGGCGAGCTCTCCTTCCAGTCCTTCAAAAGCGTTTTGCGTATTTTGTTATCGAGATTTGTCAGGGGCTGTGGAACTGTACTTGTTTTTTTAAGGTTCATAACAGTTTTAGTGGGTCGTTGAGTTAGTTTATTGAAAGAAGCAGGGGAGGCCTCGTGATAACTTTAGCGTGAAATCAGTTGGGGCCTTGGGAGCATGGCGATAAAGGTTAAAAATAGAGACCGAAGGAGAAAGGAAGAGGAGTATGTAAAATGTAACAGTTGCTCAATGTGAGCCACGTCAACAATGGGGGAAGCAGAGGGTTCTTATTGTTGTAGGAAGTGTGAGGAAATCGTCCACTTGAGATGTATTACAAGGTTGAAGGAACGCATCGATAATTTGCAGCAAGTAGCAGAATGTGAGAAATTTGTCGCTAATAGTTGGTTACGGTTGTGGAGTGAGGTTGCTGAGGATATTGGATAGTTGACGGTGCAACGGGGGCGGGCAGCGGTGACGGTGCAATGGGGGTGGGCAGCGGTGACGTGCAACGGGGGCGGCAGTGGTGACGGGCAACGGGGACAGGCAGTGGTGACGGTGCAATGAGGACGGGCAGTGGTGACGTGCAACGAGGGCGGGCAGTGGTGACGTGCAACGGGCAGGCAGTGGTGATTGTGCAACGAGGCGGCAGTGGTGACGGTGCAACGAGGGCGGGCAGTGGTGACGGTTGCAACGGGCAGGCATGGTGACGGTGCAACGAGGGCGGGCAGTGGTGACGGTGCAACGAGGCGGGCAGTGGTGACGGTGCAACCGAGGGCGGGCAGTGGTGACGGTGCAACGAGGGCGGCAGTGTGACGGTTTGCCAACGAGAGGGCGGGCAGTGGTGACGGTGCAACGAGGGCGGGCAGTGGTGGAGGTGCAGCGGGTGCGGGCAGTGGTGGAGGTGCAGAAATATTAATTGGTGGACATGCGGTATGGGAGGCAGTTTTGTGGGTGATGAGATTATGAAATACATCGATTCTTCATTCTGCTGGAAGGATCGTAAACAAAGAATTCTGTGTAGTTTTGAAGGAGCCGGATTTAGGGACAATGAAGGAAGGGTAAACGATGTTGTATCGGGTCATGGCAGGAAGAAGTTGGTTGGTTGTGGTACACTTCGGTGCGAATGATGTAGGGAAAG
>CM068954.1:99987485-100002943 GCA_035128595.1 Eptatretus atami
AGGTAGTTCCTGTTTAACAAATCTTTTAGAGTTCTATGAGGCAGTGTTTGGTTGGGTGGATGAGGGAAAGGCAGTGGACGTAGTATATCTAGATTCTAGACTTTAAGAAGGCATTTGATAAGGTACCACATCGGAGGTTGTTAGCCAAAGTGAGGGCTTGTTGAAGTGGCTGGTCAGGTAGCTAATTGGATTGCAAACTGGCTTTGTGATGGGGAAGCAGAGTGGCTGTAAGTGGAGGATGTCTTGCTGGGAGGATGTTAAGTAGCGGGCACCTCAGGGATCAGTACTCGGACCATTACTATTCAAATTTTACATCAACGATTTGCATAATGGGTAAAGAGTAACCTTTCCAAATTTGCAGATGACACAAAGTGGAGGGTGAGGTGGATTGCAGAGGGGTGGTGATCAGATTCAGGAAAGTATTGATACTTGTTGAGATTGGGCAAAAGATTGGCAGATGGAATTTAACCACCTTTAACCTGAGCAAGTGTAAGGTGTTGGGGATGGGGAAGAACAATGAAAGTAGAGATACAGGATGCAAGGAGTAATTTTGGAGCGTGTCACACAGGAGAAGGATCTGGGGGTGGTATAGATATGGGAGTAAGCAGGCAGCACAGTGCCAGGCAGCTATAGGTAAAGCAAATGGGGTTTTAGGCTGTATAAGGAGGGGGTTCAATTATAAATCAAAAGAGGTGGTGTTAACATTGTACTGGAATTTAGTGAGGGTCACATCTAGAATATTGTGTGCAGTTCTGGTCACCACAGTTCCGGAAGGACATAGATGCCATAGAGAGGGTTCAGGACAGGGCTACTAGATTGATTCCGGGCCTCGCTAGACTCAGCTGTGAGGAGCGGCTGAAGGAGATGGGGCTTTATACACCAGAAAGAAGGAGGTTACGAGGATATTTGATAGAGATGTTCAAAGTAATGAAAGGTATGGATAAAATAATTGCAGATGAATTATTCAACAGAGTAGACAGTGATAGAACCAGGGGCCATCGCCTGAGAGTAAAAAAAGAGGAGAGTTAAGACGGTAGCAAGGCAGGGGATATTTACTCAGAGAGTAGTTAATGCATGGAATGGTCTCCCTGGAAAGGTAGTGGCAGCAGAAAAAGTAGATAAGTTTAAATTAGAATTACATAGGTACCTGTAAGTTATATAATAGAGGGGTATGGGGATGTTGAGAAGACTTTTTGGTAGTTTGAGCATTGATGGGTGATTGTGTACATGTGGAAGAGAATTCAACATCTGACTTATTTACAGTTTTTTTGGAGTTTGTCAGGGGTATGTACTGGCACCCACACTTTTCATACTATGTATGGACTGGTTTCTGGGGAGGATGTCAGAGAGACAAGCTGCGGTGCATCATTTGGGAATGTCGATCTCTGACCTTGATTTCTCAGATGATGCAGTTATTTTAAGAGACTCTGGATATCTTTTTGGGGGCGCTCAAGGTGCTGAATGAGGGTTGGAGCCTCTGGGATTATGGGTTTCCTGTGTCAAAACTAAGATCTAGGCTTTCAATGACATCTTGTCTGTACCTATGTGTTGAGAATGTTGAGGTCACGGAGAGATTCACTTACCTTGGAAGTGATATTCATGTCTCTGCTGGCTGTGAGCCAGAGGTCAATAGACATCATCTGGGTCGGGCCTAGGGGGCGTGGATTCACTGGATCATGGGGTGTGGCACTGTCAGTACCTGTGCAGTGAATGTTACTGGTCTTCAGGTCCTTGGTGTTCCAGTCTTGCTCTACTGATGTGGAGACTTGGACTTGACCAGAGATCTGAGATGGAGATGTATTCCTTTGGTACCTTCTTCAGAGAATCCTTGGCGATCGCTGGTCGGACTTTGTGTCCAACGAGCGGTTGCTGAGAGAGACTCAAATGAGATTTTTACCTGCATAGTCCATGAGCGTCACTGCGCGCTGTATGGACATGTGCTCATTTTCCTGATACTCAAGATTCTCTCCGCGAGGAGCTCATGAATGAGGGAGGCAATGGCCGACCATGTGTCATATTGCAAGCAGGTGATCAGTATTCAAGGAGATGGGGAAGGGCCAGGCATCTGCCTAGGGGATGGCCTGAAGGAGGCCCTGGAGTACTGGTGGAAAGTGGATGCAGCAACATGCTGCTCCGGCACATGCTCCCATACCTGACCTGACCTGAATTGCTTTTCATTTACTCGTTTTGATGTTCGTCGACCTTTCAGGAATGCCTCGCGCGTAAACTGGGGTCTTACGATATTGCTAGGTTTTGGAACTTACCCCAGGGGGAGTGAATATATGGACACATATGTGACCTGAGGATTAGTTATTTCATAAGTCTTTGACTAGATAGTCCTTGCTCCCTTTGTCAAGGGTTGTTCGGTGGCATCCGTTGGTTAGTTTGCATTTCCCAGGTGTGATGTCTTCCTCCTTCCCCATCCCTCCCTTCTCCTTCTATCTTCCTCTCTTCACCCCATCGTTCTGTTAAAACCTCTGCTATTTTCAATCTTTCCTCCTTCACACCATCAGTCAGTTTACCTCGCCCTCTGCTCCTTTCAAACATCCCTCCTTTACACCATCGGTCCGTTCCCCTCTGCTTTTCTCATCCATATAATTCCCCTTCACCAAACATAATTTGAACAATTCCTCTTCACCCCATCGGCTTTACCTTCCACCCGCGACCATTCGATCGTCCTCGTCGGATGTCCGCTCTCCGTTTCCCATCTCTTCATCCACATTGCTTAATTGGACACATATGATCCGTCTGTAGTCGTTACTCCTTTGGGCCGATGGATTACTTTCACATCACGGGACTGTGTCCATTTCTACAAGCATGTTCGTGGCACGAGGTGGTCGGTACATCGGTGCTTTTTCGGTGCGCGGTGGGGGTGCGGTACATCTCTCAGGCAAGGTACAGTGAGGACTGTGCAATGAACGCTTGCGCGTGGGGGAGGGAATGGGGCTCTCGTGGTGGCTTTGGGAACGCCCCCATGCGATGCACACCAATAAGGGAGTCGCTGACGAGCGTAAGATGGGAAAAGCGATATATGAAGAGGAGAGGAAGAGGGAGAGCGCACAAGAGGAGATGGAAAAGGCCAGATCCTGTGAGAAAAATGGAGCTCGGAGCTGGTCCTCGTCCTTGTGGAGAAAGCTCGAGCCCAGAGTGGAGAGTGAAGGAAGAGGAAGAAGGAAGAGTTCAAGGTACGAGATGAGGAGGGAGATATATGAAGAAGGAGACGACAGAAGTGCAAGTGTATGGACAGAATCGTCAAAGAGCTTGTACTTGTCCTAAACTTGTCCTGCGAGAATCAGAAGCCAGAGTGGGAGGAGGGCGGTGTGAAAGGCCAGAACATGGTTGGTTCATGGGGAGCTGCTGGACATGGGTGTCGAGCGAGAAACGGAGTTTCCTGCTGCTGGCATATCTGGGCCCTCTGGAATGTGGCTGTGTGTCCCATCGCGCCACATTGCCATGCCCATCTTCCGCATCATTCTTCGCCGTCTCTCTAGTATATTTGGGCTGGTGCAGCCCCGTCAGTTGTGTGAGGAGAGGGAGAAAGAAAAGACCTACTTTTTTACTTTTCTTCTCTTTACTTTACTTTTCTATTTTTTAACTTTAAAGATACTTTACTTTTTTTTTCTTCTCAAGTTCTTCTTGTTGGCCATCATTACTCAGGGAAGAAGATGACAAGTCCTTGTGTAAGTAAGATTTGTGGAAGAAAGATCTATTGTTATGGTTAAATCTGCTCTTATGTGCCTTTTGCTTTTTGCTTATAAATACGCACTTTTAAATGATTGCTTGTGTGTGTAAATAAATATTGTTTGTTGTTATTCGCAATCTGTCTGGGTGTCTTTTTCTTTATTGGTCCGAGACAATGTGCAAGTTAGTTAGATGGGAAGTTTTACCCCACTGAATTGCTCTGTTAGCCAGTGCTGCACTATCTGTTCCGCTCGGCAGAAATCCCCAGGTATGCGCTGAGGGTGTGGCTCTAGTTGGGTTGCGTACCAATATAAAGTATTGCAGAAACTCTAAGCATAACCCTGCTCGGCCGGTTGTCAAAGTCAAGCGGCCTAGGCTGTACAAAAACTACAGCCTGTTGGACGCGGAGTTATCTGTGCTCGGCAGCCTCAGGACTGGGTGTTCGGAGAAACTCAAAGTGCTTCCCTCGTGTGAGCCCTGAACCCAGGCTGTAACAATATAAACTAGAATGGCATGTGGTGGGGTGCATACCTTCTCCAAGGTGAACAGTTTACGTTTTGTATCCCACGATAGGCAACACACAACATTTGAGACATCTGTTCACAGAATGACAAACAGACAGGCAGACAAAGGAGAAGGCAACTTCGTTGTAAAGTTCCCAAAAGATGCTACAGTTTACCATTTACCTCCGCCCATTTATGTTTCAGCCCTGTTGTCTTTGTTTGGCGTGCATGATATCTCAAAAAGTTACAGACGGATTCAGACGAAACTTGGTGGACAGGTTGGTTGTGTGACGAGGACGAATCGATTCGATTTTGGTGAAGATCCGGATCTGGATCTGGATCTGGGCAAGGTATGCACTCGACTGAGTGCCCTTCTCGTTCTTTTTATTGTATACCCTATATACTGTACTGGCAGTAGGGAATGATTAAATCTCAAATCATGCATGGAAAAAGCAAGATTCACTTTTAACTTGGACTTTCCCACATTGGGCCTGTTTGGTTGTTAATAGCAATTTAATAACACCATACATGTGTGGATGTATTTAACATGCCATAGGCACAAAACTCTGTGCTGCCATATGTTCCGCAGGTTCTGGAATGACCACTGTCCCTATGAATATATAGCGTTTCGAATCCTCTGATCCGGGGAGTTCAGACTCAGATGCTCAAAGGTATTACACCCCACTCCACCTTCATTTCAGAGGTCCTCCTCGTTATCCCAACAACCATGGTACACCACAATGTCCTGAACGAAAGCTTGAATTACAATCTACCTGTGTCGAGAGAGTTATAGAGGGCATCTTTTAATTTGAATCGATTATTTTTGACAAAAACTAAGCTAATGGAGAATACGTTATTATGTATACGCATGGAGACTGGGGAGGGGGCTGAGGTCAGGGTGGTTGCGTTAATGAAGGGGAGAGTTGGGGCGACTGTTGAGTGGGGATGAAAGGGAGAGGTTGGGAGCTCATAAAATAAAAGGACACATGGGTGAGGGGTCAAATTTCCACATTTTACTTCAATATATGACTCCCAACCTCCAGGCAAGATAAAAATTGCTCACGAAAAAGAATACAATGTAAAAGGACAGACATGTCATTAACCAGAGAATTGGTGTCAAAGCCACACTGCTCGCCTGTTCATACATTTACGTTTTTAAATGACTGAGTCTAATAATATTTTTTATAACATTGCAGTGAAGTCTGATCCAAATAATTTTAAAGCAATACTGTATTTGTATTTGTATCAGTAAACTAGTACACATATTAAATGAATGGCAAGCGTCTGGTATAAACAGGTGAGCATTGGGTGGCTTTGACACATCTTAGGTTGAAAATTAAAAAAATATTTCAATCATTTGTTAATTTCAACTTCACTACACCAATAGTATACCCCAAAGGAACCTCCATGCCAAATATCAGCATCCTAGTCCACACATTAAATGAATGGCAAGCTTCTAAATAACTTGCACCAAAAACTTAACGTTGATGTGCTACAAAAAAGTTAAGTTCAAAACAGGTCAAAAATTTAAAACATTTGAAATCATTTGTTAATTTCAACTTCACTACACCAATAGTATACCACAAGGAACCTCCATGCCAAATATCAGCATCCTAGTACACATATTAAATGAATGGCAAGCTTCTAAAAATTGCACCAAAAACTAACATTTTCACGCTCACGCTGACGCTGACGCTCACGCCGGGGTATCGCTATAGCTCTCTGTTTCGAACAGGCGAACTAAAAAACAACATGATGAAAGTTGATTATAATGGCAAACACAAATAGCTTCTGGAAACTGCTGTCACTGTGACAAAAACGCCCCAGACTAACAACCTGTCTATCCAGTAAACAACATCCTTGTTGAAATGTGGACTAGGAGGAGCTTTTTTATTGCTTCTCCAATTTTTCTCTGAATACTTTTAGTCCGTTCCCAAACATAATTTCACATGCAGTGTTCCAGAATTCAAGTCACAGAGAAAGACTACACAGAGACAAATTCTGATCAACCTTAATGTTCAATCGGCCTATGTCATAAAATAGACATTTCTTGATATAAGACGAGGAAAAAATATTGTGCAGCATTTCTAGGGAAAGGCAGGTAGGAGAACATCCCGGACACCAACTTATCTGAATGACCACCGATATTATACTGTATTTACAGGAAGAGGAGCGATTACAACACTCTTCCAACACATTACAACACAAAACATTAATAAATAGACCACTGGAACTGTAGCTTATCTGGGCCCTGGTCTAATGTTGCAACCCAAATTTGGTAGCATTCTGACTGGTCTGGAGAGGAAGTTTTTGAAGGAATTTATGCTATTTTCCCAAACATTGACAAGTCTGCCATTTTGACACACTTCTGATCATGTGATTGGCATGACCTCAATATTTAACATCATGACCTAGCCTAATGTTATAACCCAAATTTGGTAGCATTCTGAATGGTGGGTCAGGAGAAGAAGATTTTGAAGGAATTAATGTGATTTTCCAAAAATACGAAGTCGGCCATTTTGACACACTACGGTCATGTGATCGGCATGACCTCTGCAATTTAACATCCCTACCTGGCCTAATGGTGTAACTCAAATTTGGTAGCATTCTGACTGGTGGTCTGGAGAAGAAGATTGGAAGGAATTTACTTTCGCCCATTTTGACCAACTAATCATGTGACCAGAACGAGCTTTGCATTCCTGTTCCAGTCAGGAGAGACGTTGCTACCAAATTTCAGCCGGATCGGCCCAGCGGTTTGACCGGAGAAGTAGAAATAGGAGCCGGACAGACGGAAGTGCGCGATGAACAATACTTTATAACAAGGAATAACTAGGAAAGCCAACACAGGTGAAGGCCATTCAGCCATCATGCTGCACGAACACCACACCAATCCATCCACACACAGATCCAAGGAAGAAAATGCAAAAAAAATGTTTTTGGTTGTTAGTTTTGTATTTTTGTTTTTGTATATATATATATATATATTTGTTGCGAATTCGCGCCGTCGGCGTGCGATGCCACGTGACTCGAATCGCGACCGCTCGCCAACCCCGACGGACACAATTCAGTCGTGACCTCCGGCTAACGCGGGATCAGTCACGGGTGGACCTTTCGGCTCACCACAACCCAGTCCGCTTCTACCCGCGGAATAGGTGAAATCCCGAAAGTCGATATAACTAAGTACCGCGCGGGTAACCTACCGAGGGATTGTACTCGCACAGGAGACTTCGACACGATCCGCTTAAGCGCTCGTTCGGGCTAACGGGATAACCGAGCGGTGTTATCGTCGGCTTTGACGGTTCAGATTAATTATCGGGCGTCTCGCGCCACTCAAACCCTTTACGTGAAAAAGATGGAGACCAACGAAGGAAGGACGCAGCGACACGGGGGAAGAATTCAACAAGACGCATTTATTTACACAACGGACACAAAGCACACGTATAGCAACAGTCAGAAATGCACATATATCACATAGAACAAAAGAAGCAATGACGCAGAGCTACGACCGATTACGCGACAACGGACCACTTAAAACAATACTACTTCACGGACTTGGCGCGACACAACACATTCATTACAGCAAACCCCAAAAGAAATGGAAGTCGACTTCCTGCGGTGTTGAAGTCTCGGCGACCGTCCTCTGCCGTGACTCCCGCTCGAAGCGTGTGTCGGCGAGGCCTCTCGGCGGCCGCCTCGCGCCTGCTCGTGCTGGTCCTGACGCCTTGGACGAGCACGACCGACAGGGAGAGCACACGCCGAACCGCGGAGCAGCAGGACGAGCGAGCGCCGAACCAGAGAAAATCAACGAACCCGGAGAGAGCAGAAGCATCGACGACGAAGAAGAGGGAAAACTCAGCCGCTCTCGCGTTTATACGCCCGGCGCACGCCGTTCTCCGCTCCACCCCTTCGAGGCGCTTCGAGAAGGGGGGCGTTCCTCCTCGTTCCTCCCACCTGCGTCTTGTGGGGGGCGAGGCGAAGCCGTTCGACGGCCTTCAACGCGCAAACCGTCGTACGTAGACCGCTGAGATGGCGTTCGTTGCTGTGGTAGCGTGGTTAGAGATGGTGGCGTGGTTGTGAGGGTGGCGGGCTGGCGTTGTTAGAGTGGTGGCGTGGTTAGGGTTGTTGTTGTGGTTGGCGTTGTTGACGTTGAAGTGTGGTTGGTTCGAAAATAAAGCAGAACAGAAAAACGCCTAACTCAAGGATCGCAGCCCGATATATCACATTAATTCTCTAAACATGGGTTTGGGCTAACTAAACATGTACTTAAGAAATAATTCTCACTACGGACCTTTATGGTGTTTGCGAATTTCCAGAGCCGTAACACTACCCCCTCCCCTTTTTACAAGACTCGTCCCGAGTCGTCAAATTATCGTGTGCCATCATGTGTAGTTCTCCCCTAGTACGTTTTACTACGGATCCCTGAGTGCGACATTCATGGATGTGTCCCCAAAATAAATAACCTGAGGGCTGAGTAACTACTAAACAAACTCACTCACACAGACGACTTAAATAAAATTGCCGGCGCTAAGACAGACATGCCGGGGGCACACTCATATTTACAATACAACTTAACACCTTATAATTTTACACTACTCCATGGCCCAGGATCAATGGACTCTGCAGGAAAAAGGAAGAGTCAAAGAAAAACCGGTGCACGGGCCGCCACTGCAGGCCCGTGTTGCAGCTGCCAACAGGACAGTTCCTGCAGCTTGCAAACTGTTGCTTGCGGATCCTGGCCGCATGAAATGAACAGGGGGGGGGAAATCAAAATTGAACGGGCAAACGCAGTTGGGCAGTGGGCATGGCATGGCAAAGGTGAGCAGGCGAAACACAGCCTGCCGAAAAGGCCGTTGCAGGCAAACACAGCCTGCAAACAAGGCCGCCAGGCGAACACAGCCGGCAGACGAACTGGCCGGCACCGCGTTGCAGTACACGTTTGGTGAGGAGTGCGGTGGTGCTGGCCACTCGCAGAAGGGGGCGCTCGGACCACTACCTACGGTCTCCCTCCCACCTATCGCCTTTGCCTGTCACTGTCCATACCCACCCCCTTATGTCAAACCCAATTTAGCCCCCAACTTATTTTTTGTTGTTTTTTTTTCATCCCTTCCACTATATAAATCGTCCCCTAACCCCCTTTATCGTCCTTGTTCGGCTAACCTATTCTGTTCACCTAGCTACTCCCAACCCCTACGTTCTTCCCGGAGGGGAATGAGGGAGGCTAGCGTCCTGTGCCGAGGCCCAACCAAGCCTCAAGATGGCCTCCCCAGATCTCAGCGATCTAACCCAAAGTGGGTCCAGCGGCCACAACAGAGAGCGAAGGGATGGATGGTGCGGAGGGTACACTTCCTAATCTATCCTAACCATTAACCTTTAAACTACCCCGGGGCTTTCAAAAAGCGCCTCTCGCTTACACTATTGTTCTAACAACCCAGATTCGTCGCCTGTGTTTGGTGTCCTTACAGTTTCGGGCCTCGCCCTCCAATTTTCCTTCCGTGCCCTCACACGGTCTCATGGCTGGGACGCGTGGCTCCCTTGGCAGGCACGACCCTCTGCCGATTCCCCTACAATGCACCCCGGGCACTACACTGCCTCCGAGCCTACCAGCTCCCTAAACACCGGGATGCCCCCATGGCAACTCCCTGAAACGCACACGTGGCAGGCTGGCGCCCCGGGCCCCTTTCCGAGGTCACCCGTGCCCACGACACTGCCCACGCGGCTAACGGCGCTCCGGGCCCCCGCACCAAGCGGGCACCCGTGCCCACTACGCTAACCCGGCCCCCATGGGCTTGGCTACCACGGCCGACTAGCCCGTGCCGGGTACCCACTCAGCGATACTCACCTTTCGCAGCCACGCTCCCAGCCCGTCAACAGGGCTCCTGCACCCCTCCAAATAGGTTCCGAGCCTGCACTCCCACCAACAGCAAAACGACCTCCATTTTGTCATTTAACTAACCCAGCTCACTCACTCTACACTGACCCGGGGTCCTTGGGCGGGGTCACTCCTCCAATCACTCATCGCACCATGCATTCCACATTCGCTCCACACACACAGACCGCCGCTGGCCTCACTCACTCACCATGTACTCTCCTCACAACTTCCCAACACAACTTCGCTGAATCCTGCCATCCTTCTAACTACCTCCCTAACTACCTCGTGCTCCCACGTCGTCCCTTACACTAGCAACGTTCCTTTTAACACTACGTAGCTAATCTACGTCCCCACTACACATCCACAGTCTGTCACTGTCTCCAATCATCATCAAAAATCATTTTCCACCTAAAGCTCACTACATCCCTAACTAATCCATTCCACGGGCCCCATGAGGGCTTACCCCTGCCCCATGGAGCGTCTAGCTAAGCTAATCTTCCCCCTAACTAGTGTATCTGTGCCCAGGTAAGGGATCTTTCACCCCTTACCCGGGAATCCTGTTCACGAAGCGAGGCTTGCTTTCGTTAATTTTGTATTCCAATTATGCGCAGCACCAGCCGGCAACTCACAGCTCGCGCACTTTGCCACCTTGCCCGTGACGTCATGCAGCTGCACGCGTACCTCGTCCCTCTTGGACGGTACCATCGGCAGGGATTCACCCTCCTGCCGGATTCCAACCCACGTGCAGCCATGACTCACCCTGCGCACCCCAAAAACAAACTCAAACTCCGAGGGCCCCCACGCGAAACATGTGCTCTCCGTTGGAGTTAACACAAGCTCGCGTGGAGAACCCATTCCGGTCCAATCCGTCTACCTGCCTAAACTTTGTCCGTACCGCTGGGATCGGCAATCCACGGCTGGCGTTTCCGGACCGGGCTTCACTCCCGCAGCGAGCACGTGGGGGTCTCGTGCGCTGCACAGCACGGACCTCGCGCTCGCTGCTGGTGAACCCGGCACGGTTCCCAATACAACAGCTACAGCCGCTACCCGGCTTGTGTCCCTCTGTCGCCGTCGTCTCCGTTCCACCCACGCACACCTGCGTGTCAGACGCACAGACTCCACTCCATCACACTCACATTCACACCGGAAGACGCGGCTGCATGCTCACGCATGCCGACCGACACTTCCCTTACATACAGAGACCTCACACTCCGCATTCTCACACACCGTCTTCGCACACGCGTGCGGTTTTGGCGCACACGGCTCACTCGCACCCGTGGCTCCCTCCACACACCGGTGCCTCCTCCACCTGCGGTGCCCCTTTCCACAACGGCAGCTGGGAAGCACGTATACTCGGCACACATGCCACAACACTACTCACACACGGGGTCGCACTCACACCTGGGGTCTAATCCACACACGGGGCCGCACCACACCTTGCGTGCCGCAAAGCACGCATGTCGCCACACTTGCAAACACACCCCTGCACAACCACACTGGGGATTCGTGTCCACAAGGGTTCCCGGGCCTCTATACACCCCAAGCTCCACGACCATCCACAGCACTCGTCCCTTCAACTCCGGAAGCACGACCGAACACACCTGGTCGTGATCGCCTCAAGGGGCATACTCCCTCCCCTCGTTCCTGGAGGCAGCATCCAAGCTGCTCACACCGGGTCTCAACACGCTCCGGAGCTCACCCCCATTATCCGTCCACTAACTCTGTGGGGTGTGTGTGTTCTGTTCTTTAACCCCGTCATTATCGTGCAGTCTCTCCTCTACTTTTTCTGTCTCCCGCGTCTCTATAACATTTATTAGTTTCTGTTCTTTCTGGAGTTTTTCCATCTCTCTGGATTTCAATTTTACTCTCTCCTTCAGTTCATTATTTTCAAACTCGTATAGTTTTTGTTTTTCTCTCCACTCTTCCTCATGCTCCTCATTTTCCAATCTCATCGTTTCTTTCATTTGCCCATTTCTCTGTGTTTCATTCGCTGTTCTCCATCTTACCCTTCCTTGCTTCCTCTCCTCTACCTTCCTTCTCCAGTTTCATGGTTTGCTTAATTTGGTTAATCTCCTTTTTGTGTTAGTTGCTGCTTGTCATATACTCTTAATTGTTTCCTTCTCGTGTCCTTCCTTCTCCAGTTTCATGGTTTGCTTATTTGGTTAATCTCCTTTTTGTGTTTTCTTCGCTGTTTTTGTCTACCTTCTTCGCACTCAGCTTGCTTTTTCTTTCAATTGGTCAACCTCGGCTTCATGTTCCTTTTTGTTTCTTACTCCATTGTTCCTGCTCGTTCTTCCCTCTCCAATCTCGTTGTGTCCTTTAATCTCCTGATTCTCTTCCTGCTTCATTCCTTGTCCTTAAACTTCTCCTCGTATTCCAACCTATGTTTTTCTGTTTTTGTCGTTCAATTTCAAATAATACTCTTTCAGTTTTTTATTCCACTGTCTTTCTTGTTCCTCATTCTGTAATCTCGTCATTTCTTTCAATGACAGATTTCTTTCTCCTGTCTCATTCCTTTGTTCTTCAGTACTCTTTCTTGTCTTCATTCTGCAATCTCGTTATTTCTTTTCACTGACTGACTTCGTTCTCCTGTCAGTATCCTGTTTCTTTAGGACTTTTCTTGTTCCTCATTCTGCAATCTCGTGGTTTCCTTCCATTGATCGATTTCCTTCTTCTGTCTCAATTCGTTCTCCATCATTACTTTTTCGCATCTCATTCTTTAATATGGCCTTCGCTTCGAGCTGTTGGATCTGTACAGCGTGGTTCCTTAACGTTTCATTCTCCGTTCTCGTTCTTTCCTCTCTCACCATCCTCAACTCGTTTGTAATTCCGTCTCTTCGTTCTGGTGTTTCTGTAACTCAGTTTTCTTCTCTAATTCTTTTCTCATCTCCGCACACTCCGACCTTGCTTTGGCTTCTTAACTGTTCTTCCATTTGCCCTTGTGTTTGTCTATCAGTCTTCCCAGTTCCTGTTCCGTTTTTATACCTCCTCCCCGCTTATCAACTCTCTTCGTCATGTCTTGAAGTCTTTTTCTCACACTCCACTATTTTTATTTCCTTCGTGCCAGACTGTCCGTCACCCAATTAATTTTTCCCTCTCGGTTACCGTCACTTTTCGTCACCTCCACACTTCTCGCCAAACACGTCTCCCGAATTACTTTTTTCTCACCTGCCTTCACCGCGGGCCTGACAACCGTTGCACCTCCCAAGCTCGTTCGCTCTCACACGTGGCGTCGCCATTACGCACTTTGCTGTTGTGGCCTACATGCCCGCCTGCAGGCTCCGGCCCATTTGCTGCGTTTCACCCGCATTTCTTTTATTTTTCCTTCATATTTCGTTTTTTGTTTGTTTCCATTTTGAGTGCGTTTCCATCCATTTTTCGTTCATTCCATCCATTTTGGCCGTTCATTTTCGTTTGTTTTCTTTGCATCTCTGTTATTGCCTGCAGAATCCTGTCGAGTGTACTCGGTTCGAAAAGGCTCGGGGGTTTTGGTGGAGAGGGGAGGGGAGGTGTTATACACCCAGCGCCTCTGCCGCCGCCGCACCCATTTCGGGCCCTGGATTCGTTGGGGGGAAACTGTTCCTGCACACCAAATGTCCTGCTCGGGGTCTACATCTGGACCATGGATTCTACATCACTACACATATCATTCCTAATACCCCCGGCTCCCGCTCGCCTTGAGAGCGCATCTTATTCCACGTAAGGGATTAATTTAGCTCGTTCGGTAATTTGAGGAATCGGGTCGCTCTTCTCCACCCTGGACCGATTCCCTGTGAATTTAGCTTGGAGACGGGAGGGTTAGAATCACACTCCTGTACACCAGTGTTGGCGAATTCGCGCCCGTCGGCGTGCGATCGGCCACGTGACTCGAATCGCGACCGCCTCGCCACCCGGACGGACAATTCAGTCGTGACCCTCCCGGCTAACGCCGGGATCGTCACGTGGTGGACTTCGGCCTCACCACAACCCGAGTCCGCATTCTACCCGCGCGGAATAGGGTGATCGCCGAAAGTCGATATACCTAAGTACCCGCGCGGGTAACCTACCGAGGGATTTGTACCTCGCCACAGGCCGACTTCGGACACGATCCGCTTAACGCGGCTCGTTCGGGCTAACGGGATAACGAGCGGTGTTATCGTCGGCCTTGACGGTTCAGATTAATTATCGGGCGTCTCGCGCCCACTCAAACCCTTTACGTGAAACAAGATGGAGACCCAACGAAGGAAGGACGCAGCGACACGGGGAAGAATTCAACAAGGACGCATTTATTTACACAGACGGACAAAAGCCACACGTATAGCAACAGTCAGAAATGCACATATATCACATAGAACAAAAAGAAGCAATGACGCAGAGCTACGACCGATTACGCGACACACGGACCACTTAAAACAATACTACTTCACGGACTTGGCGCCGACACACACACATTCACACAAAACCCCAAAAGAAATGGAAGTCGACTTCCCTGCGGTGTTGAGTCTCTCGGCGACCGTCCTCTGCCGTGACTCCCGCTCGAGCGTGGTCGGCGAGGCCTCTCCGGCGGCGCCTCGCGCCTGCTCGTGCTGGCCTCTCGACGCCTTGGACCGAGCACCGACCGACAGGGAGAGCACACGCCGAACCCGGGAGCAGCAGGACGAGCGAGCGCCGAACCAGAGAAAATCAACAGAACCCGGAGAGAGCAGAAGCATCGACGACGAAGAAGAGGGAAAACCTCAGCCGCCTCCGCTCTTATACGCCCGGCGCCACGCCGCCGTTCTCGCTCCACCCTCCTTCGAGGCGCTTCGAGAAGGGGGGCGTTCCCTCTCGTTCCCTCCCACCTGCGTCTTGTGGGGGGCGAGGCGAAGCCGTTCGACGGCCTTCAACGCGCAAACCGTCGTACGTAGACCGCTGAGGATGGCGTTCGTTGCTGTGGGTAGCGTGGTTGAGATGGTGGCGTGGTTGTGAGGGTGGCGGGCTGGCGTTGTTAGAGTGGTGGCGTGGTTAGCGTTGTTGTTGTTGGTTGGCGTTGTTGACGTTGAAGTGTGGTTGGTTCGAAAATAAACAGAACAGAAAAAAACGCCTAACTCAAAGGATCGCAGCCCGAATGAATCACATTAATTCCCTCTAAACAATGGGTTTGGGCTAACTACACATGTACTTAAAAGGAAAAATTTATTTCTTTCACCTAAAACGGGGGAACCTTTTGATGGTGTTTAGCGGAATTTCCAGAAGCCGTAACATAATATATATAATATACTATATTATATATATATTATATATATATATATTATATTATATATATATTTTCCTTTCTTCCCCTCGGCGGAGGAGCCATGGGCTTTAGGTTAAAAAACACACAATATCAACCACAAACCTCCCTTGAGCAAGACCCCACCCAACAGCTACTCCCCGTCACACATGTA
>CM068954.1:100012302-100023781 GCA_035128595.1 Eptatretus atami
AGGCACCCACCCGAAGGGACCGCCTCAGGTTAACCCAAGGAGACCGCCAGTCTGGTGGATGACACCTCAGCACAACTCCAACATGCAACCGCAATCTGTCCCGGAAAGGTTACTGAGGTTTTCTGAGGAAAGTTACTGAGGTTACTGAGGAAAGTCTGAGGTTTTCCTCCTATCATCAAAGAGTGGGGGTCCCGAAGGCTTTGCTTCAATCCCGTCATCCGGTGACCTACCCTGCGGAGGGTAGCTGCACAGGAGTGGGTTTTCAATTTTCTTTGCATTTTTCTTGTGTTTTGTGGAGTGAAGGGTTTTACGGTGGTTGGAGTGCAAATCCTACCACCAACCTCCTGATAATGGAATATTCTGATAAGAATGCAATTATTATGACAATAATTTAACAAGGGGGGATGCGTCGCTTATTTCATCATTTCACGGATTATATTTCGCTTTCTACCTATGACATTACACTTTTTTTCACATTAATGACATTTATATTCAAATACATTCAAAAAGAATGTATTTTAGAGTTTTAATATTTCTTACTTTACCCTCTTATTTTTTCTTACTCGTATCTCCTCCGAATGGAGTCAAACCAGCCACAACTTGCAGTGAACGTCAGCATTTTTATAGATGGTACGCAAAGTAGTCTGAGGCAAATTTAATAACCCAGCAACATTAACCGAACGTTCACCACCATCTATTTGCTGAATAACACCTAATTTCTCTTCGAAGGTAACACTTTTATACTGCCTCTTAGCCACTCTACAGTACAGTATATTTCTTTATGCACAACGAAAAGTAGTTCATGTACAGGGTAGGTGGAGGCGAAGGCTGAGACAATGGATATGAGAAAGGACTGATGCTGTTGGTGACAGAAGTGTTGGTTGAGGCAATGCAAATCAGCTGGTGGTATTAATAAAGTGACGACCTATTTGCAAAACGACGTAAAAGTGGGAAACGTAAACCGACGTATTACTGTGCAAGTCAATGACCGTATATTGCTGTTTTTCGATTTTGTAATCGCACTTTAGTTTACATTTTTCATTAATAAACAAGATAAGGTGGCAGAGATGATTGACTAAATCACTTGCTATACCTGTGACAATAAAATACCCTCTCCCATCCTACCCCCAAAGACATACTTTGTGAGAGATATCAAGAGACCCGTCAGGTCCAGGTGATCCCACAGCATTTGTGAGGTGATCACTAAGCAGATTAAAGGAAACTTGTCAAGCTGTGTTGAATGGTGGAGAAGGCAATCGGAACAACGAAGCACATGATTAGGGAGAAGGCTACTGACTGAGTGTGGTCCTCACATTTGTGAGCGAGTAGGTGGACCATGTAGCTTTGCTGTTTCGAGCTGTTTGGAGTCCAAAATTCCACCAAAAATGCTGTAATTGGGCTGAAGACTGACAATTGAATAACTTTGCACAAATGTATCAGAATTATGACCAATATAAGTTGACTTTATCGCAATAAAAGCAAAAAGGTCACGAGTTGTTTACTTTGTACCTACAGCTTGTGATGATTTCTCATCACCTTGTTCAGGTGGTTTATTTTAAAAACACAATACACCTGAATTGTTTGTAAAATCCTCCAATTAGCAACGCTCTCATAATTCTAATGTTGCTGTATGAACAAGCTTGCATGTGAAAGTCTCATTGTTAACACCTGTACTTGTATGATCGATTTGTACGTCTCTATGTCGAGAATATCAAACAGGTAATGCAGGTGAGTGACATATTCGAGGGGATCACAGTCATACATTTTATATTGCGTAATTAAGGTCATTCTATAATGGTCGAAGAAGAAAATGTGTGAAATGAAAAACTTTGTGGGGGAATTGAAGGAATGGTGTGGCCTTGCTAGTTTCCGAAATCTGTGCATCTGTTACCATGGAATTGACCAATAAATTGGACAATGTGCAGTATTAAAATGCATTTAGTAACTATTTTTGTACCCTTTCTGGGTTGCAAGTAAAGCTCTAGTCATATGCACACTTAGTCTGTTAACATTTGGTGGCTTTAAGGATGGGGAGATGGAATAAATAAACCAATTGTGATCGTTCCGTTTAAAGCTTGAACTATAAAAAGGACAACTTCATTTGTACAAAAATCCTGTTAACATTTTTGTGCAAACTATATTTTGGAAAAACAGGTTTCGTTAACTTTGAAACACTTATTTTAGGCAATGAATGTTTCAAAGTCACTTGGTATACAGAGATGTATATATTATAATTTTGTTGTAAGGATATTTTAAAAGTAAAAACACATTTTCTTGGGAACCACCAAATTCAAAATTAATTAACATATTTAACCTGAACGTGATTCAACATATTTAACCCTTTGAGACCCACAGGCATCTTGAAAGTAATTTTCAGATACAAGTCCAATTTTATTATTACTTTGATTCTAATAATCACGAATATGAATTGAAATTCAAGAGCATGCACGACGAAAAATGCAAGTTTTTCTAATCGACAAAAATAAAAATTATGGAAATGACAAAAGCTCTTACCCGGTGTTAGCTACAATGTTTGCCAATGTAAAAAGAAAGTAATCCAAAATTGCAGGGAAAATATCTGATACGCCACTTTAAAGTTTAGCGACATATGTGTCCCTTTGTCCTTAAAGAGTTAACTGTAAATAGTTTGCACAGATTATTGTAATTATCCCAAAGAATGAAGATTGCAAATGAAAATGTGAACGAAGATCCGTTCCATTTGAAAATATTGTTGCACTTCAGCGGTACATATTCCATGCATCATGACGATGTGTTGTGATCTGTTCAAATGATTTTTGGCAAATTGATAACAACAGGAAAATAGTTAACGCAAACAATATCGATCGTGAACAACAATGTCTATCTGCAAAAACTAGGCATAATTATTGAGTCTCTGATTGACCAAATAACTAAATAAATAAAAGGATAAACTTTCGGTTAAAAATAAAAAAGTTATAATAAATTGTTACAAAAGGACAATGTTAAGGAAATAAAAAGATTATAACTGATACAACGGACAATGTTAAGATAATTGTTATAAAAGCATAATGTTAAGGAAATAAAAAGATTATAATTGTTACAAAAGGACAATGTTAAGATTATAAATGTTATAAAAGGACAATGTTAAGGAAATAAAAAGATTATAATTGTAACAACAGACAATGTTGACATTATAAATGTTATAAAAGGTCAATGTTAATGAAATAAAAAGATTGTAATTGTTACAACAGACAATGTTAAGATTATAAATGCTATAAAAGGACAATGTCAAGGAAATAAAAAGATTGTAATTGTTACAACAGACAATGTTAAGATTATAAATGTTATAAAAGGATAATGTTCGGAAATAAAGATATTATCATTTTTACAACAGACAATGTTAAGATTATAAATGTTATAAAAGGATAATGTTAAGGAAATAAAAAGATTGTAATTGTTACAACAATATTAAGATTATAAATGTTATAAAAGGACAATGTTAAGGAAATAAAAAGATTATAATTGTTCCAACAGACAATGTTAAGATTATAAATGTTATAAAAGGATCATCTTAAGGAAATAAAAAGATTGTAATTGTTATAACAGACAATGTTTAGATTATAAATGTTATAAAAGGACAATGTTAAGGAAATAAAAAGTTTATAATTGTTACAACAGACAATGTTAAGATTATAAATGTTATAAAAGGATAATCTTAAGGAAATAAAAAGATTACAATTGTTACAACAGACAATGTTAAGATTATAAATGTTATAAAAGGATAATCTTAAGGAAATAAAAAGATTATAATTGTTACAACAGGCAATGTCAAGATTATAAATGTTTAAAAAGGATAATCTTAAGGAAATAAAAAGATTACAATTGCATAATTGTTTCAAACAGACAAGGGAATAAAAACATTTGAATTGTTTTAAAAGTAAAGTCTTGAGGAAATAAAGATCATAATTCTTATAAACGGTCAATGTCAAGGAAATAGAAAGATAACAGTTGTTATTAAAGGACAATGTTGAGGAAATAAAGTTTAATTTAGATGAATCGTTGGCTTTTCAGTTTGGATACCAACTATTCGCTAGGGAATACACAAGTCTAGAGACAAAGACAGACCGACAAACATACAGATGGAATCTTTATACTCACCATAGAGTTGCCCCAATTTCTCCGAAGCTACGCGTATGTAAAGAAATGCAAACTCGTGTAAAGAATTAAAAATAATAAATCAGAAAAGGCAATTGAAACAGACGAATAGAGCGGGTGTTAGAGAGAGGAATTATTGACAAAGGCTACACAATGTTACAAACGTATTCGCAATCCATCAAATTCCCAATTTGCACATAATTGATAAATATTTGAAAGTAAAAAAAGCCATTTTGTTCTGATATTAACAACGAAATAAACAGCCGATCAGTGTTTGCTGAAGTACGGAGTGTTGGTGAAAGCACGAGAGTAATAGTGAGAGACAGAGCCGTTGGAAAAGGGAGACTGAAGAGAGGGAGAGCCCAGGTGGAGAGAGAGAGAGAGAGAGACAGACGGCCACGACACGGGGAGTGAGCCGTGGATGGGAAGGGGGGTTTTAAGGAGGCTGTGGAAGAAGGGAGAGGGGAGGAGGGAAGGTTGAACAAGGAGAAACGTTCAAGGAGAGGGGAGGGATGAAGGTTGGGTGAGCAGAGGGGAAGGGGAAAGCACAAGAAGGGAGTGAAGGGAATTTCAGTGCTGCTTTTGCTTTTAACTATTATGTATGATATTATATTATGCTTTAGGTAGCAAACTATTATATATATATATATGTATGTATGTGTGTATGTGTATATGTGTGTATGTATATGTGTATTCCTCCTCACACAAATTGTTTGTCCAAGTTTCCCTCTATCTTGTCCTTCAACTTTTCTGTTGGTGTGTCTCTCTCTCTCTCTCTCTTGCTCGTTCCTTTTGTTCCTTTTGTACTGTTAAGTCTTGATCCATTCAGTGTACTAGCTCTTCCACAATCCTTGACTGAGGAAACCAAAATAAAACTTGTGTAACATAATAGACAGAATAATATTTTTGAAGTACATTATAAGAGGTATAATGTAAAAACCTTGTGCACAAGACAGAAGCTGCTGATGCTGGGTAAGGTGGAAGATGCTGATGCTGATTGAGGTTAGGGTTAGAAAGGTAAGGTGTTGATGCTGAGTAAGATAGAATGTGCTAGTGCTGAGTTAGGTGGAAGGTGATGGTGCTGAATAGGGTGGAATATGTTGATGCTAGGTAAGGTTGAAATTGTTGATGCTGGTTATATGGAAGGAGCTCATGCTGGTTAAGGTGGAAGGTACTGGTGGTGGGTAAGGTGGAATGTTTGGGTTAGGGTTGGGGCTTATACATGTACTTGTATATATGTCATATCGATTTAGAGAGCTTATTGTATGGCAGACAATTCTAGTCACGACCTCATGTAAACAACCTGTGAACGTAAAAATTTTTTTCGTGTAGGAGTTCCTACCCACACAACATGATCCACACTTTGAGATAGCAAGCAGTGTAACCTAATGTTGAGCAACATTTGAGAAGATCAGATCAATTGCTCCCCACAGTCCAGATGGAAATTTGTAATTTGTTTTGCATACCAGCGATAACTCGCCTACTCTTCACAAAAGACATCATAGGATATTTAATGCCCACAAAATAATGCTGGCGGATGGGACATCCAGTTTCAAGTACATCTGAGGGACGGCACACACATTGATCCTTACCCTAGATGCAAAACACAAGGATGACAGTTTATTGCTGGATTGGGTTTCAAACCCAACCGAGACAGCTCAAAGGCAAGTGCACATACCTCTAGGTAATCCTTCCAGTTCTTTATGATATCACGACTCGTGGATTCGCATACTTTGCCACCTAGCGGTTTATGCAGCCAATCAGAATGCAGGAGCTCACAACCAATCATGATGCATGAGCCTGCAACACATCAGAACGTGTGAGCTCACAGGGTAAGGCAAATGTATACCCTGCACGCAAAGTGCAGAGCGGGGTTAAGCAATTGGTTCACTCTGTCTATCTGTCGACAGACGTCAGTCTATGATTGAAGAACTACTTAATTTCAATTTAATTTTATATTTTGAACACTGTAGAACACAAATCGGAACACAAACGTGCAGCTTAGCAGTACTTCAGCTCTGAATTTGGCAAATTGCACGGAACCTTGTCCCAAGTGCGCATGCGCACAGAGGGGTAAGGTATTTGTTTTTGTCTGCCTGGATGTCAAACAAAATTTAAAATCATTCCAAACAGGAAACTTGCTGTTTTTTAGGGACATCAATTTCAATTGAATTATACATATGAACAATGTAGAACACAAATCACCTTTTTGGAACTTTCAAAAACCTTCCGTTTGACAAAATATTATACCATCTCATTTCTCATAAATATATATATATAATATTTGACAATATTATACCATTTTACACCATCTCAACAACTAAAATATTAGACCATTTTACACAATCTCGACAAATCAAATATTATACCATTTTACACCACCTCGACAAATCAAATATTATATCATTTTACACCATCTCAACAAATAAAATATTATACCATTTTACACAATCTCGACAAATCAAATATTATACCATTTTACACCATCTCGCCAAATCAAATATTATACCATTTTACACCACCTCGACAAATCAAATATTATACCATTTTACACAATCTCGACAAATCAAATATTATACCATTTTACACCATCTCAACAAATAAAATATTATACCATTTTACACAATCTCGACAAATCAAATATTATACCATTTTACACCATGTCGACAAATCAAATATTATACCATTTTACACCATCTCGACATAAAATATTATACCATTTTACACCATCTCGACAAATCAAATATAATACCATTTTACACCATCTCGACAAATCAAATATTATACCATTTTACACCATCTCGACAAATAAAATATTATACCATTTTACACCATCTCGACAAATAAAATATTATACCATTTTACACCATCTGGAGAAATCAAATATTATGACATTTTACACAATCTCGACAAATCAAATATTATACCATTTTACACAATCTCGACAAATCAAATATTATACCATTTTACACAATCTCGACAAATAAAATATTATACCATTTTACACCATCTCAACAAATAAAATATTATGCCATTTTACACCATCTCGAGAAATCAAATATTATACCATTTTACACCATCTCGACAAATCAAATATTATACCGTTTTACACCATCTCGACAAATAAAATATTATACCATTTTACACCATCTCAACAAATAAAATATTATACCATTTTACACCATCTGGAGAAATCAAATATTATGCCATTTTACACAATCTCGACTAATCAAATATTATACCATTTTACACCATCTCCACAAATCAAATATTATACCATTTTACACCATCTCCACAAATCAAAGTTGCCACTCGCGCTCTCAGCGTTGGGGAAGATCGAGATTCAGACAAAATCACGGCTTGTCGGTAATATAGATCATGCTCGGAAATGCAAAGCAAGAGTTTAAAAGATCCTTCCCATGTCCCTTTTCTCAAGACTATGTGGGGTAAGGTGTTCTAAAAACTCTTTAGTTTCTTATTAATTTGTTCTTTTTTAACAGAGGTTATGTTTTCGCTCTTTTTTAACTCGTTCACATCTTTTTGAGGTGTTGTGCTCGATATCGTTTTTGTCCCCATCTCTCAATGGTGAAGAATCACTGAAGAAAATTAAATCAATCGAACACAATGTAAAAGAAACATATATATATATATATATATATATATATGAGAGAGAGAACAGTGGAATAACCTGAATAAAAGCAAGGCTTGGAAATTTTGATTTCCTTTGCCTTCACTTTGTTATAATAACAACCAGAACTACGTTTCAGATGAGCTAAAAGTAGGGCCAATACCCTGGGCGCTCACCTGGTATCGGCGGGATAAGAAAACCAGGGAACCACTTGTAGGTGTGGATGACCCACAAAATATGTAACAGCGAAGAAAGTAAATACCTACGGATTTTTTTTTAATGCAGCGAACAAACTTTGGTACATCACAGGTGATAAAAGTTGTGGTCAAGTTTTATTGAAATTGTGTGTGTAGTTTTTGAGAAAAAAGCAAATACCTATTTTGGGGTATTTCTCTCTCTACACCACACCCAAACTCTGTACTCCCCTCCCTCTTTCTTCAGATCCTCAAACATCCTCCAAACCTAAAGTCCTCAACTCCCCCTCTCAAAAGCTTCAAACCCCTCAATCCCAACTCTATCCCCTCTCTGCTCCCCCCTCCCCAACCCAACTCGATCATCCTCTTCCCATCAAACCCCAAGTACTCAACTCCCCCTCCCAACCCCAAGTCCTCAATCCCCCCCCCCTTCCCAACATCTCAATCTACCTCTTCCAACTCCATGCATCCCCATCCCCAACTCTCTGTCCTCCCCTTTCCATTTCTTCCCATTCTTAACAACATTACACTTTGGTGCAAGAGAAGGCCATTCGGCGTATCATGCCTGCGTTATTCCTGTCCCCATTTGTTAAAAACAATGTTAAAAGTAATTAAAGACAGAACGTTAAATTCAAAATTACATCCCCCTTTCTTCCCTTATCAATACTAATAAATGTCAATGTGTGTCAGTGTGTATCTGTGTCCTCCATAACTCCAAAGCCATGAAACCGAGCAGCCGGAAACTTTGCATGCATACAAAGGGAACTCCAAGGAAGTGCATGAGTGAAAATTGGGTGTTTCGGTTAATTAAAACACCCCTTTTGAAGATAATCAACGGATTATTTAATTATTTCCTTTATCAGGCGTATCCTCAGCCACCTCCCTCTCTGGGGACTTGAGGCGCATCCTGGGTTACCTCGCTGGGGTCTGAAGCCGCCATGTTTTTTTGGCCTGCTTAACCATGCCTTGACTTGGAACAGGCCACAACAATTTCTTAATGATAATTTTTTTTCTTTCACTTTCCTCACTCATATTATTATCGAATGCTTATTCATCATAGCTACGAATTGCTGGGTGCATTGCAATGCTTATAAACGCTCGAAGACGGCAACATTAGTGGCATTATTTAATTTCCGCCCATGTCATAACCTCGAGAATCTCTAAAACGAAGAAGAATCATAAAATTTAAGCTCCAGATTTGAACTCAGCAGCAGTTCTACTTCTAAAAAAGTGCTCATTTGTCCAATTCGGACATATTTGACATTTTGGGTGTCTCCGAGAAGTGTTTAATATGACTGTTCGTTTCATTGGAGTGCTTGCTTGAGTGCTTAAGCCACTTGGCGAGCACTCTCCAAGCTGCTTGGTTGTTTATTTCGGTAAAAAGTACCTGTGCTTTCAATGGAACATCAAGTAGACGTACGTTTCCGCCTATACGGGGCCCCGCGGTGCCATGTGGTTGGTGCCTCGGGAGGCGTCTCATCCGCTGAAAATATGCAATTTTATTTTTACAGGACATCGCTTTGTTTTACCTTTTTGTGCGATCTCCTTTTAATACAATCCACCCCTCACTTCGACATCGATACATATGTAAAAACAATAAGGTCCATCCGACCAGGTGTTTGCCTTGATTGTTCTGGCTGTGAAGGCATAGATAGAGCATAAACTGTCACTTTGTGTTCTGTGCCTTGATATATTTTTCAATTGAATTTCGCTAATTTTCCACTTCAATTCGTCTTTCATAGAACTCTGTTTAAAGGTAAATATTTGTGTTTGTCATTTTTATGCACTTTATGTGTGTGTGTACAATTGCGTGTGTGTAAGTATATAAAGTGTTACCACAACGGCACTTGGCACGTGTGTGTGCATGCGTGCGTGCGTGCGTGCGTACATGCGTCATTGATTAGGATCTTAACATGCGGGTTTCAGAATATGGAATGGAGTCCTCCCAGGGTGGGCTCAAAGTATCCACTTTCGTTTCGGTAAGGGGTCTCGATTCATGGACCAAGCTGTGAAGTTTTCTGTTCTCAAAGTTTTGTGCCGAGGGCTCTCTTCAGGATCGGCACTGAGCCCCGGACAGCTTTCAACTGTAGTTTGTGTGTAGTAATATTCCCAGGGATGGTTTTTAATATCTCTGTGAGGTTCTGTCATCATTCCCATGGCTTCAACTATCACTGATACAATTCTGACATTCTTCAGCTTCCAGGATCTTTTCCCTTCATTCTTGAGGTCTTTTGGTCATTTTCTTGATTTCTGCATCATTTGTCCAAAATCACTGGTATTAACACCTCATTTTGCAATGCTTTCTTCTCTTTGTTTTTGTACCTAAGTATGATATCTGGTCGCAATGCTTTGTTTTCGATGTTCACGCTCGATAGAATCATTAGGTCGTATGTGAGTGGCACTTCCATGTTTTCAGTGTTTGCTTTTGGTTCATGTTCCACAAATTTTCTGGAACTGGGATATCAAAGTTTTTGCAAATGTGTCAGCGGATTACTTTACAAACTCTGTTGTGTCGTGTGTACAGCTGTTCTGACATGAGTTTTTATTTTTAACCTCCTCCACCGAAGGTGAAGGAGGTTACGTTTTCACCCCTTTCTGTCTGTTTGTTACTTGCAAAAATCGAAGATTTTTCAAGTATATTGGTCAGTCAATTTCGTTATTCTCTTTATCTGTCTCTCTGCCTATCTGTCTGTTTATTGCCTTCAGGTCACAATTTTAAACTGATCTTTAAGAAACTTCACCACATGGTCGAGTTTGTCTTAAAGAAGAAGCCTATTGTTTGTGAGGTCAAAAGGTCAACATAGGCCAAAGGTCAACAACCAAGGTGGTATTTCTAAAATCCTCAATTTTCATTCCATTGACTTGAAATTTGGAGAGAATTTGCATATCAGGTCACTGAATTCAACAGCCAATTATTTTTGAGGTCAACATCGGCCAAAAGTTCAACATAGGCCGACTTTCTAAAGTTGTCAAATTTCATCCAATTCACTTGAAATTTGAAGAGGAGTTGCATATTTGGTCATTGAATTCAACCACCAATTATTTTTGAGGTCATATTTGTTTTATGGATTTTGCAAGTGTCATGCTCTGCGCGACGTCATCTTCTTGTTTGATTATTATTGGCCTGTTTGTTTGTTTGTCTGGCTGTGTGCAGGATATCTCAAAAAGTTGTGGACGTATCCGGATGAAATTTTGTGGACAGGTCGAGTGTGTGACAGCTTCGAACTGATTAGATTTTGGTGAAGATCCAGATCCGGATCTGACTTCTAGAATTTGTGGAGTGATTCTTCACCATGGAGAGATAGGGCCAAAAATTATATATGGCATGATATCTCAAAAAGTTGTGGACGGATTTGGATGAAACTTAGTGGACACGTTGTGTGTGTGACTGCAACAAATTGATTTGATTTTGGTGAAGATCCGAATGTGGATCTGGATAGGAAAATTATTTAATTTAAAGAGCAGGTTTTGGGTCGCTGATGACTTCACGTGATTCGAAGGTTGTAATCACATTAATAATCGT
>CM068954.1:100030310-100050520 GCA_035128595.1 Eptatretus atami
GGGTCCCAGGATTACACACCCCAAAAATGGTTGCGATCGGTTCAGCCGTTTTTGCCGTACCTGGGAACAGACAGACAGACGGTGAATTGTAGTAAGATGACGTGGAGTTGTGATCAATAAAAAAATTATTCCAAAAATTATAAATTGCATTTCCAAGACTGCCGGAGCACATTGCGCACCGCAGGTGGGCCGCAAAGAGTACTCCCGAAGGGAGTGAGCCCACTTACCTAATATCATGGAGCAAACGTGAATGTCACTGAAACGCAAAAATTGACATTTAAAAGTTATGGGACCTAGGTGGAGGTTCCAAACCCGGTTCTACCTCTGGTTGCAACCTCAAAAGTGGCCTTAAATGGCCACCCAAGGCCAGCAGACGAGCACGTACTTTATCGCCTTATCTTGGTGCACATCCTCCATCCAGCAGGTAGCCTGCTACGGCCCAACCTCCGATAAACTGAGAAGCAGGGTTTATTTTAAGGAAATTTTAGAACTGCACAAATCTTTGAAGCAGGTGCAATGGCCCAGTGTTTGAGATTCTCTGAGTCTGAAAAGCATTTGTAATGGCTATTTTTTTTTAAACATTTTATAGATTTTAAGTTCCTTTGTATCCTTTGACAAGGTACACAACACAGGATGCCTCACTGGAGTCTATAAAATTAGAAAATATATATCTAGTCTAATATATATCTAATATACTAAAAATATATATATATATATATATATATATCTAGTCATATAAACACAGTGTTTTAAGTTTTAACCATCTTAGTATTTGACAATTTTTAAAACAAAGTACTAATCAGCATACATTTGTGTATGTAAAATTAAACATATACTTCTTGTCATATAAAGGTACTTTTGCTTTCCAGTATCATGGTCATGCATTGCCTTCTTGTTTCTTTATATGACATTGGAGTTTTTATTATAAATTTTAGTACTGCACAAATTGATTTAGAACTGCACAAGTAGGGGTCTACTGCACGTTAAAATAAATCCTGCTGAGAAGGGAAGTAGGTGTGTCTGCTAGTAGTTAACAATCGATGCATCAAGGCGTGAGTAAGACCTATACCTGGGATCCAAGCATCATCATCATATTAGTGTTCAGATGGGAATGCAAAACAGACCATTGCATCTGTCCTGAAAGAGGACAATATCACTGGAACTCCCTCAATAATTTATTCAAAGAAGGACAAACTACACCTCGTATATAGATCATCGACCAGTCTTGCTCAAATTGATTGAAAACTTCCAAACAAAGTGGTAAGAATGGAAAATTAAAATTTCGTGAAAAAGCTAAACAAACATTTTGGAATAAGTCAATGTTTTATACATTCTCATTTAACCCTTTGCTCGGATAGGGTATTCGGAAGATGGTTCATCCTCCGATTCTGCAGACAATGAGAAACTTCACCCGGAGGCTAAGATTGCGAACAGGTAATGGCACTTCCCAGCTCAGCGGTTTTTGCCACTTCCTAAAGTCTGTGCTAAATGCTTGCACGGGAATAAAACATCAACGTTCTTTTGTGGACTTGATTTACGAGGATCAGAAGGAGAAAAAAACCCGGATGCAAGTGAAATCAATGAGCTCCCTCTGATGTCACACTCTGGTGACTTCATAAAATAGAATGAACAAGAAAAAGAACAATCATAGATTGTAGACAATTGCCAGGACTTGTTTTGTGTAGTTTTGTGTCGTGTATTTTATGTGGTGTTTGTGTTCTGGTATGTTACGTAATTAATAATTGACACAACGAAAACTGCCACTTTATAACTGCTGGCAGTCATGACCGGGAACCAAGACATCCCTCGTTGATGCAACCCCACTTTGATCGGACACTTGACCCTGACCCATGACGTTTATTATTCATTTGAATTCAGAATGGGATTAAAATATATTCTATTCAAATCAAACAGAAGACAAAATACTGTAGGTACAGTCCTGCATTGGAGTCATCAGAAGGAACCCAAACATGCAAAAAGCAAAGATGAAGCCATCAGGAGGAACCTGGATAGGATTCACGTTTCAGCTGCTCCTCCTCTACCCTCAAACCCATCCAGGCACAACCAAGTGAGCCTTATTCAAAAATTTATTTAGTTTTTTTTTAAACCCAGATTCGAAAAATTAAATAATGCTGGATAACAGACCATGCATCTGATCAGATTGAAATTTCAAACATATATTCCCCATCACTACTAGATCATAATTGTGAAGTTCCACGTCGATTGATGAAGCGGTTCAAGAGAAAAAATTTTTTTAAAGATTTTTCCTCAATCCAATATGGCTGCCAGACCATGTGACCTATCAATTATTTGTGAACACCCTGGTATTCCCAAAGCCTGGGGAACATGTGTGGAGTTTCCCCTCGATCTGTCAAGTCATTCTGGAGAAGATTTTAAAAGGTTTTACGGTAAATCCAATATGGCTGCCAAACCATGTGACCTATCACGTCATAGGTGGGAACGTTTTGTTCCTCATGGATAGGGAGTCATAGCTGTGAAGTTTCGGCTCGATCTGTTCGCCATTTCAGAGAAGATTTTTGAAGGTTAAAAAAAAAAAGAAAAAAAAAAAGGCTGCCGAACCACATGACCGATCATATCATCAATTTTTTTCTGTTGACCAATTTATCCCAAGATGACCCTCAACATTTTTCATACTCATCGGATGTAGCATTCTACGTATGCAATTATGATACAGTATCATAATGAAGGCACGGATGATATACAAAAATTATGCTTATTTCCCATGTGGAGTACTCGCCAAGTGCCAAGTTTCGATTTTTTCCATGGTGCAGTTTCGGAGATAGAGGTCCAAAT
Source organism: Eptatretus atami (assembly GCA_035128595.1). Taxonomy (NCBI): domain Eukaryota; kingdom Metazoa; phylum Chordata; class Myxini; order Myxiniformes; family Myxinidae; genus Eptatretus; species Eptatretus atami. Next base: position 100,033,125 of record CM068954.1, read on the forward strand.
TTTTTCCTTTTTTCCAACATGGCTGCCACAAAACGAGACCTATGACGTCATAAGAATCATTAAAACATTCTACATGAGTAGTCGCTTCCATGGTGAAAATTTCGTGTCAAATCCACAAGTGGTTGCAGAGAAAAACCATACTCACATTCTGTGCAGACAAACAAACAAGCAAATGAAAAATCACTCAAACAGCGACATTTATAAAAACAGAACAAAATAGAATGGCACTCGGTAGAGCGTATACCTCCACCAGGCTGAACAGTTTACTTTTTGTATCCAACTGATGGGCAGGATCTGAACCAAAATCTAATCCCCTTGCTCTTGTCACCGAACCAACTCATCCACATAGTCTTGTCATAACTTGTCCACAACTTTTTGAGATATGATTATATATGTGTAATTGTGTATATATATGTGTATATAAATATATGTGTATATATATATATAATATATATACATATATATATATATTATATATATAGTTTTTGGCCCTATCTCTCAATTTTAGATATTAAATTTGTCGACCTTTTGACCTCAAACATGGTCGGTGGTTGAATTCAGTGACCTGATATGCAAATCCTCTTCAAATTTGAAGTCAATCGGATAAAAATTGAGGATTTTAGAAATTTGGCCTATTTTATTTTGACCTTTGGCCTATGATGACCTTTTCACCTCAAAAATAAATAGGATTCTGTCGGACCACCAACTCCACTATTTGGTGAAGTTTCGTGAATAGTTTAAAATTGTGACCTGTTGGTGATTAAAGGTGAGCAGACAGACAAATAGAAGCAATCAACATACCTATCAAAAAAATGTTGTTGTTTTTTGCCAAGTAACAGACAGACAGACAGACAGACAGACAGACAGACAGACAGACAACAAGACAAACCGACCGAAAAGCAATACCCTCTCTTCTGGCGAGGGTAATGATCGATCGGTTACTACTGTTTGCCAATGCTTGAATGTTATGGATGTTGATAAGGAAGAGTAAGATGACTCCCATCTCTACAGGTATGGAAATTCTGTCCATCCTTTACAACACATTTGAAAATGATTGTGTTTCTAGTTTAATGACTGTGGACACTTTGCAATTTTAAACATTATTTCAGGCCTGCACACAGGATTTTCGATGGTGGGGTGTGTCGCTTCAAAAAGATGGATCTTTGAGAGTATGATAGCTCTGCATAATCATGCCCATTGTGTGATGGGATGCACGCCCCATCATCATGACTGTTGTGTGATGAGATGGATGCCACACCATCATGCCCGTTGTGTGATAAGATGCATGCCGCATAATCATGCCTGTTGTGTGATGGGATGCACGCCGCATAATCATGCCCGTTATGTGATGGGATACATGCAGCATAATCATGCCCATTGTGTGATGGGATGCACACCGCTCCATCATGCCCGTTCTGGGATGAGATGCATGCCACATAATCATGCCCGTTGTAGGATGGGATGCACACTGCATAATCATGCCCGTTATGGAATGAAATGCACGTCGCTCCATCATGCCCATTGTGGGATGGGATGCATACTGCACCACCCTGCTCGTTGTGGGATGAGATGCACACTGAACCATCATGCCTGTTGTGTGGATGGGATGTACGCCAATGTGAGATGGGATGCACGCTGCATAATCATGCCCGTTATGGGATGAAATGCACGCCGCTCCATCACGCCCATTGTAGGATGGGATGCATGCCGCACCATCATGCCCGTTGTGGGATGGGATTCACACAATGTACGCCATTTACACTACACTGGAACGTACACCTTTCACAGTGCAGTGACATCACATGCCAGTAAATGACTGCAGTGCGGAAATAAAATATAAAGTATAACAACACGCCAACACGATTATGTGATGCTTAATATATGTATCTTATGGTTGTGGCGGTAGATGGAGGAATTTAATAGGGAATTTAGCATTGAATTGAGTAGTTTGGTCCGTGGACGTGTAGGAGTCATCTCAATGTGATTAAGTAGGGAAACTGTGAGCTTAAGTGTTACGTGTCACCACACGGGGAGTAGTGTCATGTTAATTAGCTACAGTTAAGAATATGCTTCTCCAGTATGAAATTGCCCCCTTGTGACTTTTGCCAATGTCTTTGTAACCAAAAGCATGAGAAACAAGCAAATGTGCCGAGCAGGCAGAAGCCCCACCTCCACGGGTGACGGCAGGCGAAGTCACACCCCTGAGGCTGATGATTGATGGGCGTGACGTCAGAAGCTAGCCAAGCAGGCAGAAGCCCCGCCTTTCCGGGTTTTCGTGCGAGCAGGCCATGCCCCGGAGGTGGAGGATTGTTAGGCGTGATGTCAAAGAGGAAGGGTTGGTTGCACATTTTGAGAGGCGAGAGAGAGAGAGAGAGAGAGAGAGAGAGAGCATATGTGAGAGGAGGCAGGAGTAGTTCAGGGTGAGCGCACGCACGAAGCAAGACGCTGGCCTTTGGCTCTTGGTTGAGTCATGAGAAACGGACCCCAAGCCTCGTGTATGTCATAGCGGGTCGGTGAGGACGATCGATGCATGAAGCGGCTGCACTGGGGCTCTGAGCCTTGGTGTTGAGTGCCACTCGCGGAGTGCCTTGCTTAACTTTCTCCTGCTACGAGAGAAGTGATGGCCCCATTTTACACGCGTCGCACGTGCTGGTGGAAGCGCCTCAAATCCAAGTTCCACAAAGACCAGCTCTGGGCCAAGCTAAGTACAAGAATACTCGAAAGGAAGGGTTTTCTTTTTATTTTGTTTTCCCTTTGTCTGTATTTGAGTCCGTATGAAGAGGCTCCTTGACTTTGGGATTTATTTACTTCACGTTTTTATCATTACCTTTTGAATTATGGTCCTTTGTAAATATTTGTTTATTTTCATTAAATATGTTCATTTTAATAAACCATATCCATGTATTTGTAGTGGGGTTAGAGTATAACCCCCCTCCCCCCCCCATCCATCCATTTCTGTGCTGTGCTCCTCCACCTCTCTGCCATTGCGCTCTGCCCCTCCCGCACGTGTGATAATCTCCGAGGATCAACGTGTCCGCCTCCTATTAATAAGGAACCGCTTAGCTGTCCGGGGGTTAGCGGTGTTAACTGCCCGTCACCACAATTTGGGTCGGGGGATTAACCTGGGCCAGCCACCAAAATTTTGTCTGCCACTGACGGTATAAACATCTTTCAAATAGATTGTTTTTTAAAAGTAACAATTTTGTTTGTTATGGGCCCTTTCTGAGTGTGGGCCCGGCGCTGGTCGAGGGGCCACTGACGCCATTGTAAATCCGAACCTGCTTGGACATCAATCACATGCATAACTTGAGAGTTCATTGAACATGATACCCCATGCTATATTCAAGTATATACTTCAATTTAAATAAAAAAAATGATTTTAAAAATCATTAAAAAAAAATTCCAGAAGTTTCGTGCTACTGAAGCAGTCTTATACATTATAAATCACCTTTATACACTGAAAAAAAGAGGACATTGAGTGGCAGTTTAGGAGATGGAAGCTTTATTGATCACCATAGAACGCAGCTTCAATCGGTATCCTCTTCTTCACCCCGATACTGCATCCTCTCACATGCCACACCCTCTCATGCTATAAATCGATATATAGCATGGTTCATGGAATTATTATGAAGGCGATTTGTGTTCTACGGTGACCAAGTATATCATTCAATTTAAACAGAGGTTTAAAGAGGTTCAAAGGCATAAAAATAAATTAATTCCAGATTTTACCGCTGTTTTACCTTGTGTCTATTACATTTACATCACCCTATCTAACACGTTATATTCGTTCCTCGCGCCTGTTGTTTGTGTCCTTTATGACGTCCTTTAAAACAGTAAGTTCCCTGCTTGGAATGATTTTCAATTTTGTTTGACTGCCACACAGAATACCGCAGAAAAATATTATCTCACTCTGCTCTGCGCATGTGCAGTCGGGACAAATTCAGAGCCAAAGAACAGTACTGTAAAGCGGCAAACTTGTCTTCCCATTCATGTTCCAATTCATGTTCAAATATATCACATTCAATTTAAATCAGTTGTTCCTCGATCATAAACTGAAAAGACGGACGGACACGAACCAATTGCTTTACCCCGCTTTTCGCTTCGCGTGCTCAACTGATTGCCGAACATCTGATCAAGGTATTTGTACTGATTGTTGAACAGCGTGCTCTGGAGAAGGTGTCTGCCACTATGTTCTTGGTCCGAGGTCAGAACTGTATGTTGAAGTTGTAGCACGCAGGTTTGATCCCCCATCTTTGTATCTTATCATTCTTGATCTTGCCCAATTGTTTGGAGTCAAACATGAAGTCTACGAACTTCGGATCAGTGATCAGATTGAAGTGGCACCCAGTCAGATAGTCGCCACTTACGCAATGATTCAACAATATCATATGCCTCTTTCTTAAACGAATAATGTGTGTGTTCACTCGCAATCAGTGTCCTACAGAAAATGTCACATGTCTCCCAACTTGGTTAAGAGTGGCGGCTATCACAAAGTCAGAAGCATCAGTCTCTCGACCTAGCAGCATTGGGCTTACAATCATGAGTGAGATTGGCGAAGAGTTGTGATGGAGGTATGGAGAGGGTAGCTAGTGCACAGACAGAGCGGTGGTTTGTCTCCCTCAAACTACACAATCACTCATGATGTTTATTGAAATCCTGGCTTAGGATACGTCACAACAAAGATCAGGTAAAATGGAAAGTTGAACATCATGGTATGTATTACCCTTAAACTCGAGGTTCACTAAACAATGACATGTTATTCTAGTCGACAACGAGGTAGAAGCCACTCACACTCTACTTGACCCAAGGTATACACAAAGTTTGTGCACATTAATTGGCCTCTTACACACAAAACCTTCTGAGGTCCTGGAATGTAAAAATGCTCTAAACTTGTTACCATTCACAAGCACGTTAACTGTTACCTTTGATAGAATTTATACTAACATGGCAGAGATCCCAGCTCGAGTTGGGGTGTGGAGCATGGCTACAGCCCTGAACCCAGTCGATCTTCAAACCTGAGCAAAATGTCCTGATTTCCGGCACTTATTACACACAGTATCCCAAACGGGACAGATACATCAAGGGTGTCAAAAGTTTCCGCAGAAAAAGCACTTCTGTTGCTTTCCAGCAGTAGCTACTACGAGAGACATCTGGAGGAGAGGAGGAGGAGATTGAGACCATACTCTGTGCAGAGCATTGGTGCTGCTTAAGCAGTCTCCTTGGCTATTGGGCACAATCCTGGACGGGTCGCCACTCCGACACAGTTGGACACATCTGAAGGAGTAGGTCGGCAAGTCCTTGTATCAGATTATGTAGTAGGTCGATGTGCCGAAGAAGTCGTGTCCATGTTCAGGGATGTTACGGGTTCTGTATATGACTCGGAACTCTTCTGCACTTGATCAAGAGCCAGAGCCTGGTCAAAAGCAGAGATCTGACGTTTTATTCTCGAATGACGTGAGACTGCAATCCACTTATGAAGGCATCTCGGATGGACTCCTCCTCGTATTTCTCAGCAGTGACAGCTTTGTAATTACAGTCTCCACTCAAATACTTTAATTCCTGCAGATATTCATCAAGAGTTTCACCTGGTTGCTGTCGGTAACTCGCCAGTAGGTGCCATGCATAGACTTCATTCTTCGGTCTGACATACATGTTTCGTAAAACCTCTATGGCAGTCATAGTCTTCACAGTCAGCGATATACTTCTGCACACTTGGATCAACATACACTGATGAGCCAAAACATTATGACCACCTGCCAAATATGCTGTTGATCCTCCGTGTGCCGCGAAAACAGCACCGACCCGCCGAGGCATGGACTCTACAAAACCCCTGAAGGTGTCCTGTGGTGTCTAGCACCAAAACATTAGCAGCAGATCCTTCAAGTCCTGTAAGTTGCGAGGTGGAGCCGCCGTGGATCGGACTTGTCGGTCCAGCACATCCCATAGATGCTCAATCGGATTGAGATCTGGAGAATTTGGAGGCCAGGGCAACACCGTGAACACGTCATCATGTTCCTCAAACCATTCCCGAACAATGTATGCAGTGTGGCAGAGCGCATTATCCTGCTGAAAGAGGCCACTGCCATCAGGGAATACCATTGCTATGAAGGGGTGTACCTGGTCTGCAACGATGTTTAGGTAGGTGACACGTGTCAAAATGCCGTCCACATGAATAGCCGGACCCAGGGTTTCCCAGCAGAACATTGCCCAGAGCATCACACTCCCTCCACCGGCTCGTCGTCTTCCCACAGTGCATCCTGGTGCCATCACTTCCCCAGGTAAATGGTGCACACGGACACGGCCATCCACGTGATCTAAAAGAAAACGGGACTCATCGGACCAGGCGACCTTCTTCCACTGCTCCAAGGTCCAGTTCCGACACTCGCGTGCCCATTGTAGGCGCTTTCGACGGTGGACAGGGGTCATCATGGGCACTCTGACCGGTCTGCGGCTACGCAGTCCCGTCCGCAGTAGGGTGCGATGCACTGTGGATTGTGACACATTCCTCCCATGACCACCATTAAAATTTTCTGTGACTTGTGCCACAGTAAACCTTCTGTCGGGTTGAACCAGACGGGATAGCCTTTGTTGCCCTCACGCATCGATGAGCCTTGAGTGCCCAACACCCTGTCGCCAGTTTGTGGTTTGTCTCTCCTCAGACTACTGTCAGTAAGTACTAACCACTGCTGACCGGGAGCACCCCACAAGCCTTGCCGTTTCAGAGATGCTCTGATCCAGTCGTCTGGTCATAACAATTTGTCCCTTGTCAAAGTCGCTCAGGTCTTTACTCCTGCCATTTCTCATGCATCCGACGCATCAACTTCAACAACTGACTGGTCACTTGCTGCCAAATATATCCCACCCTTTGACAGGTGCCATTGTAATAAGATTAACCAATGCTATTCACTTCACCTGTCAGTGTTCATAATGTTTTGGCTCACCAGTGTAGTTTATGAGGATAGTTAACGTCTCTTATTCGTGATGCTCATTTGCTCTCAATAAGTTGTTGAATGTCTTGTCACAGTAATTCCACTCCTTTGCAGCATCTCTCGAGTTTGGGTTTGTTTCAAACTGCTCAAGTCATAAGAACTTGGCCATTATGAAATTCTTGCCGAATAAATTGGGATAAGCCGAAGGGAGTATCGAAAAGACAGGCTTGATTCCTTTGTACTCGTACACCGTCGGCTTTATTCAACAAGAACAGAACAACCTGTAGGCTGTAACAACACAGATGCATACCTAAGCCTGAAGCATAAAACAATAATAATATGTAATACACAAGCGTAATAATATGCATAATACAACAAGAAATAATAATTAGTAGGTCCACCTTAGTTGATTCTGCATCTATCTCGAGTCTAGACACACAAGAGTGTACAGTATCCATGTTGAATATCGCAGTGAACTATGGGTAATGAAAGGATCTGGAATTGCAACCTTTGACTGCATGGGGAACCCCGTCATGAGATCTAACGTTTTATAGACTTTTACATGAACTACAAGAACATAAAGTACACGAGATTGAAACTTGGAACCCCCACATCACAATCCAGGAATTTAGATGGGAACATGAATCAAGGCTAACCCGTGACTTCGATGGAGTAGACAAAAAAATTTGGTGGGGTTATTGGAATCGATGGGAATTTTTGGTCATTTTGGTGGAATATGTGGAAAGGTTTGGTGAGTCTGAAGGGAATAGGTGGAAGGTTTTAGTGAGTTTGGTGGAATTGCAATTTAACGTGAGAGAGAGAGAGAAGAGTATTTACCTCTGTTTCAGTCATGGATCACGATTCATGGACCAAGCTGTGAAGAGTTTTGTTGTTCTCAAAGTTTTGTTCCGAGGGTTATTTTTAGGATCGCCATTGAGCCCCAGACAGCTTCCAACTGTAGTTTGTTTGTGGTATATATTTCCAGGGATGGTTTTGAAGATCTCCATAAGGTTCTTTATCATTCCCGTTCCTCTAATTATAATCACTGGTACAATTCTGGTGCTCTTCAGCTTCTAGGATCTTTTGACTTCAATTTTGAGATTTTGGTATTTGGTCATTTTCTTTATTTCTGCATCGTTTGGGCAAAATCGCAAGGTACTGACACCTCAATTAGCAATGCCTCTTTTCTCTTTTGTATCCGAGTACTATATCCAGTCGCAATGCTTTACTTTCTATGTTCATGCATAATGGGATCATCAGGTCGTGTGTGAGCATTACATTCTTGTTTTCATAGATTGCTTTTGGTTCACGTTTACATGCATTTGGTGAAACTGGGATGTTAAAATTTTTGTAGATGTGCCAGTGGATTACTCAACATACTTTGATGTGCCTTTGTGCTTCCAACTGTTCTGACATGAGTTTTTTACATCTCAACAGGAGGTGACTAGTGCTTTCTGTTTTTACCTTGCAAAACCTACACTTGTCCGATTGACTCAACCCTGCCATATTCTTATAGCCATTGGTAGTGTCCTTGATCTTGGGCGTTTGTAATGATTTGTTCTCTATCTCAGTTGAGCTGACCTCTTCTTAGCCATTCTCTTGAGCCTTCTTTGTCCATGCCCAATACAGTTGTCACTCTGTGCACTTGGTTGAGCTCCATCAGGACACTGCCTCCTCCTCTCGGCAGGTACATTTTCGGGATGCACTGATTTATTTTGGAGTATTTTGTGGATGGTGAGGAGATTCCTCGTTTTGATATCTAGTTTCTTGATTTCCGCTTGTGGCCTGTTTATTATTCCACAGCTGTATTGGAATACTGGTACTGCAAGTTGGTTTATGGCTTTGATTTTGTTCCTTGGAGAAAGGTATACCTTCAGGACCAGCCTCGTTCTACGCAGGTATTCTTTGGTAATTGTTTTGCACATTTGTTTATGACACATTTGGTGGCAGTCTTCCACTCCAAGGTATTTGTATGATGCTTCATTGTCTAGTTCCTGCATTGTTGTTTTAAGGTTGATTTTATGTCATCCATTTTTGTTGGTTTACCTTGTATGGATGTGCACTTGGCACATTTATCTCGGCCAAATTCCATTTGAATGTCGTCGGAGTACCATTTCACTAATTTAATTTCTGCCACCTTTTCGTCATTCAGTGCAAAGAGCTTCAAATAATCCATGTACAGTGGACGTGTCACCTTCCTCTTTCTTTGGACATTCTTCTATTGGATGCTAGGGTGTATTTGTATTCTTGCTCATGAATAAGGTTGCTCAGTGGGTCCAGGGCTAGGCAAAACACGAGCGTGGAAAGGCTATCACCCTGAAAGATCCTGCATCATATCTTCACCCCTGGGATTTCGATATTTCCTTCTGAGTGCTGTAATATCATTGTGGTATTCCAGTGTTCCTTTGTTTTCTCAATCCGTTTGATTATATTTAAGGATTGCTCTTGGATATCTGCATGCATTTTATCATCCATGAATGTGGGATACCATCAAAATATTTTTTGTAGTCTATCCAGTCTGTGGACAAGTTGGTTCTTCTTGTTTTACAGTTTTTAAGTATGGCCTTGTTTAGTAGTAGGTGGTCTATTGTCCTGCAGCATCCTCTCTTAAATCCCTTATGTTCTGCCTGTAGGCCTCCTTTTTGTGTTCGGTGTTAGTGCATCATTTCTGTGGTGATTCCTGTTTAAAGTTTGTATGTTATTGGTCTATAATTGTGAGGTAGTTGGGTTTCTTCAAATTTTGGGATGTGAAATGTGTTTGTGTGAGTGTGTGTGTGTGTGTTTTCTTTACCCGTTTAATATTACACTGGTCAACGTCATACATGGAAACAATCAACAAACACTATCATTGCACATTGATCCAGGGATTGACAGGAAACAACCATTAATTATTCAAAAAAAGTAGGGATGGTGTCGCATGATAATTTATTGTGACCATCCATAATTTGGTTACATACTTTTTGACAAACCATCCCTACATCCTTTTGCATTTTTGAAAAAATGTTTTTTTTACTACTTGTGCAAATATATATATATATACAAAAGTAGTAAAAAATATACAGATATCTACCTGCACCACCACCCCCCATTCCTTTTCCCTCACTCTTATCGCCAAAGAAAGCTGTATAAAGCAGCCAAGAAAACTTACACCAGGTAAGCCCTTTGCTGCTTAAAACTACATGGGTTCCTCTGTAGCTGCAGGCATTCACAAGTGGCGCGCGCACGCACGCGCAAAAATGTGCGGAGTGTGACAAACGCTCCCTCCCACCCAATCTCAAACCATACATGTGCCGACCAAAGCGTTACTTCCAACCCGGAGGCCTCAGCCCGACCACTCATGTCAAAAAGACAGAGGTTTAAGGTCATCATTGGTTAAACATTAAACAGAGCCACCTATCCAGATTTCAGGCTTATTTGCCCTCTAATGAAGAGGCGTTTTTTTTTTTACAGAAAAATGGTTAAAAAAATTTAGAACATTTAAACAGCTTGGGACGTGCACCTTGACCCCATGGCCAAAGCACACAGTCCAATAAGACAATCCCATTGACATGCACATGCCCCTCAGCCCAAATGCTGAAGCACATGGTCAATCAAACACACACATCCTAACCCCAAAGGGCCAGAATGCTTGTACATACAATTGGACCCCTCCTCCATGAGAGTGAGTCTCTATGACTTCAACGGCATGCTGTCCTGAATTCAGGCTTATTTGCCCTCTTATGAAGGCGCCTTTTTATTCCCCCCCCCCCAAAAAGGTAAAAATATCAAAACATTTAAACAGCTTGGGACGTGCACCTTGACCCCATGTCCAAAGCACACAGTCCAACAAGGCGGTCCAAATGGCATACACATGCCACTCAGCCAAAAAGCTGAAGCACATGGTCAAACACACACATCCCAACTCCGAAGGACCAGAATGTTTGGATATGCAATTGGACCCCTCCAGAGGAGTGAGTCCCCATGACTTCAATGGCATGCCGTCCAGAATTTTCATCAGGAAGGCATACCGTATTAATATCTAACCGACGATGATCGTAGTCATTTAAATGCTATGAGCACCTTCTGGCTGTAATGGTGAGCATCAGCCGCAGATAATGTCTCACACGGTAAAACCGCATAATCTGCATAGAAAAAAGCCTGTCTGCCACACAGACAATTGTCCCCGCCAATGCAAACTAAAAAAACAAAGAAGGCAAGTGCCATCGGATGGAGCATGACGAAATGCTCCCACCTGATCTCAAATGGACGTAAGTCCCGTACATGTGCCGGTCAAAGCGTCACTTCCAACCCGGAGGCACATGTACGGGTTTGAACTGCTGACCTTCCAGACTCAGAGTGGATGCTCTAACTAACCATTATATCACCGAGTGTGGTAAAGCGGTGTGGTGAAGCAACATGCTGGTGTAGCGTGGTTGATTTTTGGTGGTTGTTGCGCACGTCATGTTGGTGTTGTGTGCTTTCCATTATTCTTGTCCTTTTCATTCTTGACAAAATTTTCCATCGATTGTATTGTGTTGGGATCTCATTTGTTTCACTCCACTGATTTTCAGTAAACTCGACCGAAGAAAGAGCAGACAGCCACAGGTGCCGTTTCATTCATGGTCAACAGACTAACTCCTGCTCCGGCACACAGCGGCCATTTTACATCAGATTCATAGCTCATTTCAGGCCACGTGCCAAAGCATGGAATGTTCAGGCTAAAGTCATGCTGTCATCAATGAGGGTAAGCCTGGTGTTGGCTGAATGGTTAAGGTGGTTGACCTAAGATCTTAGGGTCTTGAGTTCAAGCCCCTGTCTTACTATTTAATTAACACCAGGTGGGTTGACTCAGCCTGCCATCCTTCTGAGGTTGGCAAATGAGTACCAGTGTGCTGGTAATAGAGGGCATTGCATCAGTGGTACAGCCATGCCTCCAAAAAATGATGCAGCCAAGTAGCCACAGGCTGCACACAAATAAATAAAACAAATCAATGAGGGTCTGCTCTTGAGCAGAATAAGTCTCTGTCCCTGCTCTACCCCTCCTCTACCCCCCCCCCAGCCCCTTATGAAATTATGTAGATAAATTAAATTCATTGGATTAATGCGGTGCTGATAAAGCACAGGCACACTGGACCAAATGGCCTTTTGTGGCCAAGTTATTTTTATACACTTCAACCTTGAATTTCAACTCTGAGCTTGTGTGGGCCTCTTATTCAGCTTTCCTTCAGATCTCAATATCTTTCAAGATACTAGATCAGGGGAACAACATAGAATTTTATATTTTGCTTATTTTCCCTGCAAACATGTCGGAAAAGAACACAATTTCTCAAACGTGTAAAAAAAAAAAGGTATTTTAGAGTATTCTTCAGGGACGCTGAAGCTATGAATAAAAGAGGAGGGAAAATGATATGAATGGCATTTAAACCACATTGTGCACAATCATTTGATTTTTAATAAGCAAGGGTTTATTGAAAAGGTTTGATTACCACAAATGCTACAACAATTAGACAGTTTGGGTGGGCATGCAGGATAGCTTAGAAGTGTTAAGATTTGCAATTGAGCTGTCAAGCCTGGATTTGAATCCCGAGCCAGGTATAAACAGTCAACCTGGTATTTCGCACGCAGGGTAAGTAATGAATGTGTGTGCCATCCATCGGATAGATGTTAAACTGGGTGTCCTGTCTACAAGCACGAGTTGTTGGAAATGAATCGTGAAGAATAGGAGAGTTATTACTGACATCCTGAACCAATTACAAATTCCTGCCTTGTCTACTGCCAGAAAGATGTCTACGGCAAAACACCGAGAAAACCCAGAATATTCTTTGACCAGGCACAGCTTCAGCACCACCGACACTAAAGAGTGTGGCACATTTTATTTATCGATTGATAAACACTTTAATGCAAGTGCCCATAGAAAGTTGACATCCCCTTTCAGAATTTTCACCTTTTGTTGCCTTCTTGCCTGGAATTAAGTTGCATTAAATCAGACTTTTTCCACCTTAATTTACACATCGTAACCCACAACTTCTAAGTGAAAAACAAATTGTACAAATTTCAGATAATTAATTAAAAATACAAAACTAGAATATCTTGGTTGCATAAGTTTCCACTCCTCTTATAATAGCAATTGTAAATTAGCTCAGGTGTAACCAATCACCTTCAAAATCACACACCGAATTAGTTGGCCTCCACCTGTGTTAAATTGAAGAGATTCTGATTATTTCAGAATAAAACTAGAAGGGCACTCGGTAGAGCACCTACCTCCACTTTGCGGGGCAATTATTTTTTTTATAAGGTTTTTGCCCTATCTCTCAATGGTAAGAATCACGTAAAAAAAAAAAAAAAAAATTCGTATGTGGAGCCGGATTCGGATCTTCACCAAAATCTAATCAATTCCTTCCTTTGTCATACACCCAACATGTCCACCCAGTTTCATACAAATCCGTCTACAACTTTTTGAGATATCATGCTTTCTATCATTTTTGGCCGATCTCTCAATGGTGAAGAATCACTTAAATTCTAGTCGCCGGATCCGGACCCGGATCTTCACTAAAATCTAATCATTTCATCCTTGTCACACACTGAATCTGTCCACAACTTTTTGAGATATCCTGCACACAAACAAACAGACAGAAAGGGGGTGAAAACATAACCTCCTTCACCTTCAGTGGTGGAGGTAATCAACTGTTCCTGTAGGTTTCCTCTGCTGGGTAGTGCATTTCACAGCAAAGACTCAACCATGAGCACCAAGGAGCTTTTAAAAGACCTCGGATAAAGTTGTGGAAAGGCACAGATCAGGGGATGGGTATAAAAATATTTCAAAGGCCTTGAATATCCCTTGGAGCACAGTCAAAGCAATCATTAAGAAGTGGAAGGCATATGTACCACCAAGATCCTGCCTAGATCAGCCATCCCTCCAAACTGGATGACCAAGCAAGGAGGAGACTGATCAGAGAGGCCACCAAGAAGCCAATGGCAACTTTTAAAGAGCTACAGACCTTCATAGCAAAGATTGGTCACTGTTTGCATGTGACAACAATATCCCAAGCACCCACAAGTCTGGCCTGTATGGTAGGATAGCAGGAAGGAAGCCATTACTCAAAAAAGCTCACCTTTGAGTTCCTGTTTGAGGGATGCAAAAACTACTCCAGAGATTCTGAAGGCATGTGGCAAAACGGTTTGTGGTCTGACGAAACCAAGATGGAACTTTTTGGCCGAAATGCAAAACATTACATTTGGCGCAAACCCAACCAATGCAGCACATCACCCAATGAACACCATCCCCACTGTGAAGCATGGTTGTGGCAGCATCATGTTATGGGGATGCTTCTCACTTGTCAGGATAGAAGGGAAAATGGATGGAACAAAATACAAAAAAAATCCAAGAGGAAAACCTGCTGTCCTCTGCAAGAAAGCTGAAATTGGGATGGAAGTTCACCTTTCAACATGACCACGACCTGAAGCACACAGCCAAAGCCACACTGGAGTGGCTAAGGAACAAAAAGATAAATGTCTTTGAGTGGCTCAGTCAGAGCCCCGACCTACATCCAATCAAAAATCTGTGGAATGACTTGAAAATTGCTGTCCATCAACGTTCCCCACGCAACTTGACTGAGCTTGAACAGTTTTGTACAGAAGAATGGACAAATATTGCCCAATCAAGGTGTGCAAAGTTGGTCGAGACCTATCCCAACAGACTCACAGCTGTAATTGCTGTCAAAGGTGCTTCCACCAAGTATTAACTCAGGGGGGTGGACACTTATCCAACCAAGATATTCTAGTTTTGTATATTTAACGAATTTTCTGAAATTTGTAGAATTTGTTTTGCATTTGGAAGTTGTGGGTTATGATGTGTAAATAAAGGTGGAAAAAGTCTGATTTGATGCAATTTAATTCCAGGCTATAAGGCAACAAAAGGTGAAAATTTTGAAACGGGGTGCAGACTTTCTATTAACACCATCTAAGCCGATTTTAAAAACCTCTCCATGAATTGTTTATGAAAAAGAACAAAACATTTATTTTTTAAATCCATTCAAACAAGATCGTGCACAAAACTTTTTTTTTTAATGCACCGGTACAGTTTAAGAATAGAGAACAAAGTTATAATTAAAAAAATCATTTTAATGCTCAGTAAAATAAATTTAAAAATTCCTTAAAAGCTTTCCTTGAAGTCTGAGAAAGAAACATTGATACAACTAGGAGGAAGAGGAATGAATAAAGGAGAGAATTTCCTTCCACAATCTCTCCCCTCCTCACCTGAATCTGCAGCAGCTTGCAGCAGGTGGGCGCGTACGACATGTCTGTGCATGAGGCACGCGCTGGGGTCGCTTGGAACACGCGTGGGGTCGCACCACCTCCTCCCTTTCATTTACATTTCCATATATCTATATTCATGTCTGGCTGACTCTCTCTTCTTATCCTCTCATTTCATTCACATAAACACTTAACTACTGTATATACTTTTCATTGGATTTTTTTTCACACACTACTCCAATAATAAATGTGTATATATATATATATATTTATATTTATATATATATATATATATATATATGCATGAATTTATTGTTCAAGCACCAATTATCAATAATTCTCAATAAAATATAATCACAAAAACACACTTTCTTATGATCTCATTATAATAGATAATAAACAAAATAAGATTCTTAGTACCATTTTCTGCAGTAAATATTAAGGATCCTTAATAATATACCACTGTATACTATACAGACCAGTTTTTAAAATATACTGTTCGTATTACTGAAGGTAAATAAAAGGCAAAGTCACAAACACTGTCGTCCGATTCATAACAATAAAACGCCCAGGAGTAGTTGCACTTCGTTCTGATCTGCATCCAAGCTCTACTTATTCCCACCAACCTGACAAAGTTGCAATCATAGACCATTGGCTCCTGTTACAGTTTTAATGACCTCATCAGGATGAGAAAATCTATCATCGGATTTGAAGAATCCAGGCCAAGATCCAAGTCCTATTTTGTTTTGACTGTTGTTGGATTGTTAAACAGCTACCTTCCCCAATTCCCGAGCTTTATTTAAACAATATTCCAGACATCATATTAACCTCAAACATTAGAGAGAAACTTGATTCGTTTTCCAAAACACACAATAAAAAGGACAACGGGTGAATTGGATAAAGAAATTGATGAACAAAGCAATGACATCAGAAAAAAGAATGCAGTGAATTAGCCTAGATAGTGGGATTATAAAGCAATGGTTGGGAAAGACCTAGACAGATTGGCAGGCAGGCGGGAGGCAAGCAGACACAACATTGGGATTGTATTTCCATCAGTCTGTATATAATGCATCGTGACCACAATTGTATCACAAAAGTCTTCCGTAAAATATACTTTGGTTGGCACAGATTGAAAGCATAGCACTTTTTAACGTGGTGGGTTGAAACATTACAGCAGGCCTCGAGTAAGCGGGAGATCGAGTGCATTGGGGAAAGAATGTGTGAATCAGAAACAGGTAAGGACGCAATGGGACGCGGCAAAAACGCGTGTACGGAACATGTGGAAAGAGTGCGATAAACGAGTTGTATATTAAATATCACACAGGAAGACGAATTCATGGAGGCACAAGAAAAAAAAATCCAATTGGAACACACTTTGGTTTTGATGAAGAAAACAAGAATGGAGGTGTTGAGGGTTCAAAGAGGACTTCACATTGGCATTGGATAGCTCACTCTCCATGAGTTTTATAGGCTTTCCACGCCATTGATGCGATCATCTCAAACACTTGTATACTTCCAACAATTCTGGACTTTTTCCTGCCAACATTATCGCCTTCATTTACAAAGCCAATCATGCTGTTTGCTCATCCAATCTCAATTTTATAGTTTCTGCCCAGGAAATCAAATGAAAAACCTTTTCTCTCTATTTTCAAGTTCAGGTGAGAAGAGGTAATTATATATTATTCCAAGGAATTCTGGGCCATAGGGGGACAAAAACGTGTTTGGGTGACTTGATATTTCATTTCGAATCTATAGTACATCATGTATATGTATAGATTGTATAGATCTATACAATGCATAGATTCATAACACATTGGCAGAAGTTACCCAGACAGTCTCAGGTAGGTTGGGATTAAGAAAGTCCTTCAGGAGTACAATCATCCCCTGTGGAACAATTGGCTCTTTACATCATCCTTACACTATTATTGCTTGGGAAAACGATCTCTCAAAGGAGCGGCAAAGACAGAAAGGAAAAAAAACATAACAAAAGCAATGTATAATAAAAGAGGAAGGGTGATTGATACTTTTGTGTGATTTGAATAAGGAAAGGGGGAAAAATGGGATTGGGAGGTGGTGATGGTGGTGCTTAGAGCTAAGGAGAGGAAGTTTGTAAAAAATCTGTAATGTATTTAATAAGGTTCGGAAGTAGGAGGGAAGCACAGAACCGGGCAGGCCTAAGCACTGCTGTGTGACCTGACTTCAGAGTTGAAAGCAATGGAAGTGGAAAGGGGGTGG
>CM068954.1:100054723-100064900 GCA_035128595.1 Eptatretus atami
GCCGAGGGTCCGGTGAAATCCCCGTAGCCAAGACTACGTGGTTATTTAGGTATATTGGATCTAGACAATTAACCCTAGTGCCACGCGGTCGAGATATTGCGTTTCACGGTCATTAATCGACCGCTGGCTTCGGAGTATCCGAGAAGAAAACGACGCGCCTATAATTCCGGCGGAGACCAGTGGGAGACGGCGTAAACTTCCCCACCTAGCGGTTGTTCTCGCCACCGACCCCAGGCCAACAACAATATATATATGTGTTATAATATGGTGTATAGGATATATATAATAACATTTTTATACACACATATATATATATAATATATATATATATGCTGGCTGTATATTGTTACGAATCTTGGACGCATGAGCCACACAACAGCCAGAGTCCTTATAAACTCAGTTATACGGTAAGATGTGTTCTAGGTAGGGGCCGTCCTTGGTTAATGGGTGATTCAATTTGTACGTTGCGCTGCGAGTTATTTTATAGTTAGGAGTTTACCGCGTCCCAAACCAACGACCCCCAACAACTCTCTGCTTTCGAGCATTGTCCGTGCCTCTTTGCTCGCGGCGAACGAGCGCTGCGTGGGCGTAGTTTAACATGGGCATGCGTCCCTCTTTGGGCTAACCGGCAAGGACGCGCGCCGTCTTCACCCACCCCTCCCCCACTCAACCACCATCGCCATTACGCACGTCGCCGTCAGAGGTGAGGAGGTAGGCGAGCTACAAACGCCTCCGGGGGATTCGGGGGGGGGAACTCCCCACCCAGAAGTTGAGAGTTGCCCCGCCTACCGTGGGCCTGTCCAATGGGAGACGGCCAGGGAATGTGCGATAGGTCCACCAATAGCGAGGCGAGTGGCCAGTGAGGAAGACGAAGGCCCCTCCCTCCTAAAGAGGAGTTGGTTGTCGGACCAGCGTGGAGAGACAGAGATCGTGGCGTTTGCCAAGCAACCTGTCATCGTGTGTGAGACATTTTCTTGGGGAAAGAACATTTCAATTCAGACATTTCCACCTGGCATCCAAGCCAATGAGTGAGTTGTCGACAAAGAGTGCGTTTTAGAAGATCGTGGTCTGGCCGATAGCGACGACCCATCTCATCACGGGGAGATCACCTCGTCTCGCCTCCTCTGGAGTCGGCTCGCCCTGCGTCCGTTCCTTTGGCGACTGATGCTGCTCCTGCGGAAGGTGCGGACATCGAGCCGTGCGTACGCGGCCAAGGTTAGCCAATGCACGTCATCTCCCCTCAGCTCGTCTTCCCTCCGAGCTGAAGGGGCAATAAAAGTTCCATTCTCTTCTGGGTATTTGTGTGTGCGTGTGTGTGTCCGTGGGCCCCGTCTATAAGTTAAATTGTTAAGCTGCTTTTTGTTTGTACATTATTTGCTTTGCTTATTCGGATAACTCTTCCCTTACGTGCTCCCCTCGTCCCCCGACTATTGTTAATAAATTTCCCCTCTTGTTGAATGTACCAGCTCGTCCTTGTCCTTCTACCATTGGTTTGCCACGGTGCGTATGGGGATTAGGTAAGGCCGTTGCGCCTAATTGTGCATTTGGACCAACGACCTCGGTAACCATCGTTCGAGTACGTAACGGTCGTTCCGCTCGAGGCTTGCTGAGGGTGTGGTTCCCTGGTAGTGGGACTACGTGAGTATTAGGTTATTTGAAAGTTGGCGCAAATTAAACCCTACGTCCACGCCGCGTCAAATTAATTGGCGATTCATGGTCCTTAAGGACCCCGTACCCTTTGACTTATCGAGGGGTTCACTACCTAAGTTCCGGTTGTTTGGTTGGAAACCGACTCTACTGCTCCCCCCTATGCGGTTCGTGCTCGCCCACCGAGACCCGGCACCACAACAATATATATATATATATAATATATATATATATATATGTGTATATATATGTTTAATATATATGTATATATATGTATGTATATGATACATATGTACTATAATGGCAGATTTTACCTGGCCGTTGCAAGGGACGAGAAAGTTGAATGAAGAACACTTTGCTAAGGAAATTTGGAGATTGTAATACCTCTGCCACCAGCCACCAGGTGGCCGCTACACCGTACACATTTGACATAAGTAATTTATTCCCCCCCCCCCCCCCCGCCCCCCACCCCTCCGCGAGGCCTTCAGCCACATAGGCAAGTGTTGATCCCCACACAAAGTTGTATTTGATGCCCCGATTGGAGTTTGCTACGAGTTTTTTTTTGCCTTTATAGGTTCGATAAATACTCGTATTTCTTTTTGGGAGGGTTGCTTCCCCCCCTCCACCCCCCTCCACCAGTTAGTTTGGAGGCAATTTATATCGAATTCAGCTGCTGATGATAACTTAAACTTAACTACAGGAAACTGAGAGGCAACAACAGCAAGAGTGGATGTTGTCATTATTATTTCATGCCAAAGTAATGAACGGTCCTTCTCATTAATTGGGAGTGATGTTGTTTGAACCGCATGTGAGAAAGGATTGCATGATGGGTAGATCGATATACGTACTGCAACTCAGGCCCTATTGCTGGTCCTATATGGTGCTTCTTGTAACTTGGTACAGCCGACAGCACATGTGGCAGGAGATTTGTACAAATTGGCAAGTCCTGTACGTGTGCTTTGGTCCATATGTGTCCTGTTACCCTGTGCTGGTAACGCTGTGCACATGGGGGGAGGCACGGGGTGAGTTGCACAGTGCGAAGGAGAATAGAGTGAGAGAACGGAGCACATGAGAACATGAGAACATTTGTATCAATAAAATAAATTTCAATTATGGGAAATAAGAACACATGGTTGGAACAAGGCTATACTGCCATATGGACCAACCCTGTCTGCTGTCTATTAACAGCTCCTTTTTTCTTTGGTTAAAGGTAAAACCAAGTTTTGGTCAAGTTGTAAGCAGCAATGGACAAAATATCTTGATTGCCAGCAAGGTTGTTGGGAGAACACGACAAAGATCACAAATTAAAGTTCGTTACATACTCTGAGGCACCTTGTGGCATCTGTGTTGAGGCTCTCCACCAGGACTTGCAGTGTGCAATGCGGCTAGAGCGGCATAAAAAAAAAAAAAGTCATAACACCACCTCTCTTAGGGACAGTGCTGTTTCTCATTTCAAAAAACACCTTATACACCAACCAACAAGGTAAAAATAAACAAATACAGGTACATTCAAAGGACACCGTCCCATGCCAAATAAATAAATAAACATGTCCTCCAGTGCGTGACTGCCAGGGTGCCTTCGCGTGTGCAGAACGATGCTGCCCCACAGCACATTGGAGATGGAAATGGAGGGGAGCGGATGTTACAAATGATGATTGATTCATTGATTAATTGGCACAATTAAAATATATCAAATAATAATCAGTAAAATAATTAATTTCTAAATCAATTGGCTAAGAGCATACTAAAGCCACCATTCGTTCATCCGAATCTGTAACTTTTTGAAAATTAAAGAATTCAATCAAAAAAATGAATAATTAATTTGATTAATCAATAAATCAGAAAATACCCCTTTATAGCCAAATCACTTGTTCACGTCATAGTCCAAAATCAGCTTCAAGCTCCAAAATATTGCGCGAGATATGTCCAGATGAGAAAGAAAATAATAAGTAATAATAAAATGATCATAGTTAAGTGTAAGTGCATTTAATTAATTGAAAATAAAAAAATAAAAAGAAATACCGTTTTTGGCCAAAGCACATCTTCACTTTTGTCCCTAGATTAGATTTCAGCTTCTAGATCAAAGGATGGCTGAGATATTGCCCAGACAAACAAGGAAAGAAAGAAACAACAAACAAACAAACGCCGAGTAAAAAACTGGATCCCCCCTTCCTTCGGCGCCTGGTGATGAATGTCACCGCGATATGGAAAAACATCCGCTGGATATGGATTGGGAAGGAGCAGTGTACAAAAAGGTCAAAACCATTGTTGACGAAGCCTAAGTACAGTGCATGCACTTTAGTCTTTGCAGGTCATGCAAAGCCGTGCAATGCCTGTCCGAGCCAATATGCGTGCACCCTGGACGAAAAGCCAAAAATGGTCATAAGAGTACTACGATGACCCATTTTGGTGGCGTTTCTCTTAAGGGTTGGTTCGGGAATTTGCCCATGCGACCTCTTGGTTTATAAAGTGGCAGTGTAGTGTATCTAATCATGTAATGTATGCATGTAGATTAAAAGTTTGCAAAGAAATTTTTTTTGCATGTGTTGGTATGATTGATGCATGACTTACGCATGCGCGAAACAAAAACAGTTAAGTAATTGGTCACTTGTCTGTCTGTTGTGCGTACAGACCCAACGTCAGTCTATGATCGATGGAACTACTTTATTCAACTGAATTGTACCTATTTTAATACTGACTAGAAACACGATTCAGGAACATGAGTCAGAACACGAACCTGCCAGCTTAACAGTACTTTGCTCTGAATTTAGCCAAATTGGAATAATCTCGTCCCGAGCATGCATGCACACGGGAGGAGTGTGTTTTATATTATTTAGTTTGGTCTGTCCCTGCCCTGCAGCAAACAAATTGAAAACCGTTGCCAAACAGCGAACTTTCTATTTTAGGGACGCCATAAAGGACACAAACAACAGGCACGAATAAACGCAATATAAACAATGTTAAATAACGGTGGTGAACTTCCCAAAAAAAAAGTTTTAGCTTTTTTTTTCTGCAGCCTTTTAAAACTTTATATTTATTTCAATTGACGGTATATACACTTCAACTCTGTGGAAACCAAATTGCCAAAATGTCACTTGCAAAAAACCTTGCATTTTGCAATTCTTGGATAAGATGTCACTCCATTGTATGAAGTATTGATTCTTAATCAATTCAAATTTGCGTCTTGTGACTCAGGTTGGGGGTTATTGAGATTCAGACAAATGTTGCGCCTGTAGCACAATATATATTTTGCCTCAGAAGCGCAACAGCAAGAGTGAAAAGAACCTTCGCATGTCCTTTTCTGCAAAACTGCACGAGATAACGGTGTTCTTTGAACTGATACTCATATTGCCAATTTGGAAGGATGACAGGCTGAATCAACACACCTTGGAGTTATTTTACAGCCAAGGGCTCAAACAAAAAGAATTTCGCTGCCTCACCTTCACTCTTCATTTCGCTTTTTTTCCCCGCCTTTTGCGAACAAACTCCCACACTCTCTTCAATCCCATTTCTTCCCTGCAGGGTCTCAAAAACAGGCTGTTCACCACCCATCTCTTATCTTCCCCCATCTAAAACCTTGATTCTTTTCTTACCCCTGCTATCCACCCCAAACTCCACTTCCTTTCAAATTTCCATGCTTTCCTTCTGAAAAGGTCCTGTCGTTTAAGGGCCTAAAAAGTCCCTGTAGTGTTCATCTTGTGTTACCTTGTGTACCGCACGCCATTCCTTCTTCCTTCCACAGATCTCAAGTCTCTGTCCCCACTTTATTTTTCCTTCCCTCTCCCACCCCTCTTGTTCTCCTGCTCCCCTTGTTGTATGTTCTGTGTGTTAGCTCTCATACAAGCCTCCGACATTGCATTAAAAAAAAAACCAAAAAAACTCACGACCATAAGATCTTAAGCCAACAATTTAAACATTAGCCAACACCAGCTCATCCATAATTCCAGACTTTTAATCAGGTGTTTCGCTGCTTTCACTGAATGTCGTGTGATCAAGATGGCACTGGATGAAAGTAACGAAAGGCAGAACATCGAATAATTTATGCAAATCTCTGCCTCAATGAAAACGTGGTGCCTGTTGAATTGTTACAGGACTGGCTTATGGTGTATACTGTGGTTAATATGGCCTCTCAAAGGTAACACTCGGCCAAGCAGCATCTTGGATAAAGCTACTCTGACAAATAAGAAGTAATTGATACGTACTCATTCGAAAGAATCCTCACCAAAGGCATTTGAAAACTTGAGTGTGTGGTGTGTGGTGTGGTGTGTGTGTAGAATTCCTTTGAAAAGTAAGCTATATAAGCATTCCATTTATGGTAAAACATACAAGCTTTACTAAAAGTATAAACAACAGCCTGTACCACATTTGAAGCATCCTCATACCTTCAAGCGTCAACAGCAAAAGACAACAATATTTGAACATTCTTGCAAAGCCTTTGAATCTGTTCAGCATTGAAGGACACCATGGAATACAATGATGGTGAAACTATACAAAGAAGCCTTGTTGCCCAAGTACAGAAAGAAGAAGCAAAGACGCACATAAAGAGAAATGAGAGAGACACACCACACACACACACACACACACACAACACACACACCCAGAAAACTTGGAGAACCCAGAAAACATGACCTCACAACCCCTGTGTTTTCAGACCGCGTTACCCAATATCCTGTATTCTATTTTTTTCAAAACTTCTGAGTAAACTTTCCCTACATCATTCCCACCGAGGTGTACCACAACCAACCAACTTCTTCCTGCCATGACCCGACACAATATTGTTTACCCTTCCATTCATTGTCCCTAACGCCCGCTCCCTCAAAGACAACACAGAATTCTATGTCTACAATCCTTCGCTGCAGAATGAAGATCTACATATTTAATTAATCTCATACCCACAAAACTGCCTCCCATACCTCAGTTTCCACCAATTTCTATTTCGGCACTCCACCACTGCCTGTTAACCCGCTGCACCTCCACCACTGCCTGCACCCAGTGCACCTCACCACTGCCTGCACCAGCTGCCCCACCTCCATCACTGCCTGCGAACCGCTGCACCTCCACCACCTGCTTGCTCCTTCCTGCACCTCCACACTGCCTGCTCCTGACCCTGGCACTCCACCACTGCCTGCCACACAGCTCCTCCACTACTCCCATCCACTGCACCTCCACCACTGCCTGTACCAGCTGCACCTCTAGCCACGTGCCTGCCCCCGTTGCACTGTCACCACTGCCTGCCAAACCCGTTGCACCTCCAGCCATGCCTGTACCAGCTGCACCTCCGCCACTAGCCCGCCCGTTGCACCGTCACCACTTCCAATATCGTCAGCAACCACACTCCACAACCGTAACCAACTGATTAGCCGACAAAATTTCTCACATTCTGCTACTGCTGCAAAATTATCGCATGCGTTCCTTCAACCTTGTAAGTAACCATCCTCAAGTGGCATGATTTTCCCACACTTCCTACAGACAATAGAACCCGTCTGCTTCCCCTTGTTGACGTGGCTCACATTGAACAACGTGTACATTTTACATACTCGCTCATTCCTTTCTCCTTCGGTCTCTATTTATAACCTTTTTTATCCCCATACTCCCAAGGCCCCAACTGAACATGCTAAACTTTATCACGAGGCCTCCCTGCTCTTTCAATAAAGCTAACTCAACTACCCGCCGTAAAACTGTTGATGAACCTTAAAAAAATAAGTGCAGTTCCACAGCCCCTGACACAAATCTGCGACAACAGAAATATCGCAAAACGCTTTAGACTGGAACTTAACTGAGAAGGACGGAAGGAGAGCTCGCCACCCAGCCGTCCACGTGCAGCGTATCCCCGAACCGGAAGTGATGTCACCCAAAACCCTTTGATGCTACACTACTGTTTGTTTGTTTTTGTTTTTTGTTTGTTTGTTTGTTTGTCCCGGCCGATATCTCGGCCATCCTTTTGAGCTGGGAAGCTAGAAATTGGGGACAAAGGTGAAAATGTGCTTTTGGCCAAAAAGTTTATTTTTTTATTAGTCAATTAAATGATGGAATTACTTAATTATACGGATTTATTAATTACTTATTTAGATTTATTTCTCATCCTGGCAATATCTCAGGCACCTTTTGAGCTCGGAGGCTGATATTTGGACATGACGATGCACCAAGTGATGTGGCATAAAGGGTATTTTTGATTTATTGATTAATCAATATCGAGTAATTATTCATTTTTCGATGAATTGCTGAATTTTCAAAAAGTTACAGCTTCAGATGAAACAGTGATGCTTTAGGTATGCTATACGGCAAGTTGATGAGAATAATTATTTTATGATTATATTACTTATTGTAATTATGCAAGTAATCAATCAATTATTGTACACCGCCTCCCTCCAATTCCAACTCCATGTGCTGCACAGGGCATCGTCAGGAGCCTAAGGCGCTCCGCGATGGTCACGCACTGGAAGATTTGATTCATTTATTTGGCATTGGACGGTGTACTTTGAATGTACCGCCTACTTGTTAATTTATTTAGATGGTTACAATTATGCACGGAGCTCTGGCCAGCTGGCAGTGAGCCAATAGTGAAAGACACAGCTTGACTAATTATGTGTTGCTGCCTTTGGCCGTGTTATGTCACTGATATACTGTTAACCAATGAAATTGCATTAAAAATGAAAAAGCAAGGAGAACGATTTTTAAAGGCTCAAGCTGATCGCATGAAAAATACCTAAGTACAATCTCCAGATCGGACTTGGACTGTGTGCCAAATTTGGTAGTTGTCGGTTCCAAGCGGTCCTTGCCAAAAAACACTGACAGACAGACGACAAGACACCAATAATCATATTACGTATATATATATATATATTATATATATATATATATATAATATATTATTATAATATATTAATCGAAAGAACCCACCCCACGATCTCCCACCTGTGATGGACGGAATAGCCATTCAGCCTCCAACGAATCACCGAAACCCAGGTGGCTAGGATTATATAAATGATTGACCCCTCCCACACTCCTCGAACTGAAGAAAAAAAGATGCCATAAAGCAACCAAGAAGACTTACACAAGGTAGAGTGCTACGCCATTTCAAACCCTACCAGAGTTCCTCAACAACTATAAAGACTTCACACATGTACACCATAAGAATCCCAAGGCTACACACCCCCTCAGCTACCAGACCAGTTTCATCACTTATTGGTGAATCATCAGCGAAAGTGTAGACAGGATACATCCCAACTGGCTGCCAAGATTGCCAAAAAGTGGATGAAACCGGTCTGGTAGCTGGGGCGTACGTAGCATTGGGATTCTCATGTGGTACTATGTCGTG
The DNA here is from genome assembly GCA_035128595.1 of Eptatretus atami. NCBI lineage: Eukaryota > Metazoa > Chordata > Myxini > Myxiniformes > Myxinidae > Eptatretus > Eptatretus atami. Next base: position 100,063,689 of record CM068954.1, read on the forward strand.
AACGTCTTTATTGTTGTTGAGGAACTCTGGCAAGGGTTTGAAAATGCGTAGCATTTACCTTGGTTAGGTCTCTTGGGTTGTTTTGCACAGCTTTTCGGCTAGAAGAGTGTGAGGAGAGCGTCAAGCATTTATAATATAATCCGAAGCCACCTGGGCTTAGATTGATTAGGCGAGAGCTGATTGCGCATTCCTCCATTCTCAGGTAAAGATATGTGGGTGAGTCTTTCTTCACATATGTGTTCATTATTTTGATGTTTTGCATGTGCGTACATGTTGGGACCTCGTTGCGTATGCATTCCTGTCTGTGCTATCGCTGATGATTCACCAATAAGTGATGAAACCGATCCGGTAGCTGAGGTGATGTGTAGCATTGGGATTCTCATTGTGTTACTATGTGCGAAACGTCTTTACAAGTTGTTGAGAAACTCTGGGAAGGCGGTTGAAAGGCGCAGCACTTGACCTTGTGTAGGTCTTCTTGGCCGTTGCGTTTACGCCAGCTTCTTCGGCTAGAGGAGAGTGGCGAGGGGTGAATTATATATATATATATATATATATAATATGTAATATATATATATGATAATACACATATATTTATTATATATATAATATATTATATATATATATATATTATATATATATATATATATATAATATATATAATAATAACAGCGGTGCCAAAAATGTTACTCACATTTTGGCTCCTCATAAACTCATTGAATTTTTTCATTTATTTTTAGATCAAATGACCATAATAATGTCAGAAGTACGACTATGTTGAAGAAAGAAAATTTATCATAAAGTGCTTACTGGAAGCACGAAAACATCATGGAAGAGTGCCGAAGAAAATTTAGAAACATTTCACAAAGATCCACCAACGCGACGCACCAATGTCGCTACTGAGATAAGTTTGAACAGATGGAACTGTGCATACGTCCATAAGGAGCGTTCAGGAAGACCACGCGTCATCACCACCCCCGCAAAGAAAACCAATTGCATCGTCGTCGTGGATTTTACGTCCCAACCAACGACCCCCAACAACTCTCTGCTTTCGGCATTGTCCGTGCTCTTTGCTCGCCGGCGAACGAGCGCGTGCGTGGGCGTAGTTTAACATGGGCATGGCGTCCCTCTTTGGCTAACCGGCAAGGAGCGGGCGTCTCACCCACCCCGTCCCCCACTCAACACCATCGCCATTACGCACGTGGTCAGAGGTGA
>CM068954.1:100088273-100106748 GCA_035128595.1 Eptatretus atami
GTATGTGGTATGGTAAATTGGGTTTACTGATATTGTTACGGATTTCAGAATCCGGTCTGATGAATGCATCCACACATCCAGGTCCTCAGACAGTTATTTCTTTAAATGCATGTTCAGATTACCCCATCCCCATGTCTAATGGGATCTTAAATGTGATGCGTTGAGAAGGGTAAAGGATAGATCCCCTCTCTTTATGGAAGCTTTTTCTTTACGACAGACACGTTACACACCATTCTTTCACGAGCTCTGAAGCCCGCCCCCCATTCTTCCTCAGCAACAATCTTTTGCGAGTCTCCACGCCCGCCTTTTTTTGAGAGCGCACAGTTCTCATGGTAACCGTGCGCAAGTGGCGGGGATGAGCTTGGGCGGACTGCACCCGTGGAGACGGCCCGGAGATATAAAACAGAACGGGAGGTACGTTCTGAGAGAGAAAAAGCGAAAGGGAGAAAAAAGCGAAAGAGAGAAAAGCAGGAGAGAGGAAAAGCGAAAAGAAAGCGGGACGAAAGAAAGCCAGGGAGGGAGAAGGAACGAGAAGTAAGTTGAGAAGCGAGCAAGAAGCGGTGCAAGCTCGCAAAAGAGGAGAAGAAGCGAGCGTGGTGCGCGTGTGGGTGTCTGACCAGCGCCAACAACGAGACGGTTTGTCTTTCCAGTGCTTGGGCAAGCAAGTGTGTGGTGCACGTGTGGGTGTGTGAGCAGCCCGCCAACAAGTGAGGCACGGGTCGGTCACCAACAACACCAGGGTCTAAACCCGCGATGGATGATCTCGGTGCCCTCCAGACTTCGACTGGCATTCAAGCTGTTCGCGAGAGGGTGCACGGCAAAGCTGGGTGCTGGCAACTGACGTGACACGCACGTTTCAGGACGTTTTCACTTCCACGGACGACTACTTTCTGGTGAGCGAGACGATTCTTCCCCCCTCCCCTCCCCGAATGATCTGTTGGGTACCTATGTCGTGTTTAGCTGTAAGTCAACCCCAATTAGCATCTACTCTTTGTCTCTTTCCTGGCATTTTGATTGATTTTGCTTTGAAATTTATTCTTATTTACCTCAGAAAATAAAAAGTTCTTTCCATTTCTTAATTTTATTATTAATAAATCATTTTGTCGATTTCCAACCTGTCCGTGTTTGTCCTTTCCTTCCATTGGTCTAGCATTGTCCGAACCGAGATAGACTGGGAGGTAATTACCACAGATTTGACCAAAAAATAGTCGGCACGCACCAGCAGTTAAAACGCTCGCCGCCCTAATTAAATCTCATCGAGATAACATTGTGCTTTGCCGAGGGTGTGCTCCCCACTCAGCTAACCACGTGACCTCTGGTTAAACGTGGTTTGGATTAATTAAACGTCTCTGGTTAAAATTAGACGGTGGACACTGGAACTCGTGGTTGACTGAGTGGCGTTTGTGGTTCTAAAACAACCCACCGTACCACAACGTTAATGTGAGCGGTGGCCCCAGGTCTGGCTCTACCGAGGACAACCGGAGATTAATCCCCTGAGTGACAAGCTGGTGTCTCGGTACCCGTGGCCGCAACAATATGTACAGCAGAGGATAGCAAGGAATTTGTGGGGTGTGGAAAGGCAAGTAATTTACAAAAGCAGACAGAGCAGACTTATCCCGTTCGAACGTCCACAATCTTAACTTATGCTACGACAGGTGCCATCACATACATACACACACACACACACACACAACACACACACACACACACACACACACACACACACACACAAACCTCCTAGGAAGATAGATGGAGTTCAGAAAGAAAGAGCAATATGAGGACAAAGGCATCACAAACCTGGCACGGCGCGCACCAACGCAGCCAGTACGCTGAAGGAGAGGTAGGAGGGAGAAATACTGGTGTCTAAGGTGTGGGAGTGGGAGGTGAGCTGTAGTGCCAGAGGAAATGGGATTGCGAGTCAGTATGATGCTCTTTTGTGCGTCCAAAAGGGGAGAGATAGAGGAGTGGAAGAGAGAGGGAAAAAATATGCGTGAGGCAACAGATCCCTAACCTAGTCGTGCAGAGTCTGTGAGTGTAGTGTGTAGTGTAGGTCTGTGAATGCTCCGCTTGAGCATTCCCACCTTGAGAGTTGGCACGTTATCTACAGCTTAGTCACTTTGCCGGGGCTCGTGGCAACGTACGCTCAGCACTGGTCCTCAGAAAGAAGAACGTCTCAGTCGCACACCAACCGCGAATGAAGAGCCAGTGAAGGGCAGAGGCAACAGGAGCAGCCAACACAGAGCTGAGAGGAGCAGAGAAGAAGAGGGTGAAGCAGAGAGCGAGCTGCTCCGCGCTCCTCCTTTTATAAGCCCCGGGCTAAGGGTGGGGTGACGACCCGAAGGCAATGCGCTGTGACCCAAAACCCGCTCCTCTATTGGGCCACAGTGGCCCTATAGCCATGCCATGCCAGGCTCTCGCGGCCAGAAATGGTCTCATTTGCCCATCCGGCTCACCACGGCCCGGAGCTCCTGACTCAGCGTAGGGTATGAGCCGACACCCCGGCCCTGAACGTGCTCCAAGTGCAGTCTGGATGCGGAATAGCAATGCACACCCGCCACATGGCCCCCTCTCATGAGCCAAAATGCATACCCGGGCCCGAAACAAACTCCTGGATCGCAGTTCCTGCGACCACTCCTCGCCGCCCTGTCTTGCCGTGTTCTGGCGACTGGACGAGGGTCGTATCAATCCTCCGTGTCACCTGGTACATCCCCGGCGAGATGCGGTCGAGTTGTTCACGTCCGTGCTCGTCGCCCGCGTCGCACGGTTCGAGGACAGCCCGAGTCGTGCAGCACGCCTCTGTTTATTGGCGAATTGTAGCGATGCAGACGTAAGAGGGGTGTGGTAATATTTTTCCCCTGTGCGGGTGGTGTTGGTGGTCGAAGTGAAGTTTGGTGAGCGAGGGTGAAGCAAGGTGATGCTGTTGGACATTGGCCCACAGATTTGAATGAAATAATGGCGTGCTATGCGTGTGCTGTATAATGTGTAGTGTGCTTGTTGGAGGGAGCTTGGTGGTGGTGGTTCCAAGCCACGGGAGGCATCGTGGTGTGTTTGCTATTCAATCGCATATTGCATGGCGTGTGTGCTTGCTTGCTTGACTTTACCATGGATAAAATGAAAGGGTTGGATGTAAAATCAGAGTAGGAGACAGAGATATAGTTAATCGACCTAGCTATTATAGACCAAGGGACTATATAATAACATAGGGACTATACACAACTTCCAAAGGGTTTTTGTACAACTTCCAAAGACACTAATACACCTAGCTATAAATAGACTATGTAATAGACCTCGAAAAGGGGGGAGCTCTTGTGAGCCAACGGCCATCCATATCTAGTGCCCAACTGTGTCTGCGGACGTCCTCCTGCAGTTGGGTTACCATTTTATCAGGAGGGTGGTGACAGGATTTGCACTCCAGCCACCGACCGTAAAACACTTCATTCCGCAAAACATGCCAAAAGCAAAAGGAAATCTGAAAACCCACTCCGTGGAGTACCTCCTCCGCAGCTGCCCTTCGCAGGGCAGCTCATCGGATGACGGGATTGGGGCAAAGCCTTCGGAACCCCCAATCTTTGATGATAGAGAGAAACTATGGGGTAACCTTCCAGGGTCAGATTGCGGTAGTGTGTGTCGGGGTGGTGCTGAGGTGTCACCACCTCCTTGGCAATCTCCTTGGGCTAATCTTAGGCAGTCCTTCGGGTGGATGCCTGGAATGTCCTATCCCAAAGAGAGGATGATCACCTGTTCTGTTATAATCTGAACTGAAGTATTTGGACAGCGGTATTGCAGCACTCTCTGAGGTTCGGAGAACAGATTGTGGCGAGATGATGGTGGTGGTTACACCTACTATTGGTCTGGTCGCTCTGACGATAACCATGCCCAAAGAGTTGCTGTAGCTGTGTCCAATAATCTGACTCCAATGATAATTGAGTAACACCAGTCAACGAGCATATTACGAGACGAAGGATTCGTCACTCCTTGGGTGTCATTTCCCTGGTCTCTGTATATGCTACGACTAAGGCGAGTGATCTCACCATGAGGATGCATTATATGCCACGCTCGACCTCTGTGGTGGATCAGTGCCCCATGCAAGATACTCTTCTTCATCTTGGGGATTTCATTGCATCGACTGGAACTGAAAGCGATGGTTATGAGACATGTGTTTGTCCCATGGGCCTGGAACTGTGAACCAGAATAGCACTAATTCCTTGGCTTTGCAAGAAGTCATGGACTTATGGTGGCTGGATCATAGTTTCAGCGCCCACAGGCTCATTGCTGGACTTGGTATTCAATGCTGGTGGTGTGCAAAGGAGATTGACCATGTGCTCGTTGATGGTTGCTTTGACGATGATCCTGAACTGCAGAGTCTACCGGAGTGCTCAGTTCCTCAACACTGATCACAGGCTTGTTGTAGCAACTCTGAAGTTGCAGCTTAAATCCAGGAGAATGGTACCATCCCAGCCGAGGCTGGATTTGGGAAGCTCAAGGATAGAGAGGGCAGCTGAGGAGTTTGTGAACATGCTGCGTGGAGATTTAGGGGTCTGAGTGTTTCTGGGGTTCTGAAGAGTTGTGGAGTGTCTTCAAGACCACCGTCCTGATGTTACCGGGAGATGTCTTGGAACTCACCGCAGGGCGAAGAATAATTTTGGCTCTAAGGGACACCGGGTACCATTGACCAGAGTCACAGGCCAGGTTGAATGGCAGAGCTGAGCTGTTCAGGGAGCTGAAGCATAAAACTGTACGTGCACTGAGGTGGACAAGGGAGCCTATGTGCAAGGAATCTGTGAGGGGGGTAGATCATCACCTGTGGTCAAGTGATTCTCATCCTGTTTACAGGGGAATTCACGCTTTGCGTTCCTCCAAGCTCGTACCTCGGTGTACTGCATTAAAGCAGAGGGTGGTGGGCTCTTCCCAGAGGAGTCCGAAGTGAAGGCCCGCCGGGCCGACTACTTTAATTGGCTGTACTAGGATGATCACCAGCTGTCGAATTGGATGTCAGGAGTGTTATTATCCCCATTGCTGACCCTCCAATCGACTGTGGTCCACCTTCCTTTGTAGAAACATTGGCTGCGGTGAACCGGTTGAAATGGAGTAAAGCTCCAGGGATCTGTGCATCCATGCTGAACTTCTCAAGGCTAGTGGAAATGCTGTACTCATGCGTTGCATGCAGTTCTGTGCTCTGCCTGGAACACAGGCATCATCCCAACTGACTGGAAGAGGGGCCTTGTTGTACGGTTGTACCCCTCTGGAAAGGGAAGGGTGATCGCCAAGACTACAACAACTACCGAGGCGTGACGCTGCTCTCAGTGCCGGCAAGTTCTTTGCTCCCTATAATTCTTGATCAGGTTCGCCACCATCTGCTTGAGCACCAGCATCCAGAGCAGTCAGGCTTTACACCAAAGAGGTCAACGATTAACCATATCCTTGCTATTTGGGTCTTCACCGAACGCAGACGAGAGTTCTGGCAGAGGCTGCTTGCAGCCAATGTTGATCTCTGAAAGCATTTGATTCAGTGAATTGGGATGCCCTCTGGAGGATTCTTGGTCTTCGTGCACCAAAACTGATCAATCTGATGTCTGAATGAAACTCGGTACTGAGAGTGCTGTGAGATGTGGTATACCATCTCTGACTTATTTCCAGTTGTTATTGAAGTTTGTCAAGGGTGTGTACTGGCCCCCACACTTTTCAGCACTTACGTGGACTGGATTCTGAGAGGATGTCGGAGAGATCAAGCTGCGTTGCATCGTTTGGGAATGTCAAGATCTCTGACCTTGATTTCGCAGATGATGCAGTCATCTTTGCGGAGACTCTAAATATCCTTTTGGGGGCCCTCGAGTGGCTGAATGAGGAGTCGGAGCCGCTGGGATTACGGGTTTCCTGGGTCAAGACTAACATCCAGGCTTTCAATGACATCTTGTATGCTGCTATCCTTTCTGTACCTGTTTGTGGTGAGGATGTTAAGGTCACGGAGAGATTCACTTACCTTAGCAGTGATATTCAGTTTATCACGTCTGCTGGCTGTGAGCCAGAGGTCAACAGACATATGGGTCGGGCCTGGGGAGTCATGGATTCACTGGATCATGGGTGTGGCGCTGCCGGTCAGTGTGACCACTCCTCATTTTCATAAATGCCAAGGTGAGCCAATGAAAAAAGCCAAGAATTCACAAGGTTTCGGAAAAGCGATGATAATAGAAAACCTATACGCCAAGAAAACCATAAAAAACCAAGACGCCAAGGTGAACAACGAATAGCCAAGATCTTGTGAAAAAAGCCAAGGATGGTCACACTGCTGCCGGTACCTGTGCCGGAGTACAAAATTCCGAGTCTTCAGGTTCTTGGTGTCTTCAGTGTTGCTCTATGAATGTGAGACTTGGACTCTGACCAGGGATCTGAGACGGAGACTTAATTCCTTTGGTACCAGGTCTCTTCGGAGAATCCTTGGCTATCGCTGGTCGGACTTTGTGTCCAACGAGCGGTTGCTGAGAGAGACTCGGATGAGATTTGTTACCTGCATAGTCTGTGAGTGTCAGCTGCGGCTGTATGGAAATGTGGCTCGTTTTCCTGACGCTGATCCTGCTCATCAGATTCTCTCAGCGAGGAGCTTCGTGAGTGGAGGAGGCCAATGGACCAACCACATGCCTCGTGGTTGCAGCAGGTTGATCAGCATCTGAAGGAGATGGGGATGGGCCAGGCATCTGCCTGGTGGATGGCCAAACGGAGGCCCCTGGAGTACCGGCGGAAAGTGGACGCAGTGACGCACTGCTCCAGCACATGCTCCCACACCTCACCTGACCATGAAACGCCACAATAAGCTATTGTCGTGTCCAGATGGGTTCGGTTATATCCCACTTCTGACACCATTGTCATGTTCAGGTGGTTAACACCGACCTAGACGGATAGCCGAACGGTTTTACCTTGGAGGCGAACACCCGAGATCCTTGGAGATTATGGCATGCATGGGATGGAGGTGGCAAAGGTGCATACCAGACGGAGATGTTCACCAGAGTGGTAGCACACGAGTTATTCTCAAACCCACAACGAATAGACAAACACAAGTAAATTCAACAAATGATGGTTTAATGAACATAAAATCAACGAGTTATCATGAAATTAAACAAAAAGTGCAAATGAAACATGGGGTAAAACTAAGCCGAATTTGAGACGTCTCCACTCAGTCACAAAAACAGACAAGGGGAAAGCTGAAAATAAAAACTCCCCCCCCCCCCCACCCCTGTGTCCAGAGATGACCTTTCGGAGCCTCACAGTCATTGAACCTTGAAGCCACTGCACGGGAAACGCACAGCAAAATGGTGCAAGTGGCTCCTTGCGGTCACGTGAGATAATTCACGTGGATGGCCTTCAACGCTAGGGCCCTCAAACCGCCATAAGTTTCTTTCTCACGATCGAGATTGCCACACCGCTCCCTTTAGGTTCCAGGTCCACGTACACCAAATGGCGCCACCTTTCTCCTTGATCCTACACAAGGCGATTGCTGAGGCTCTGAGACAAGGCAAGAGACGCGCTCTTCTTCTTCTCTTCTCAAAAACATACAAACTCCACGACTCAGCCAAACAGGCATCGGCCAGCGTCCTGTTTCCAGCACGCGAGCAAATCCACACAGCACGAACAACGAGAATTACGCAGCCTTCTTGACCATGTTGAGGAGAGTCAGAGAGGTCCTATGTGTTCTGACGCCGTCTCCATGCGATCATCCATCCTCTTATGTCACACGGACCAATCAGCCTCGGGGCGTGGCCTGCCGGTACAAAGCTGGGAAGGAGGAATTTTTGCTTTCTCCGAAACGTTTGACTCTGTTGTTGTTGTTTGTTGGAAGAATGTGGTTCCTTTTTATAGCTGGCTTTGTAAATGCAAAACCATAGGAAAAGGTCACAGGGGACAATCACATACTGGGAGAACTAGCCTTAAACCCAACTGAGTTAACACAGCACCACCCCCCATGTGGTGACACGCAACAACTAAAGCTCACAGTTTTCCCAACTTAATTTACATCGAGATGTCTCCTACTCATCCAGGGACCATGCTACATGATACAATCCTACCTTTACTCTGAAATTCCTCCATCAACTCCACAAACAGAACACTATTTATACCATTAACACGGTGTTGTGTAGGAAGGGAAAAAACCCTTGGGAGAGGGGATATTTAATATTAAATTGTTTGTAAAACATGAATATATGCAATTACCATTGGTGTTGTTATGTTTTGTTATTAGAAGGCGGCTTTGGAAAAATGTCACGATTAAAAGCTACCTTAACACGGATATACACTTTAACACGGACTTAACCCAAGGCGGAACATCCCCTTGGGGAGGGGGTCAAATGAAGTCGTTACAACCTCGTCACTCAGTCCTTCTGTCAAGTTTGGTTGAGATTGGAACAGTAACCACCAAATGTATCCTGGTCATAAAACCGTCAGCAACCCAAATGGCGTATTTTAGTATGAAGATGATCACAACTGGACATGGCATGGAACATTTGTAATGCAAGGCAGCGGTCTGTACCAATGCTCTTAGGAAGTCGATTGATGTGAAGCATGTGCTGATGTTTTCCGCTTCCAAATGCAATCCGCAAGTCAAGGTTTGGATTGATGGAACGGAAACGAGAGAACTGACCCAGGATGATTATGAATACATCGGTGTCGCCATTCCTGATGACAATGGAATTGGAGTTTGAGAGCGCGTCGATTATGTGTTCTGCTCTTCTGTATCTGCTTCCTCGTGGTTTGAAGGTTTCATAATTTCGTCACCAGACCAGACACGCATGACCAGGCACCGGATGTCAAATATATATATTATATATATATATATATATATATATATATATATATATATATATATATATCCTTGCAGTCAGGATTGTATGGGGTTTTCATTGCCTCACTGGACAGAAACTCAAAGAGTTATTCTTGTTTGAAGAATCTGCAAAATCTTTTCCCAGTTTTTCTGACTTTAAGAATCTTTGCATTGCTGGCGACTTGGCGTGCCACCACCAGCTCCGTCTGCCCTCTTACTGCATGTGCTACCTTTGATACTTTTGGGAAAGTATCTGTCCCATATGACATCAAGCCGATCACAAGATTTGAGTTCAACGGAGGAGAGGGCAGAAGACAGTAGCCGCATAAGTGGTCAAATACATTGTGCGATGTTGGAGGGAGCTCAGTTTCCTCTCAAGCATCAGGTCCTTCTGCGGAATCTGCTTCAATGATGCAGTGGTCATTCTTCATGACAGGGGAAGGGATTGCAGACTCGTGTTCAAAGAAGAAGCCTAGGTTTCCTTGACGTGTGCGCAACAATACAAACAGTTGACCATACAACGACGTCTGATCTTTGAAGCGAGATCGTTTTTTCTGGGTTGCTGTTTTTGTGTTTCTTGACCTGTTTGAAAAACATACCATAATCATCTGTTGTCAACAATCGGTGGGCCTTTGCTGGAGCATCAGATGCTAAGCCGGTGTTGACAAGGATGACTTCACCGGATATGAACTTTTATTCCACTGACTAATTGCATGGGCATATGTGCAGGATTTATTGTTTGTAAAGGTGGGCTGTGTCTGTGTTGATTCAAGACAACTAACGAGCACGTAAGGTCATGTCTAGACAGTGTGACGTGGTGCACTCATACGCCATTGATTGACCCGATTGTACCAGCGAGTGGTTGCTCTCTTAGCTCACGATGTGAAGCGTTTGATGACCTCTCGGGGTCAATCTGTTGACCGCATCACTTAATAATCTGGAATAAAATTGTTTTGTTTCAATGAGAGCTTTTATTTGACACCAATATTACCTTTGTATGACTATCCATTATCTATATAGGTTTGTTTGTTTTTTCTCTCTCTTCTATTTGACCTGTAATGACCTTTCAAGGTCACCAAAACTGACCTTATCTGCGATCAGATTTTTATGGCACCTTCGGACTTGTTTTCTTTGGATCGAAATCTTATAGGATTGTGTTGAAAAACGAACTTTCACAAGCATAGTGACGAACTCTCAATTATTTTTATTGCCCTCTTCCTCATTGAGGGGTTTCAGGTGATGGATTCAGGTGATGCGATATGGGTTTTAAAAGCGAACATGGCGAGGGATCAGCAATAGAGGGGCAGCTGGTGCTGCAGTGGCATCCAAACATAGATCGAGAGATGGGGGGGGGGGAGGGGTTAAAGAGAACCCGAACATTCGAACATACCATCCATCCATTGGGACCCTTCTCTGTGCAGAGTCTTGGTTCTGCCTACGCGTCTGCTACGGGCACAATCCTGGACCGGGTCTCGTACTCCGACACAGGATACCAGCAAGCCCGTATCATTTTGCCGACCTCGAAGGATGACAGGTTGAGTCAACCCCAGCTGTATTAATTAAACAGTCAAGCAGGATTTTGATACTCAGACTGAGATCCAGAGTCTCACCACTCCAGCCTAAGCCAACTCAAGGTCGATTACTATGTCTGAGTTATAGAGCATCGTTATCACAGTTATCCTTCCCAAAGTCCCCTACACGCTAGATCCGCGTTCTGCGGCTGTGAGTCGAGAGTGCTTCGCTCTCCACTCCCCAAAACCTCTTTCTGTGTCCTCTATATGTCTCTCTCTTCTTTCTTATAGTAGAGTTCTGTGTCCATGTCGACTCCATCTCTGGTGCAGAGTGCAGGTGATAAGAATGGTAGGTCTGTATTAATTAATTCTCTCCTCTCTCTCGAGCTTGGGGCGGACTGCACCCGTGGAGACGGCCCGGAGATATAAAACGAACGGGAGGTACGTTCTGAGAGGAGAAAAAGCGAAAGGGGAGAAAAAAGCGAAAGAGGAGAAAAGCAGGAGAGAGGAAAGCGAGAAAGAAAGCGGGACGAAAGAAAGCCAGGGAGGGAGAAGGGAACGAGAAGTAAGCTTGAGAAGCGAGCAAGAAGCGGGTGCAAGCTCGCAAAAGAGGAGAAGGAAGCGAGCGTGTGGTGCGCGTGTGGGTGTCTGACCAGCGCCAACAACGAGACGGTTTGTCTTTCCCAGTGCTTGGGCAAGCAAGTGTGTGGTGCACGTGTGGGTGTGAGCAGCGCCGCCAACAAGTGAGGCACGGGTCGGTCACCAACAACACCACCGACGTTTTAACTGCTGGTCGTGCCGACTATTTTTTGGTCAAATCTGTGGTAATTACCTCCCAGTCTATCTCGGTTCGGACAATGCTAGACCAATGGAAGGAAAGGACAAACACGGACAGGTTGGAAATCGACAAATGATTTATTAATAATAAAATTAAGAAATGGAAAGAACTTTTTATTTTCTGAGGTAAATAAAGAATAAATTTCAAAGCAAAATCAATCAAAATGCCAGGAAAGAGACAAGAGTAGATGCTAATTGGGGTTGACTTACAGCTAACACAGACAGGGTACCCAACAGATCATTCGGGGAGGGGGAGGGGGGAAGAATCGTCTCGCTCACCAGAAAGTAGTCGTCCGTGAAGTGAAAACGTCCTGAAAGCGTGCGTGTCACGTCAGTTGCCAGCACCCAGCTTTGCCGTGCACCCTCTCGCGAACAGCCTTGAATGCCAGTCGAAGTCTGGAGGGCACCGAGATCATCCATCGCGGGTTTAGACCCTGGTGTTGTTGGTGACCGACCCGTGCCTCACTTGTTGGCGGCGCTGCTCAACACCCACACTTGCACCACACACTTGCTTGCCCAAGCACTGGGAAAGACAAACCGTCTCGTTGTTGGCGCTGGTCAGACACCCACACGCGCACCAACGCTCGCTCCTTCTCCTCTTTTGCGACTTGCACCCGCTTCTTGCTCGCTTCTCAAGCTTACTTCTCGTTCCCTTCTCCCTCCCTGGCTTTCTTTCGTCCCCGTTTCTTTCTCGCTTCCTCTCTCCTGCTTTTCTCCTCTTTCGCTTTTTTCTCCCCTTTCGCTTTTTCTCTCCTCTAGAACGTACCTCCCGTTCGTTTTATATCTCCGGGCCGTCTCCACGGGTGCAGTCGCCCAAGCTCACCCCGCCCACTTGCGCACGTTTACCATGACGAACTGTGTGCCTCTCAAAAAAAGGCGGGCGTGGAAGCTCGCAAAAGATTTGCTGAGGAAGAATGGGGGCGGGCTTCAGAGCTCGTGAAAGAAATGTGTGTGAACGTGTCTGTCGTAAAGAAAAAAGCTTCCATAAGAGAGGGATCTATCCTTTACCTTCTCAACGCATCACATTTAAGATCCCATTAGACATGGGGATGGGGCTAATCTGAACATGCATTTAAAGAAATAACTGTCTGAGGACCTGGATGTGTGGATGCATTCATCAGACCGGATTCTGAAATCCGTAACAATATCAGTAAACCCAATTTACCATACCGACATACCTTTCCTCACTTGATTGTAAATAAATGCTTGTGTAGAAATGTTCCCAGCTCGTTTTCGGCTTTTCCTTCATTGGTCCAGCATGGTTCATATTCTAGCTTAGCCGGGACGTTATCCCCAACGATCTGTTTTCTAGCCGGTACGTCCTTGGCAGTTACGCTTAGCTACATCTGATTCAGTAAGGTATCCGATTTGAACAAGGCGTACCGAGGGCGTGCTCCGGTAATTAAATCACGTGACCTTAAGGGAAGGAATCAGAGGAGGACCTTAAGTCACATGGTCGAGTTATTGGCGTTCACGGTCAATTAGCGACCCGCCGTGTCACGAAGTTATTCGTGTGCAACGGCCTGCGATTCCGGAGAGTCTGGTGGGAACCGGAGGTAGCTTCCCCCTCATGGTCCTCTCGACCCGGTCCGCAACAAGATATATATATATATATACATACAGGTGTCCAAAAAAATGTACTCACTCTTTAAATGATAATAAATGCGTTGTTTATTGACTTAGAAACAAGATTAATGGTTAAAAAATATATAAATGGATAAATGCATCTTACAAATGTTAAAACTGACGACTATCACGTTCCAAACACAGCCAATAACGCGGACCAATGGATTCAACAGGTTACGAATCATTTCATTTGGAACTGCAAGACATTGTCTTTCAATTTCCTCTTTCAGCTCATCGACTGTTGCTGGTTTTGAGCCGTAAACCTTATCTTTGAGATATCCCATAAAAGAAGTCCATTGGAGTGGGTTCTGGGGAACGCGCAGGGAATTCAACATACCTCTTTGCCCAATCCATCTGTTCGGAAAGTTGCTTCGAGATAGGCCCTTACATCACGGTGGTAGTGGGGAGGTGCTCCATCTTGCTGAAAGTAAACCTCTTCGTCACCAAATATCTCTTCGACACGTGGACCGACGGATTCCTGCAGCAAGTTTAAGTAAACATCCCAGTGACAGTTTGGTCAAAAAAGAATGGCCCTGGATGCCCAATGCTGATATCCCACCCACACTAACCCTGGAAAGTTTAAATGGTGTTCCATAGTAACATGCGGATTTTCAGGAGCCCAGTAGGTGGCAATTGTGTCGGTTAATTGAGCCATTTAACTTGAAGCTGGCCTCATCGCTCCAAACAATTTTGGATGGAAATGCTGCATCTTCTTCGCATTTGCCCAGGTACCACTCACAAAATTCAGCTCTCCGGTCAGGATCATCTTCATTTAAGCATGGATTAATTTTGGAATGTACTTTTCAAATTAATTAGCTTCAAAATTGATGGGTGCTTGATTTGGGGATTCCTGTGTCACGAGCCATTTGTCGTACAGATTTCCGTGGGATCGGTGGAGGGTTTCCAGCAATTGATTTTCCTTTGCGGGGGTGTTGATGACCGTGGTCTTCCTGAACGCTCCTTATGGAGTCATGCACAGTTCATCTGTTCAAACTATCTCAGATGCGAGCAATGGTGCGTCCGTTGGTGGATCTTTGTGAAAATGTCTTCTAAATTGTCTTCGCACTTCCATGATGTTTTCGTGCTTCCAGTAGCACTTATGATAAATTTTCTTTCTTCAAAACCTAGTCGTACTTCTGCCATTATTATGGTCAATTTGATCTATATAAATAAATGAAAAATTCAATGAGTTATGAGGAGCCAAAATGTGAGTACATTTTTTGGGACACCCTGTATATATATATATATAATATATATATATATATATATATATATATATATATATATTATAAATATATTATATATATAATATATATGTATAATATATATATATATATATATATATATATATATATAATTACACCCTCCCACTCTCCTCTAGCCGAAGAAGCTGCGTAAAAGACCCAAGAAGACCTACACAAGGTCAAGTGCTACACAGTTTCAACCCTTCCCAGAGTTTCTCAACAACTGTAAAGACGTTCGCACATAGTACACACATGAGAATCCCAATGCTACACACACCCTCAGCTACCGATCGGTTTTTCATCACTTATTGGTGAATCATCAGCGATAGCACAGACAGGAATGCATACCAACGAGGCTCCCAAGCATGTACCACATGCAAACATCAAAATCAATCAACACATATGTGAAGAAAGACTCACCCACATATCTTACCTGAGAATGGAGGGAATAGCCAATCAGCTCTCACCTAATCAACTAAGCCCAGGTGGCTCGGATTATATTATAAATGCTTGACCTCTCCACACTCTTCTAGCCGAAGAAGCTGTGCAAACAACCCAAGAAGACCTACACAAGGTAAATGCTACGCCATTTCAAACCCTTCCAGAGTTCCTCACAACAATAAAGACGTTCACACATAGTACACACATGAGAATCCCAATGCTAAACCCCTCAGCTACCAGACCGGTTTCATCACTTTTTGGCAAATGCTTGGACCACGTTGGAATGTATTCCTGTCTACACTTTCGCTGATGATTCACCAATAAGTGATGAACTGGTTGGTAGCTGAGGGGTGTGTAGCATTGGATTCTTATGCGTGTACTATGTTGAACGTCTTTATAGTGTTGAGGAACTCTGGGTAGGGTTTGAAATGGCGTAGCACTTACCTTGTGTAAGTCTTCTTGGGTTCTTTATGCAGCTTCTTCAGTTCGAGGAGTGTGGAGGGGTCAATCATTTATATAATCCTAGCCACCTGGGTTTCGGTGATTAGTTGAGAGCTGAATGGCTATTCCCTCCATTCACAGGTGGGAGATGTGGGTGGGTCTTTCGATTAATATATATATATATATATATATATAATATATATATATATATATATATATTATATAATACAGTATATGATTCATTGGATGTCTGTCTGTCTGTCTGTCAGTGTTTTTTGCAAGGACCGCTGGACCGACAACTACCAATTTGGCACACAGTCCAAGTCCGATCTGGAGATTGTACTTAGGTTATTTTCATGCATCAGCTGAGCCTTTAAAAATCGCTTCTCTTGCTTTTTCATTTTTATGCATTTCATTGGTTAACAGATATCACGTGACATAACACGGCCAAGGCAAGCACACCTAATTAGTCAAGCTGTGTCTTTCACCTATTGGCTCACTGCACAGCTGGCCGACTCCGTGCAAATTGTAACCATCTAAATAAATAACAAGTAGCGGTACATTCAAAGTACACCGTCCCAATGCCAAATAAATAATAACAAATCTTCCAGTGCGTGACATCGCCGGAGCGCCTTAGGCTCCTGACGATGCCCCCGTGCAGCACATGGAGTTGGAATTGGGAGGGAGCGGTGTACAATAATTGATTGATTAATTGACATAATTAAAATAAGTAAATAATAATCATAAATAATTAATTTCTCAATCAATTGCCGAATAGCATACCTAAACCATCACTGTTTCATCTGAAGCTGTAACTTTTGAAAATTCAGCAATTCATCCGAAAAATGAATAATTACTCGATTAATTGATTAATCAATAAATCAAAAATACCCTTTATTGCCAAATCACTTGGTCATCGTCATGTCCAAATATCAGCCTCCGAGCTCAAAAGGTGCCTGAGATATTGCCAGGATGAAATAAACTAAATAAGTAATTAATAAATCCGTAATAATTAAGTAATTCATCAATTAATTGACTAATAAAAAAATAACTTTTTGCCAAAGCACATTTTCACTTTTGTCCCCAAATTTCAGCTTCCCAGCTCAAAGGATGGCCGAGATATCGCCGGGACAACAAACAAACAAAACAAAACAAAAAAACAAACAAAACAAGTAGTGGTACATCAAAGGGTTTTTGGGTGACATCACTTCCGGTTCGGGGATCGGTGCACGTGGACGGCTGGGTGGCGAGCTCTCCTTCCAGTCCTTCTCAAGTTAAGTTTCCAGTCTCAAAGCGTTTTGCATATTTTGTTGTCGAGATTTGTGTCAGGGGCTGTGAACTGCACTTATTTTTTTAAGGTTCATAACAGTTTTAGCGGGTATTTGAGTTAGTTTATTGAAAGAAGCAGGGGGAGGCCTCGTGATAAGTTTAGCATGGTCAGTTGGGGCCTTGGGAGTATGGGGATAAAAAAGGTTAATAAATAGAGACGAAGGAGAAAGGAAAGAGGATATGTAAAATGTAACAGTTGTTCAATGTGAGCCACGTCAACAATGGGGGAAGCAGAGGGTTCTTATTGTTGTAGGAAGTGTGAGGAAATCATCCACTTGAGGATGGTTATTACAAGGTTGAAGGAACGCATCGATAATTTGCAGCAAGTAGCAGAATGTGAGAAATTTGTCGCTAATAGTTGGTTACGGTTGTGGAGTGTGGTTGCTGAGGATATTGGAAGTGTGACGGTGCAACGGGGGCGGGCAGTGGCGGAGGTGCAGCTGGTACAGGCAGTGGTGGAGGTGCAACGGGGGCAGGCAGTGGTGACAGTGCAACGGGGGCAGGAGTGGCAGAGGTGCAGCTGGTACAGGCAGTGGTGGAGGTGCAGTGGATGGGAGTAGTGGAGGAGCAGTGTGTGCAGGCAGTGGTGGAGGTGCAGCAGGAGGCAGGCAGTGGTGGAGGTGCAGCAGAGCAAGCAGTGGTGGAGGTGCAGCGGTGCAGGCAGTGATGGAGGTGCAGCTGGTGCAGGCAGTGGTGGAGGTGCACTGGGTGCAGCAGTGGTGGAGGTGCAGCGGGTACAGGCAGTGGTGGAGGTGCCGAAATAGAAATTGGTGGAAATGAGGTATGGGAGGCAGTTTTTGTGGGTGATGAGATTATTAAATATGTAGATTCTTCATTCTGCAGGAAGGATTGTAGACATAGAATTCTGTGTAGTTTGAAGGAGCGGGAGTTAGGGACAATGAAGGAAGGGTAACAATATTGTGTCGGGTCATGGCAAGGAGAAGTTGGTTGGTTGTGGTACACCTCGGTGCGAATGATTAGGGAAAGTTTACTCAGAAGTTTTGAAAAATAGATACAGGATATTGGGTAAGCGGCTGAAAACAAAGTTGTGAGGTCATGTTTTCTGGGATTTCTCCCAAGTTTTCTGGGTGTGTGTGTGTGTGTGTGTGTGTGTGTGTGTGTGTGGTGTGTCTCTCTTCATTCCCTCTTTATGTGCGTCTTTGCTTCTTTCTGTACTTGGCAACAAGGCTTCTTTGTATAGTTTCACCATCATTGTATTCATGGTGTCCTTCAATCTGAACAGATTCAAAGGCTTTGCAAGAATGTTCAAATATTTGTTGTCTGCTGTTGACGCTTGAAGGTATGAGGATGCTTCAAATGTGGTACAGGCTGTTGTTTATACTTTAAGTAAGCTTGTATGTTTACCATAAATGCAATGCTTATATTAGCTTACTTTTCAAGGAATTCTAACACACACACACACACACACACACACACACTTCAAGTTTTCAAATGCCTTTGGTGGAGGATTCTTTCGAATGAGTACGTATCAATTACTTCCCTTATTTGTCAGAGTACGCTTATCCAAGATGCTCTTTGCGAGTGTTACCTTTGAGAGGCCATCATTAACAAGTACTACACCATAAAGCCAGTCCTGTAAATTCAACAGGCTCCACGTTTTCATTGAGCAGAGATTCATAATTATTCGATGTTCTGCCTTTGTTACTTCATCCAGTGCCATCTTGATTCACGACATTCAGTGAAACAGGAAACACCTGATTAAAAGTCTTGGAATTATGGATGAGCCTGTGTTGGTAAATGTTTAAATTGTTTGGCTTAAGATCTTATGGTCCTGAGTTTTTTTGGTTTTTTTTTAATGCATGTCGAGGCTTGTATGAGAGCTAACAACAAGAACATACAACAAGGGGAGCAGGAGACAAGAGGGTGGGAGAGGAAGGAAAAATAAGTGGGGAACAGAGACTTGAGATCTGTGGAAGGAAGAGGAATGGGGTGCGGTACACAAGGTAAACAAGATGAACACTACAGGGACTTTCAGGCCCTTAAACGACAGGGACTTTCAGGAAGGAAAAGCATGGAATTTGAAGGAAGTGGGTTTGGGGTGGATTAGCAGGGGTAAAAAGATCAAGGTTTTAGATGGGGAAGATAAGAGATGGTGGTGAACAGCTGTTTAAAAGACCTGGAGGGAAGAATGGGATTGAAGAGAGGTGGGAGTTTGTTCCAAAGGCGGGAAAAAAGAGAAATGAAAGAGTGAAGGTGAGCAGCGATTCTTTTGTTAA
>CM068954.1:100106773-100118064 GCA_035128595.1 Eptatretus atami
ACAAGGAATAACTCTTTGAGTTCTGTCCAGTGAGGCAATGAAAACCCCATACAATCCTGACTGCAAGGATATATTATATATATATTTATAATAATATATATATATATATTAATATATATATATTGACATCCTGCCCTGGTCATGTCGTGGTCTGGTGACGAAATTATGAAACCTTCAAACCACGAGGAAGCAGATACCAGAGAGCAGAACACATAATCGACGCGCTCTCAAACTCCAATTCCATTGTCATCAGGAATGGCGACACCGATGTATTCATAATCATCCTGGGTCAGTTCTCTCGTTTCCGTTCCATCAATCCAAACCTTGACTTGCGGATTGCATTTGGAAGCGGAAAACATCAGCACATGCTTCACATCAATCGACTTCCTAAGAGCATTGGTACAGACCGCTTGCCTTGCATTACAAATGTTCCATGCCATGTCCAGTTGTGATCATCTCATACTAAAATACGCCATTTGGTGGTTGTCTGACGGTTTTATGACCAGGATACATTTGGTGGTTACTGTTCCAATCTCAACCAACTTGACAGAAGGACTGAGTGACGAGGTTGTAACGACTTCATTTGACCCCTCCCCAAGGGGATGTTCCGCCTTGGGTTAAGTCCGTGTTAAAGTGTATATCCGTGTTAAGGTAGCTTTTAATCGTGACATTTTTCCAAAGCCGCTTCTAATAACAAAACCAATAACAACACCAATGGTAATTGCATAATATTCATGTTTTTACAAAACAATATTAATATTAATAATATCCCCTCTCCCCAAGGGGTTTTTTCCTCCTTCAACAAACACCGTGTTAATGTGTATAAATTGTTCTGTTTGTGGAGTTGATGGAGAATTTCAGAGTAAAGGTAGGATTGTATCATGTAGCATGGTCCCTGGATGAGTAGGAGACATCTCGATGTAAATTAAGTTGGAAAACTGTGAGCTTTAGTTGTTGCGTGTCACCACATGTGGGGGTGTGCTGTGTTAACTCAGTTGGGTTTAAGGCTAGTCTTCCCAGTATGTGATTGTCCCCTGTGACCTTTTCCTATGGTTTTGCATTTACAAAGCCAGCTATAAAAAGGAACCACATTCTTCCAACAACAACAACAACAGAGTCAAACGTTTCGGAGAAAGCAAAAATTCCTCCTTCCCAGCTTTGTACCGGCAGGCCACGCCCCGAGGCTGATTGGTCCGTTGACATAAGAGGATGGATTGATCGCATGGAGACGGCGGTCAGAACACATAGGACCTCTCTGACTCTCCTCAACATGGTCAAGAAGGCTGCGTAATTTCTCGTTGTTCGTGCTGTGTGGATTTGCTCGCGTGCTGGAACAGGACGCTGGCCGATGCCTGTTTGGCTGAGTCGTGGAGTTTGTATGTTTTTGAGAAGAGAAGAAGAAGAGCGCGTCTCTGCCTTGTCCAGAGCCTCAGCAATCGCCTTGTTGTAGGATCAAGGAGAAAGGTGGCGCCATTTGTGTACGTGGACCTGGAACCTAAAGGGAGCGGTGTGGCAATCTCGATCGTGAGAAGAAACTTTATGGCGGTTTGAGGGCCCTAGCGTTGAAGGCCATCCACGTGAATTATCTCACGTGACCGCAAGGAGCCACTTGCACCATTTTGCTGTGCGTTTCCCGTGCAGTGGCTTCAAGGTTCAATGACTGTGAGGCTCGAAAGGTCATCTCTGGACACAGGGGTGGGGGGGGGGGGAGTTCTTTTATTTTCAGCTTCCCTTGTCTGTTTTGTGACTGAGTGGAGACGTCTCAAATTCGGCTTAGTTTTACCCCATGTTTCATTTGCACTTTTTGTTTAATTTCATGATAACTCGTTGATTTTATGTTCATTAAACCATCATTTGTTGAATTTACTTGTGTTTGTCTATTCGTTGTGGTTTGAGAATAAACTCGTGTGCTACCACTCTGGTTAACACTTCCGTCTGGTATGCACCTTTGCCACCCTCCATCCCATGCATGCCATAATCTCCAAGATCTCGGGTGTTCGCCTCCAAGTAAAACCGTTCGGCTATCCGTCTAGGTCGGTGTTAACCACCTGAACATGACAACTGTGTGTCAGAAGTGGGATATAACCGAACCCATCTGGACACGACAATAGCTTATGTGTGCGTTTCATGGTCAGGTGAGGTGTGGAGCATGTGCTGGAGCAGTGCGTCACTGCGTCCACTTTCCGCCGGTACTCCAGGGGCCTCCGTTTGGCCTCCACCAGGCAGATGCCTGGCCCATCCCCATCTCCTTCAGATGCTGATCAACCTGCTGCAACCACGAGGCATGTGTTGGTCCATTGGCCTCCTCCACTCACGAAGCTCCCTCGCTGAGAGAATCTGATGAGCAGGATCAGCGTCAGGAAAACGAGCCACATTTCCATACAGCCGCAGCTGACACTCACAGACTATGCAGGTAACAAATCTCACGAGTCCTCTCAGCACCGCTCGTTGGACACAAAGTCCGGCCAGCGATAGCCAAGGATTCTCCGAAGAGACCTGGTACCAAAGGAATTAAGTCTCCGTCTCAGATCCCTGGTCAGAGTCCAAGTCTCACATTCATAGAGCAACACTGGAAGCACCAAGAACCTGAAGACTCGGAATTTTGTACTCCGGCACAGTACCGGCAGCAGTGTGACCACTCCTTGGCTTTTTTCACAAGATCTTGGCTATTCGTTGTTCACCTTGGCGTCTTGGTTTTTTATGGGTTTCTTGGCGTATAGGTTTCTATTATCATCGCTTTTCCGAAACCTTGGAATTCTTGGCTTTTTTCATTGGCTCACCTTGGCATTTATGAAAATGAGGAGTGGTCACACTGACCGGCAGCGCCACACCCCATGATCCAGTGAATCCATGACTCCCCAGGCCCGACCCATATGTCTGTTGACCTCTGGCTCACAGCCAGCAGACGTGATAAACTGAATATCAATGCTAAGGTAAGTGAATCTCTCCGTGACCTTAACATCCTCACCACAAACAGGTACAGAAGGATAGCAGCATACAAGATGTCATGAAAGCCTGGATGTTAGTCTTGACCCAGGAAACCCGTAATCCCAGCGGCTCCGACTCCTCATTCAGCACCTCGAGGGCCCCCAAAGGATATTTAGAGTCTCCGCAAAGATGACTGCATCATCTGCGAAATCAAGGTCAGAGATCTTGACATTCCCAAACGATGCAACGCAGCTTGATCTCTCCGACATCCTCTCCAGAATCCAGTCCACGTAAGTGCTGAAAAGTGTGGGGCCAGTACACACCCTTGACAAACTTCATAAAAACTGGAAATAAGTCAGAGATGGTATCACCACATCTCACAGCACTCTCAGTACCAGAGTTTCATTCAGACATCAGATTGATCAGTTTTGGTGCACGAAGACCAAGAATCCTCCAGAGGGCATCCCAATTCACTGATCAAATGCTTTTCAGAGATCAACATTGGCTGCAAGCAGCCTCTGCCAGAACTCTCGTCTGCGTTCGGTGAAGACCCAAATAGCAAGGATATGGTTAATCGTTGACCTCTTTGGTGTAAAGCCTGACTGTCTTGGATGCTGGTGCTCAAGCAGATGGTGGCGAACCTGATCAAGAATTATAGGGAGCAAAGAACTTGCCCGGCACTGAGAGCAGCGTCACGCCTCGGTAGTTGTTGTAGTCTTGGCGATCACCCTTCCCTTTCCAGAGGGGTACAACCGTACAACAAGGCCCCTCTTCCAGTCAGTTGGATGATGCCTGTGTTCCAGGCAGAGCACAGAACTGCATGCAACGACATGAGTACAGCATTTCCACTAGCCTTGAGAAGTTCAGCAGGATGCCACAGATCCCTGGAGCTTTACTCCATTTCAACCGGTTCACCGCAGCCAATGTTTCTACAAAGGAAGGTGGACCACAGTCGATTGGAGGGTCAGCAATGGGATAATAACACTCCTGACATCCAATTCGACAGCTGGTGGATCATCCTAGTACAGCCAATTAAAGTAGTCGGCCCGGCGGGCTTCACTTCGGACTCCTCTGGGAAGAGCCCACCACCCTCTTGCTTTAACTGCATACACCGAGGTACGAGCTTGGAGAACGCAAAGCGTGAATTCCCCTGTAAACAGGATGAGAATCACTTGACCACAGGTGATATCTACCCCCCTCACAGATTCCTTGCACATAGGCTCCCTTGTCCACCCTCAGTGCACGTACAGTTTTTATGCTTCAGCTCCCTGAACAGCTCAGCTCTGCCATTCAACCTGGGCCTGTGACTCTGGTCAATGGTACCCGGTGTCCCTTGAGAGCCAAAATTATTCTTCGCCCTGCGGTGAGTTCCAAGACATTCTCCCGGTAACATCAAGGACGGTGGTCTTGAAGACACTCCACAACTTTCAGAACCCCAGAAACACTCAGACCCCTAAATCTCCACGCAGCATGTTCACAAACTCCTCAGCTGCCCTCTCATCCTTGAGCTTCCCAAATCCAGCCTCGGCTGGGATGGTACCATTCTCCTGGATTTAAGCTGCAACTTCAGAGTTGCTACAACAAGCCTGTGATCAGTGTTGAGGAACTGAGCACTCCGTAGACTCTGCAGTTCAGGATCATCGTCAAAGCAACCATCAACGAGCACATGGTCAATCTCCTTTGCCACACCACCAGCATTGGAATACCAAGTCCAGCAATGAGCCTGTGGGCGCTGAAACTATGATCAGCCACCATAAGTCCATGACTTCTTGCACAAGCCAAGGAACTTAGTGCTATTCTGGTTCACAGTTCCAGGCCCATGGGACAAACACATGTCTCATAACCATCGCTTTCAGTTCCAGTCGATGCAATGAAATCCCCAAGATGAGAAGAGTATCTTGCATGGGCACTGATCCACCACAGAGTCGAGCGTGGCATAATAATGCATCCTTCATGGTGAGATCACTCGCCTTAGTCGTAGCATATACAGAGACCAGGGAAATGACACCCAAGGAGTGACGAATCCTTCGTCTCGTAATATGCTCGTTGACTGGTGTTACCTCAATTATCATTGGAGTCAGATTATTGGACACAGCTACAGCAACTCTTTGGGCATGGTTATCGTCAGAGCGACCAGACCAATAGTAGGTGTAACCACCCACCATCATCTCGCCACAATCTGTTCTCCGAACCTCAGAGAGTGCTGCAATACCGCTGTCCAAATACTTCAGTTCAGATTATAACAGAGACAGGTGATCATCCTCTCTTTGGGATAGGACATTCCAGGCATCCACCCGAAGGGACTGCCTAAGATTAGCCCAAGGAGATTGCCAAGGAGTGTGTGACACCTCAGCACCACCCCGACACACACTACCGCAATCTGACCCTGGAAGGTTACCCCATAGTTTCCCTCCTACATCAAAGATTGGGGGTTCCGAAGGCTTTGCCCCAATCCCGTCATCCGATGAGCTGCCCTGCGAAGGGCAGCTGCGGAGGAGGTACTCCCACGGAGTGGGTTTTCAGATTTCCTTTTGCTTTTGGCATGTTTTGCGGAATGAAGTGTTTTACGGTCGGTGGCTGGAGTGCAAATCCTGTCACCACCCTCCTGATAAAATGTAACCCAACTGCAGGAGGACGTCCGCAGACACAGTTGGGCACTAGATATGTAGGCCGTTGGCTCACAAGGAGCTCCTCCCCCTTTTCGAGGTCTATTACATAGTCTATTTATAGCTAGGTGTATTAGTGTCTTTGGAAGTTGTACAAAATCCCTTTGGAAGTTGTGTATAGTCCCTATGTTATTATATAGTCCCTTGGTCTATTAATAGCTAGGTCGATTAACTATATCTCTGTCTCCTACTCTGATTTTACATCCAACCCTTTCATTTTATCCATGGTAAAAGTCAAGCAAGCAAGCACACACGCCATGCAATATGCGATTGAATAGCAAAACACACCACGATGCCTCCCGTGGCTTGGAACCACCACCACCAAGCTCCCTCCAACAAGCACACTACACATTATACAGCACACGCATAGCACGCCATTATTTCATTCAAATCTGTGGGCCAATGTCCAACAGCATCGCACCTTGCTTCACCCCTCGCTCACCAAACTTCACACTTCGACCACCAACACCACCCGCACAGGGGAAAAATATTACCACACCCCTCTTACGTCTGCATCGCTACAATTCGCCAATAAACAGAGGCGTGCTGCACGACTCGGGCTGTCCTCGAACCGTGCGACGCGGCGACGAGCAACGGACGTGAACAACTCGACCGCATCTCGCCGGGAGATACCAGGTGAGCACGGAGGATTGATACGACCCTCGTCCAGTCGCCAGAACACGGCAAGACAGGGGCGGCGAGGAGTGGTCGCAGGAACTGCGATCCAGGAGTTTGTTTCGGGCCCGGGTATGCATTTTGGCTCATGAGAGGGGGCCCATGGGTGGCGGTGTGTGCATTGCTATTCCGCATCCAGACTGCACTTGGAGCACGTTCAGGGCCGGGGTGTCGGCTCATACCCTACGCTGAGTCAGGAGCTCCGGGCCGTGGTGAGCCGGATGGGCAAATGAGACCATTTCTGGCCGCGAGAGCCTGGCATGGCATGGCTATAGGGCCACTGTGGCCCAATAGAGGAGCGGTTTTGGGTCACAGCGCATTGCCTTCGGGTCGTCACCCCACCCTTAGCCCGGGCTTATAAAAGGAGGAGCGCGGAGCAGCTCGCTCTCTGCTTCACCCTCTTCTTTCTGCTCCTCTCAGCTCTGTGTTGGCTGCTCCTCGTTGCCTCTGCCCTTCACTGGCCTTTCATTCGCGGTTGGTGTGCGACTGAGACGTTCTTCTTTCTGAGGACCAGTGCTGAGCGTACGTTGCCACGAGGCCCGGCAAAGTGACTAAGCTGTAGATAACGTGCCAACTCTCAAGGTGGAATGCTCAAGCGGAGCATTCACAGACCTACACTACACACTACACTCACAGACCTATGCACGACTAGGTTAGGGATCTGTTGCCTCACGCATATTTTTTCCTCTCTCTTTCCACTCCTCTATCTCCTCCCCTTTGGACGCACAAAAGAGCATCATTACTGACTCGCAATCCCATTTCCTCTGGCACTACAGCTCACCTCCACTCCCACACCTTAGACACCAGTATTTCTCCCTCCTACCTCTCCTTCAGCGTACTGGCTGCGTTGGTCGGCCGACCGTGCCAGGTATTGTGATGCCATTTGTCCTCATATGCTCTTTCTTTCTGAACTCCATCTAATCTTCCTCAGGTTTGTGTGTGTGTGTGTGTGTGTGTGTGTGTGTGTGTGTGTGTGTTGTGTGTTGTGTGTGTGTGTGTATGTATGTGATGGCACCTGTCGTAGCATAAGTTAAGATTGTGGACGTTCGAACGGGATAAGTCTCTGTCTGTCTGCTTTTGTAAATTACTGCCTTTGCCACACCCCACAAATTCCTTGCTATCCTCTGCTGTACATATTGTTGCGGCCACGGGTACCGAGACACCAGCTTGTCACTCAGGGGATTAATTCCCGGTTGTCCTCGGTAGAGCCAGACCTGGGGCCACCGCTCACAATTAACGTTGTGTACAGTGGGTTGTTTTAGAACCACAAACGCCACTCAGTCAACCACGAGTTCCAGTGTCCACCGTCTAATTTTAACCAGAGACGTTTAATTTAATCCAAAACACCGTTTAACCAGAGGTCACGTGGTTAGCTGAGTGGGGAGCACCACCTCGGCAAGCACCAATGTTATCTCGATGAGATTTTAATTAGGCGGCTGAGCGTTTTAACTGCTGGTGCGTGCCGACTATTTTGGTCAAATCTGTGGTAATTACCTCCCAGTCTATCTCGGTTCGGACAATGCTAGACCAATGGAAGGAAAGGACAAACACGGACAGGTTGGAAATCGACAAATGATTTATTAATAATAAAATTAAGAAATGGAAAGAACTTTTTATTTTCTGAGGTAAATAAAGAATAA
Organism: Eptatretus atami; assembly: GCA_035128595.1. NCBI lineage: Eukaryota > Metazoa > Chordata > Myxini > Myxiniformes > Myxinidae > Eptatretus > Eptatretus atami. Next base: position 100,114,683 of record CM068954.1, read on the forward strand.
ATTTCAAAGCAAAATCAATCAAAATGCCAGGAAAGAGACAAAGAGTAGATGCTAATTGGGGTTGACTTACAGCTAAACACAGACATGGGTACCCAACAGATCATTCGGGGGAGGGGAGGGGGAAGAATCGTCTCGCTCACCAGAAAGTAGTCGTCCGTGAAGTGAAAACGTCCTGAAACGCGTGCGTGTCACGTCAGTTGCCAGCACCCAGCTTTGCCGTGCACCCTCTCGCGAACAGCCTTGAATGCCAGTCGAAGTCTGGAGGGCACCGAGATCATCCATCGCGGTTTAACCCCCGCCCTAATTAAAATCTCATCGAGATAACATTGGTGCTTTGCCGAGGGTGTGCTCCCCACTCAGCTAACCACGTGACCTCTGGTTAAACGGTGGTTTGGATTAAATTAAACGTCTCTGGTTAAAATTAGACGGTGGACACTGGAACTCGTGGTTGACTGAGTGGCGTTTGTGGTTCTAAAACAACCCACTGTACACAACGTTAATTGTGAGCGGTGGCCCCGGTCTGGCTCTACCGAGGACAACCGAGATTAATCCCCTGAGTGACAAGCTGGTGTCTCGGTACCCGTGGCCGCAACAATATGTACAGCAGAGGATAGCAAGGAATTTGTGGGGTGTGGCAAAAGGCAAGTAATTTACAAAAGCAGACAGAGCAGACTTATCCCGTTCGAACGTCCACAATCTTAACTTATGCTACGACAGGTGCCATCACATACATACACACACACACACACACACACACACACACACACACACACACACACCACACACACACACAACCTGAGGAAGATTAGATGGAGTTCAGAAAGAAAGAGCATATGAGGACAAATGGCATCACATCCTGGCACGGTCGGCCGACCAACGCAGCCCAGTACGCTGAAGGAGAGGTAGGAGGGAGAAATACTGGTGTCTAAGGTGTGGGAGTGGGAGGTGAGCTGTAGTGCCAGAGGAAATGGGATTGCGAGTCAGTAATGATGCTCTTTTGTGCGTCCAAAGGGGAGGAGATAGAGGAGTGGAAAGAGAGAGGAAAAAATATGCGTGAGGCAACAGATCCCTAACCTAGTCGTGCATAGGTCTGTGAGTGTAGTGTGTAGTGTAGGTCTGTGAATGCTCCGCTTGAGCATTCCCACCTTGAGAGTTGGCACGTTATCTACAGCTTAGTCACTTTGCCGGGGCTCGTGGCAACGTACGCTCAGCACTGGTCCTCAGAAAGAAGAACGTCTCAGTCGCACACCAACCGCGAATGAAGAGCCAGTGAAGGGCAGAGGCAACGAGGAGCAGCCAACACAGAGCTGAGAGGAGCAGAGAAGAAGAGGGTGAAGCAGAGAGCGAGCTGCTCCGCGCTCCTCCTTTTATAAGCCCCGGGCTAAGGGTGGGGTGACGACCCGAAGGCAATGCGCTGTGACCCAAAACCCGCTCCTCTATTGGGCCACAGTGGCCCTATAGCCATGCCATGCCAGGCTCTCGCGGCCAGAAATGGTCTCATTTGCCCATCCGGCTCACCACGGCCCGGAGCTCCTGACTCAGCGTAGGGTATGAGCCGACACCCCGGCCCTGAACGTGCTCCAAGTGCAGTCTGGATGCGGAATAGCAATGCACACCCGCCACCCATGGGCCCCCTCTCATGAGCCAAAATGCATACCCGGGCCCTGAAACAAACTCCTGGATCGCAGTTCCTGCGACCACTCCTCGCCGCCCCTGTCTTGCCGTGTTCTGGCGACTGGACGAGGGTCGTATCAATCCTCCGTGCTCACCTGGTACATCCCCGGCGAGATGCGGTCGAGTTGTTCACGTCCGTTGCTCGTCCCCGCGTCGCACGGTTCGAGGACAGCCCGAGTCGTGCAGCACGCCTCTGTTTATTGGCGAATTGTAGCGATGCAGACGTAAGAGGGGGTGTGGTAATATTTTTCCCCTGTGCGGGTGGTGTTGGTGGTCGAAGTGGTGAAGTTTGGTGAGCGAGGGGTGAAGCAAGGTGAGATGCTGTTGGACATTGGCCCACAGATTTGAATGAAATAATGGCGTGCTATGCGTGTGCTGTATAATGTGTAGTGTGCTTGTTGGAGGGAGCTTGGTGGTGGTGGTTCCAAGCCACGGGAGGCATCGTGGTGTGTTTGCTATTCAATCGCATATTGCATGGCGTGTGTGCTTGCTTGCTTGACTTTTACCATGGATAAAATGAAAGGGTTGGATGTAAAATCAGAGTAGGAGACAGAGATATAGTTAATCGACCTAGCTATTAATAGACCAAGGGACTATATAATAACATAGGGACTATACACAACTTCCAAAGGGATTTTGTACAACTTCCAAAGACACTAATACACCTAGCTATAAATAGACTATGTAATAGACCTCGAAAAGGGGGGAGGAGCTCCTTGTGAGCCAACGGCCATCCATATCTAGTGCCCAACTGTGTCTGCGGACGTCCTCCTGCAGTTGGGTTACCATTTTATCAGGAGGGTGGTGACAGGATTTGCACTCCAGCCACCGACCGTAAAACACTTCATTCCGCAAAACATGCCAAAAGCAAAAGGAAATCTGAAAACCCACTCCGTGGGAGTACCTCCTCCGCAGCTGCCCTTCGCAGGGCAGCTCATCGGATGACGGGATTGGGGCAAAGCCTTCGGAACCCCCAATCTTTGATGATAGGAGGGAAACTATGGGGTAACCTTCCAGGGTCAGATTGCGGTAGTGTGTGTCGGGGTGGTGCTGAGGTGTCATCCACCTCCTTGGCAATCTCCTTGGGCTAATCTTAGGCAGTCCCTTCGGGTGGATGCCTGGAATGTCCTATCCCAAAGAGAGGATGATCACCTGTCTCTGTTATAATCTGAACTGAAGTATTTGGACAGCGGTATTGCAGCACTCTCTGAGGTTCGGAGAACAGATTGTGGCGAGATGATGGTGGGTGGTTACACCTACTATTGGTCTGGTCGCTCTGACGATAACCATGCCCAAAGAGTTGCTGTAGCTGTGTCCAATAATCTGACTCCAATGATAATTGAGGTAACACCAGTCAACGAGCATATTACGAGACGAAGGATTCGTCACTCCTTGGGTGTCATTTCCCTGGTCTCTGTATATGCTACGACTAAGGCGAGTGATCTCACCATGAAGGATGCATTATATGCCACGCTCGACTCTGTGGTGGATCAGTGCCCCATGCAAGATACTCTTCTCATCTTGGGGGATTTCATTGCATCGACTGGAACTGAAAGCGATGGTTATGAGACATGTGTTTGTCCCCATGGGCCTGGAACTGTGAACCAGAATAGCACTAAGTTCCTTGGCTTTGCAAGAAGTCATGGACTTATGGTGGCTGGATCATAGTTTCAGCGCCCACAGGCTCATTGCTGGACTTGGTATTCCA
>CM068954.1:100205269-100216175 GCA_035128595.1 Eptatretus atami
GTGTTTTATAGAAAGCTTCCTTTCCTTGTCTAATGGGTAAATCAATGTAAATGCGCTGCGATTTGTTTTGGTAGGAGGATTTCTTGTCGTTTCAACTACAACAACAGAGCGGACCACTCCAGCTCGGAATGAAAAACAAGCAGAAACCTTCAGCTCCCGGCGTCCCCCGTGCGCTTAGTGGGGAGAGGTCAACTCCCACCCCCTGAACACCAAGCGGAGACCCTCAGCTCCGGCGTCTCCACGCGCTTAGTAGGGGAAAGTTAAGCCCCACCACCGTTTTGATTGGAAAAAGCGCCAAGTGGGGAGGGGTTGAGCCCCGCCTAGAAGATGGCGAAACGAATGCTGTCTGAGCGAGCGCGCCGGGCAGGATAAAAGGAGCAGAGGATCCTCGCAAGAAGGAGTCTCTGGAGTCTGCCTGGCTGGGCTGGTTGTCGCCGTCATCTTCTTCCTCCTCCTCCGCATGGTCGCGAGCTTGGACACCACCTCGTCTCACCTCAGCCGGGTCGGCAGCGCTGGCCCGTCCTTCGGCCACCTAAGCCCCCCCCCCCCGGGAAGGAGTGGACGCCCAGCCGCGTGCTCGCGGCCAGGTAGCCAGCTACCCTGATCTTCAGCCGACTGTCCTCCGGGCTGGAGGTCCAAATAAAAACCTTTCAGTCCAATTCTTTGGGTGTGCGTGTGTGTGTCCGTGGGCCCGTCCGTAAGTAGTGAACTGTATAAGTGCTTTCTCGCTGTATATCATTGCCTTGCTTTATTCGGTTTAATTCTGCTTCTTACGTGCTTCCCTAATTCCCCCCATTATTGTTGTATAAATAAACCCCCATTTGTTAAATGTTTTCAGCTCGTTCGTGTCCATTCTTGCATTGACTGAGCGTGTCGCGTGTGGGGAAAATTAGCAAGGCCGTTGTGCGCGCCGTAAGGGGACATCTGGACCGACGGTTCTCGGCGATTAAACCGTGAATCGCAGACGGAACGAGCGCGCTAAGCGGCTCGTTTTCGTACGAGTTCCGTCGAGGGTGTGAGACTCGGTAGATCACCACGTGGTCTCTAGGTATTTTGAAGATTTGGAAATAACCCTGTACCACGTGGTGGAAATATTGACCCTTCACGGTCCAAAAGGGACCCGTACTCTGCGGACTTTTCGAACATATGATCTGAATTCGGGCGATCGGTCGAGCCGACTCTACTGCTCCATCTGGTGGTCGTGCTCACGGCCGACCCCGCAACAATACAGTCCTTAACTAAAACGGCACTTGGTGAGCACCTACCTCCGTCAGGATGAACAGTTTGTTTTGTATACCACTGATATACCGATCTGCATCCGGACCTTAACCAAATTCTAATCGGCTTGTTTTTGTCACATTCCCAACTCCTCCATCAAGTTTTGTCATAATCCATCCATAACTATTTGAGATACCATGCTATATCTAGTTTTTGGCCCTATCACTCAATGGTGAAGAATCATTTAAGAATTCTAGTATCCAGATCCGGATCTTCACCAAAATCTATTCAATTTGTCTTGCCACCACACCCAACCTGTACACCAAATTTCGTCCGAATCCATCCATAACTTCTTGAGATATCCTGGTCACAGACAAACAGACAGGCAAACAAACAAAACAAACAAACAGGGCTGTGTAAACATAACCTCCACCTTCGGTGGCGGAGGTAACAACGAGGATTCAGTGGAGTCAAGAGGGGCAAATAAGCATTGCTTTAAGTCACAAGATCCAGCAAGATCTAGAAAAATCCAGAAAGATCCAGCAAGATCCGACGTGGGCCGACATTTACGCGTTGACGTCCAGTGCGGATGTTGTGGATGGAGCCTGGATTCGGCCATCTTGTCCTTTCTGCACCATACACATGCCGGTGATTAAAGTTTGATCTGATGGATAACCGACACCTGTTTTGATTGGACTCTCCGTTTGTGGGAAAAGACTCGAGTAAATCTTTCTCAATTGGCGCTGTCTTTCACCGACACTGATCAATGCATCTTGGACGACTCTCCATCTGCTCTGTTTGGAAAATAATCCTAAACCTAACCTGGATCCACTGATGGTTCGGTGCTTCCAAATCAGTCCCACATCAAGCATTACACTGGGTGCTTTTCCTTTGTCTTTCCAGCGGTAGGCAGGATAGGAATTTGGAATTTGTTCAGGAGGCAGGTGATATATTTCGAGCTGTTCAAGCTGTATTATAATTTGCCACGAGTTTCCTTACAAAATTCCCTTATATCCGGTGGTACAGCTGGAGCATTTATTTTCTTCCAAAATTCAGATTCCATGGGAGCTTTAACATCCCCTCAATGGAGGCCGTTCACCCTTTACGCAGGTCTACCCTTGACCTACGGCCATGGGGTTCGCATCGCCCTGAAACTGGAAATGGAAAAAAGGCAGAGATCTAATGGCATTTGAAAGGGGCATGATCGTGGGTGCCCGTCGGGTAGTGCCACAGTAGCAAGAACGGTCACGTTGTTAGGGTGTCGTTCCAAGACGTCGGTCATCAGAGTGCACCAGTAATGGCAACACCAGGGCAGGGTGGTCGCCAAGAGGGAGAGCTGTGGACAAAAGCATTTGGTGACCGACAAAGGAAAAAGGCACTTATGGAAATGCTCATCAACTCGGACCAAAGTCAAACGGTCGCTCAAATGACGGAAACGTACAACACAGGACAACCGGCACAGATCTCCACAATGTGAAGAACCCTGCAGCGAATGAACTACCACTGTTGGAGACCTTTACGCAAACTCCTCATATGGGATCTGTTATAAGTTCCCAACGGTGAGGTCTAAATGTTGCATACATCACATGTCCCCGTTTTAGTTTGGTGATTACCAAAAGTTCATACACAACATTTTGTGTCAAATGTGAAAACAAATATGAAAATATCAAATGGAGAAAACCATGGATAATATTTTTGCAAATATGTGAATCAACACAAAACGGTGCTAAGTTTAGGAAAACTAGAATAACACAACTTGATCAGTCAGGGGCAAACTGCGCCGATGCAACAAGTTGACTTTGACTGCCAATCCTAGGTCCATACAATCACGGCGTTTCTTGATTCTGGCTGATCGGAGTGGCAGGTGTGCAGGAGAATTAGTGTCACTGTTTGCAGGTGGAATGGCATCACTATCAGGTGTGAGTGGATCAAAGACGCCCGTTAGAGGCACAACATTCCCAGGTGCAGGCACACAATGGATTGTTGCTGTTCAGGCAACGACATAACGTTCAACGTTCAGGCATAACGACAGGCAGTATTGGAGCTTCGATGGGGCTGCAATGAGGGGAGACAACGTGATCCTGGTGCCGACGAACAACCCGGCCATCATACAAGCATATTGCATGCGACAGTGGCCCAGGTTTGTCTATGTCACCAGGCAACCGAACAGCACCTGCGCCAAAGGAGAACACTGGATCCCCGCGGTGTGAAGTGAGTGGCCCGTTGCTGACTTGTCGTGATGTAATTCTGGTTAAGTTGGCTCTAGTACACTTGAGAAGATATATCTGGATTCAGACGGTTCAGGTTGGTCCTTGGGTGTCGTTTCATCAGTGATTCTGATGGTGTTACTCCTGTCATACCATGAGGTGTAGTAGATACTTAAAGAGCAGACGTGAGAGCCTGGTTTCAAGGTTTCCATCCTGCAGTTTGTGTAATCCAGACTTGATGACTCCAACTGAATGTTCGGCCAGGCCATTGGAAGCTTGGTGTTGTGGACTGACAAATTTCTCTGATACCATTCCTATGTGAGAATTTGGCGAATTCCAAGCTTGAGAAACATGCACCATTATCACCAACGATAACTCTGGGCAAGCTGTGTGGAGTAAAACAACGTCTCAGTTTCTCCATTGTTCTAGCTGATGAAGTACCATACTATGTTGCGTTAGCATCAATCCACTTTGAGTGAGCATCGGTGACAATTAGTAGCATCTGACCGTTCACTGGTCTGACAGTCACACTGAACTTGATGCCAACGTTTTGGTGGGCCATTCCCAGGGATGCAGCGGTGCCTTCACTGGTGCATTCCTAGTGCTTTGGTGGCGGTGGCAATGTTGAACCCACTGTTCAGTATCAATGTCTAGATTTGGCCACCATCCATAATTCCCAGGACATTGTTGGTGACTGTTAAAGATCTCACGGTGTCCTTCCCAAAGAGTAGGCGAGCTATCTCCGGCACCCTTAACAAATTACAAATTCCTGCCCTAAATGATTGCTGGGAAGGCAATGGCAAACTACCCAGTGTAAACTTTGCAAAGAGCCAGGATAGTTCAACAGTTAATCTGTTAATGGGATGACTGCAGAACATGCTAAAATTATTGTACTGGTTTATTTTAGCAGAACATGCTAAAAAACATGTACTGGTCCATGCTAAAATTATTCCACACAAACGCATGCTGCAGTGTATTCTTTCGCGTTCGGCCACCAGAATTCCTTTTTCCAAACCTTATCCATGGGAACGTGCTTATTGGCTACCTGAAGGCCAGCTAAGGAAGTTTTACTCTCCTATGTTCTTCAGGCTCTTAAGCAGTGAGTGTAACACCGAAGAGATCACAAAAAGGTGGCATGTTGGCGCACTAAAGGCATTTCACCATTGAGTGGCTTCCTTATTCTCTCTCTTATACTTACTGAGATATCTGAGCTAAAGGACCTGAATGTTGAGTGTGATCATGGCTTCCAGATTCGCAACAGTATTTCAATGGATGGTTGGGCCCAGTGCTTCTCCAGTGCTCATTTGAATTTGTTAATGGAGGTTGTTTTGATGACATATTCAGGAAGCACATTTCAGTTGTTTATGCCCGTGACAGAGAAAGTATTTTGCCTGATTTTCATTCTGCAATGCTTCATCCTCACTTTCTTGACATGGCCTCTGGTTCTTGAGCCTTCGTTCATTTCAAGGAATTTCTGGGTGTCAATTTCCTTTTCTGGAATTTCCTTGCATTATTTTGAATATTTGGGTGAGCTCCACTCATTGTCTGCTCTATACCAGTCTAGGAAGATTCAGTGCTCTCTCTCGGTGTCAGGATACTCTTGGTGTCTGAGATCTGTCAAGAGCCTGATTGCCTTCTGTTGGACTTTCTCAAGTAGATATTCATCTTGCATGTAAAAGGGACCATACTGAGTTGCAGTATTCAAGAGTTGGTCTTTCTATGGTTTGATATAATTGAAACAGCCCCTTTTTCCCCCCAGTGCTGAGAATGATCTTGATTGTTCAGTTTCATGTTCACTCTCTTCCCTACGTCTGCAGCATGAGAGATGAATGACACACACACACACACACACACACACACACACACACACACACACACTTTAAGGCCATATTTCTCTGCAAGAGTGGGGGTTAACCTTGCAGGCCCATGACAATCATGGTTCCCTTTTTGAGGCAACGTTTTATGGCTGGATGCCCTTCCTGCCGCCAACCCTTTAGTCGCCTCTTACGGCACACAGGGATACGGTGTACCTATTCTAACCGAGGCACACACACCAGGACCAGTACACTGGTACTCATTTCGCCAACCTCGGAAGGATGACAAGCTGAGTCGACCCCACCTGGTGTTAATTCAGCAGCCAACGGGGCTCAAACCCAGGACTCGAGGATCGCAAGCCAGCCACCCTCACCACTAAGCCAACACCAAGCTTAGATGAATGACAAACAAAACACCAAATCTTTCTTCATTCTCGGTTTTGATTTTACTTGTGCCTGAGTCATTTTCTGTGGTGTAGGCAAACTTTTGGTTGCTGTTCCCATAGTGGACCACTTTTCATTTGTTCTCATTGAATGGGAGCTGCCATGTTCAGGACCAACCTGTAGATGCATTCTCATCTTCTTGCAGGGCTTCTACTTCAGCCTGTGTATGAACTGCCCTATGGTTTTGTGCCATCTACAAACAGGTGTAACTCAGAATCCGCAGAACCTGGGAGGTAATTGATGAAGATGATAAACAGCACTGGGTCCAGTAAATTGCCCCATGGATTGCCACTTGTATTCTCACTTAGCTGTATTCTGACATCCTTTCCAAGTAACACAACCCTTTTGTGTTCGTTCAGTCAGGTATGTTTCGATTCATCTTGGTATATATATACCCAAGTTTCAGTAGGAGGCATTTGTGTGACACTGTCGAAAGGCTTTGCGATAGTCTAGGTAAATACAGTCTTCGCTGTGACCATCATCCACCTCTCTTGTCCGATGCTCAAGAACTTCCAAAAGTTGTGTGGAACATGATTTACCATCGGCTGCTTGTCACTAAAAGGTTGATGTGCTCTCAGTGTTGTACCAGCGATTTTCTGAGAATCTTCTCCATTATCTTGCATGCAACTGAGATCAGACTTCCAGGTCTGGAGTTGGAAGGGTCGCTCTTCTTTCCCTTCTTGGAGATCGTTCCAACACAAGCTTTCTTCCACATCTGTGGGACACTTCTCTCCTTCATTAGCTTAGTGAAATGACTTGGAGTAGTTTGCAGATTTCCTGGTGACATTCTTTCAGTACTCTTGAGTGCATGCCATTTGGACCTGGAGATTTGTTATCGAGTTGGGCGAGAAGGTTGTCTACCTCATTGTCAGTGAATTCAATCTCAGTTAGAGCAGCTTCTACTGCACTCCTTTCCATGACTGGCATTTCTGTTTCATCACCTATATGTACACACTTCCTAAAAATTGTGTTCAGAACCTCTGCTTTCTCCTGGTCGTTCCTTGCCCAGAGTGCGTCTGAGTTCTGAAAATCAGGAATGCCCGCTTTTTTTCTTATATATGCTCTAGGCTCGTGGAAGAGCGATTACACAGAACACCCTCATCCTCTCTACTCTTGCACCATCACCAACTCTACCCTTCCAACCTCACCCTCACTACCCTTCCACCCTCACCCTCTCTCGACCCTTCCACCCTCACCCTCTCTACCCTTCGCAACCTCACCCCACTACCCTTCCACCCTCACCCTCTCTCGTACCCTTCCACACCCTCATCCTCTCTACCCTTCCACCATCACCCTTCTCTACCCTTCCAACCTCACCCTCACTACACTTCCACCCTCACCCTCTCTCGACCCTTCCACCCTCACCCTCTCTCTACCCTTCCACCCTCACCTCTCGCTACCTTCCACCCTCTACACTTTCACCATCACCAACTCTACCCTTCCACCCTCACCCTCTCTCTACCCTTCCACCCTCACCCTCTCTACACTTCCACCATCACCAACTCTACCCTTCCACCCTCACCCTCTCTCTACCCTTCCACCCTCACCCTCTCTACACTTCCACATCACCAACTCTACCCTTCCACCATCACCCTCTCTACCCTTCCAACCTCACCCTCTCTCTACCCTTCCAACCTCACTTTCTCTCTACCCTCATCCTCACCCTCTCTCTACCCTTCCACCCCCATCCTCACTCTACCCTTCCACCCTCACTCTACCCTTCCACCCTCACCCTCTTTACCCTTCCACCTCGCCCTCTCTCTACCCTTCCACCCCCTTCCTCTACCCTCACCCTCACCTCTCTCTACCCTTCCACCCTCACCCTCTCTCTACCCCTTACACCTCACCCTCTCTCTACCCTTCACCCTCACCCTCTCTATACCCTTCCACCCTCTCTCTCTCTACCTTCCACCCTCACCCTCTCTACACTTCCACCATCACCAACTCTACCCTTCCACCCTCACCCTCTCTCTACTCTTCCACCTCACCCTCTCTACACTTCACCATCACCAACTCTACTTCCACCATCACCCTCTCTACTTCCAACCTCACCTCTCTCTACCTTCCAACCTCACCTTCTCTCTACCCTTCCATCTCACCCTCTCTCTACCCTTCCACCCCATCCTCACTCTACCCTTCCACCCCTCACTCTACCCTTCCACCCTCACTCTACCCTTCCACCCTCACCCTCTTTACCCTTCCAACCTCGCCCTCTCTCTACCCTTCCACCCTCACCCTCTCTCTACCCTTCCACCCTCACCCTCTCTCCTACCTTCCACCCTCACCCTCTCTCTACCCTTCCACCCTCACCCTCTCTCTACCCCATCCTCCTCTACCCTTCACCCTCACCCTCTCTCTACCCTTCCACCCTACTCCCTCTCTACCCTTCCACCCTCACCCTCTCTCTACCCTTCCACCCTCTCTCTCTCTACCCTTCCACCCTCACCCTCTCTACACTTCCACCATCACCAACTCTACCCTTCCACCTCACCCTCTCTCTACCCTTCCACCCTCACCCTCTCTACACTTCCACCATCACCAACTCTACCCTTCACCATCACCCTCTCTACCCTTCCAACCTCACCCTCTCTCTACCTTCCAACCTCACCTTCTCTCTACCCTTCCATCCTCACCCTCTCTCTACCTTCCACCTCACTCTACCCTTCCAACCTCACCCTCTTTCCCTTCCAACCTCACCCTCTCTCTACCCTTCCACCCTCACCCTCTCTCTACCCTTCCACCCTCACCCTCTCTCTACCCTTCTCACCCTTCACTCTACCCTTCCAACCTCACCCTCTTACCTTCCAACCTCACCCTCTCTCTACCCTTCCACCCTCACCCTCTCTCTACCCTTCCACCCTCACCCTCTCTCTACCTTCCAACCTCACCTCTCTCTACCCTTCCACCCTCACCCTCTCTCTCTCTACCTTCCACACCATCCTCTCTCTACCCTTACACCCTCACCCTCTCTCTACCCTTCCACCATCACCAACTCACTTTCACATCATCACCAACTCTACTCTTTCCACCATCACCAACTCTACCCTTCCACCATCACCCTCACTACCCTTCCACCCTCACCCTCTCTACCCTTCCACCCTCACCAACTCTACCTGTCTACCCTCACCCTCTCTACCCTTCACGAATCATCAACTCTGCCCTTCTACCCTCACCAACTCTACCTTTCTACCCTTCCACCCTCACCAACTCTCCCCTTCTGACCGTAATCTCCACTGTCACCAACTCTACCTTCCACCCTCACTACCCTTCCACTCTCACCCTCTCTACCCTTCCACCTCACCCTATCTACCCTTCCACCCTCACCAACTCTACCCTTCCACCTCACCAACTCTACCTGTCTACCCTCACCCTCTCTACCCTTCCATGAATCACCAACTCTGCCTTCCACCCTCACCAACTCTCCCTTCTGACCATAACCTTCCACCATCACCAACTCTACCCTTCCACCATTACTCTCACTACCCTTCCACCCTCACCCTCTCTACCCTTCCACCATCACCCTCTCTACCCTTCCAACCTCACCAACTCTACCTGTCTACCCTCACCCTCTCTACCCTTCCACGAATCACCAACTCTGCCCTCCTTCCACCCTCACCAACTCTCCCTTCTGACCATAACCTTCCACTCTCACAAACTCTACCCTTCCACCATCACCCTCACTACCCTTCCAACCTCACCAACTCTACCTGTCTACCTCACCCTCCCACCTTCACCCTCACCAACTCTACCTTTCTACCCTTCCACCCTCACCAACTCTCCCTTCTGACCCTAATCTCCACTCTCACCAACTCTACCCTTCCACCCTCACTACCCTTCCACTCTCACCCTCTCTACCCTCACCCTCACCCTCTCTCTACCCTTCCAACCTCACCCTCTCTCTACCCTTCCACCCTCACCCTCTTCTCTCTACCCTTCCACCACCATCCTCTCTCTACCCTTACACCCTCACCCTCTCTCTACCCTTCCACCATCACCAACTCTACCTTTCCACCATCACCACTCTACCTTCCCCACACCAACTCTACCCTTCCACCATCACCCTCACTACCCTTCCACCCTCACCCTCTCTACCCTTCCACCTCACCAACTCTACCTGTCTACCCTCACCCTCTCTACCCTTCCACGAATCATCAACTCTGCCCTTCTACCCTCACCAACTCTACCTTTCTACCCTTCCACCCTCACCAACTCTCCCCTTCTGACCGTAATCTTCCACTGTCACCAACTCTACCCTTCCACCCTCACTACCCTTCCACTCTCACCCTCTCTACCCTTCCACCCTCACCCTATCTACCCTTCCACCCTCACCAACTCTACCCTTCCAACCTCACCAACTCTACCTGTCTACCCTCACCCTCTCTACCCTTCCATGAATCACCAACTCTGCCCTTCCACCCTCACCAACTCTCCCCTTCTGACCATAACCTTCCACCATCACCAACTCATATCCCTTCACCATTACTCTCACTATACCTTCCACCCTCACCCTCTCTACCCTTCCACCATCACCCTTTCTACCCTTCCACCGCTCACCAACTCTCCCCTTCTGACCCTAATCTTCCACTCTCACCAACTCCTACACCTTTCCCACCCTCTCTACCCTTCCACCCTCACCCTCTCTACCCTTCCAACCCTCACCCTCTCTAACCCTTCCACACCTCACCACTCTATACCTGTCTACCCTCACCCTCATTCCACCACTCACCCTCTCCCATCCCTCCACGAATCACCAACTCTACCTGTCTACCCTCACCCTCATTACCCTTCCACCATCACCAACTCTCCCCTCCAAAAGATGCTAAAATAAAAGATAACGGACAAGGAAACAATTAAGGGGATTAAAAGGACAGTTGTAAGTCTGTTCCACGACAAGAAAAGAGAAGGGATGAGGAGAAAGATTACAAACGTAAATTAAGAGGTGAAGGCGAAGCAGGAGAATAATGGAGTTTGAAGAAGAAAAAAAATTGGATAAACAAGAAGGCGTATTGAAGAAGAAGAAGAAGAAGAAGAAGAAGAAGAAGACAATTGCACATTGAGGAACAAGTCAAGAACAAGTGATATTAAAAGAGGGAGAAGAAAATATATAAAGACAAAATCGTTGGGAGATATTAACGTAACGTATGATTAGAGTAGATAAAGGGTTTGAAAAAATAATATAAGTGGAAGGGGGTGAAGACGGCGATGAGAGGAAGAGGAAGAATA
>CM068954.1:100237696-100248354 GCA_035128595.1 Eptatretus atami
ATCTTCGTCGGTGGATCGGTCAGATTGAAAAGCATCGTATCCAGCGCTTCGATCCTAGCGAATCCCTCGTTGCCTACCGGCTTGTTTGATCTTTTCTTCCCCCGTTAAACCACCCCAAACCCACCTCCTTAAAATTCCCTGCTTTCCTTCCTAAAAGTCCCTGTAATGTCCATCTTGTGTACCCCGTGTTCCCCGCCCCATCCCTCTCCCGTCCATAGATCTCCTAATGTCGCTGTTCCCCACTGTTTTGTCCTTCCCACTCTCGCCCCTCTTGTCTCATGCCCCCCTTGATGTGTGTTGTGTGTTAGCTCTCATATGAGTCTCAACAAGGTATACAAAAAAAATAAAAACACGAAGCTTTGGCTGATCAGAACAAAATTGCCCTCTCTAGATAGCCTCTAGAGCAAGGCGCATTTCGTTTGATTTACATCATACCCCTCCGGGATAAAGGTCAGTGTCAAATTGCGATCGGAAAAGAATAATGTGGTGTTTTTGTCCATTCAATTTTGCCAATGCGGAATCTCAGACCGCTTGGCCTTCCAAGATGTTCTTGCATCATAATAGTGTACCTGCACTGAAGTTGTGCACCCGATATTTGATTCGTGTTCTTGACCTACTTTTTTCAGATTGTGACCGAATTAACAAATAACAACGTTTTTGATCACAACTTGAATAATTTTCTTCTGATTTTCATGATGAGTTTTATGGTTAGACTAGTTTAAAAGCCCCTCAAAAATGACGGATTGGAATTATTTTATTTGAAATATTCAGAGACTGGAAGATATTTTTTGTAGCAAGAAAAAGCATTATTTTAAAACACTACATGCACAAATGTTACTCTATTTTCTTTATCTTCTGGGACCTTTCATTTTGAGGGTACAGCCTCGTGAGCATGCCAAAGCTTGAAGTCTCGGCCTAGCGTCAGGTGTGCTTATATCTTCTTTATTTATTTGACATCACACGTATGTAAATGAACGCTCGTTTTACTCTGCGCGCATTACACATCACGTGCAGCGAATTTCACCTCCCTGCGCCTTGTATTTATTGTTATTTTTAAAAACGCTTCTGAACACCGCCATTTGAGGCCCGGTTGCAAGTCACCGTCTACATTTCCAAAACAAGAGACGTCATTGCTCTTTCATGGAAAATGTTTTTCGAGTTTTTTTTTTTAATCCTGAAAAAAATCGAACATAGTGAACTCAGAGTCGTGTTAAAAGATTGGCCTTTAAAACCCTTCTTAAATCGTCCTTATGAAGGGGGACAGACAAATACACAAACACACAAATATACATTGTGTTTTATAAAGGTAGATTGTAGATGGGACACATTTACTTGATTTACACTCTTATCCCTAAATGATGAAGGTCAAGGTCATATGTTGGCTGGGAGAAGCTTACCTTTGGTGATCGCTTTGTGATCCCCAGATATCTTGTTTTAATGAAGGTGGGTTTTAAAATAAAATACAGTGGCTTGCAAAAGTATTCACCCCCGACCAATAATTGGTCACATTTAGATGAATTACAACTTATGTAGAAACATCTTTTCCAACTGAACTTTTTATTCTTAACTGAAGAGACCAAACTAAACCCAGGTGTAGTGGGAAAGAGGTTACATGTCGGGAATACCTCCAAAAAACATGTACAAATCAAAATTCACTGGTTGTAAAAGTATTCAGCCCCTTAGGTCAGTATTTGGTGGAAGAACCTTTTGCAGCAATGACTGCCATGAGTATTTCTGGGTCGGTCTCTTCCAGCTTTGCACAGTGAGATGGTGAAATATTTTCCCATTCCTCACATGAAAATTTCTCGAGTTCTGCCAAGTTTGATGGGGATCGTCGACGGACTGCAATCTTCAAGTCTCACCATAAATGTTTAATTAAGTTCAAGTCAGGACTTTCACTGGGTCCACTCAAGAACATTTATTTTCTTTTTATTCAGCCACTCCGGTGTAGCTTTAGCTTTGTGCTTCACATCATTGTCCTGCTGAAATGTGAATCTCCTACCCAGTTTCAGATTCATGGCTGACTCAAGCAGGTTTTCATTAAGGATTCTCCTGTACGTTGTACCGCCCATCGTCCCTTTGATCCTGACAAGCTTGCCAGTCCCTGTTGATGAAAATCAGTCCCATAACATGATCCTGCCACCACCATGCTTGATAGGGATGGTGTTGACTTGGTGATGTGCAGTGTTAGGATTGCACTAGATGTAACACTTTTAATTTCAACAAAAAAGTTGTTTTTGTCTTGTCTGACCACAAAACTTTTCTCCACATGCCTACAGTATCATTAAGATGATTTTTTGCAAACTCCATACGATCTTTTAGATGCGTCTTTTTCAATAATGGCTTCATTATTGCCACCTGTTCATAGAGGCCAGCTTTGTGAAGGGAACGTGATATTGCTGATTGATTGAACACTGATCCCCATCTCGTAAATAGATCCTTACAGATTTTTCAAAGTCATTGTTGGATTTACAGTGACATCCCGAACCAGTTTCCTGCTTGCCCTCACAATGGAATAAATGTTTAAAATGTGCCCATTCTCTTGACAATAAAATTCTCATATGCTCGCTTTTTGTACCTGTTTGGAAGGTTACCTGTGTTCTCCGAAAGACAACGTATTTGGGATAGAGTTCACGCGATTCAAGATTCGGGACCTGGACACTGGCACCGTTCTATTCGAGATCACCAAGCCTCCCCATGGTAATGTCCGTGTGATAAATGGCCAAATGGTTATTGCTTCGTGACGATGAGCATCGATACTGTTTCCCAAATGTTCTTCTGTGCATGCGTGCGATGAAATGTTAAGTGGTGCGTTTATTAAAAGGCCAAGACAATGCCTCCCAACCTTCACGGACGAGCAGACAGTCGCCATAGTTACGGTATAAATATAGAACACAACGTGTTTAGTTTGTCTTTTTGCAAACCCTTTGGGATCACGATGTGAGAGGAAATGGTTCAATAAGGAATAGGTTTTAAGAATAATTTCAATTGTGTTCGAATCGTACCAAAAACAGCAATTTATTTCCTTTAAATTCGAGTGTGCTCTGTCCGAGCATGACTGTGTTTCCATGGTGGCACATTTTGGCAGGACGAGGTGATGTCCCTGAGACCTTTGAGGATGTTGAAGATGATGGCGAGGCTGAGGAAGAATCGACTGCCGGACGTTTTGTTCGATACCAGTTCACGCCAGCATTTCTACGACTCCGCACCGTTGGGGCAACGTAACAAAGCACACGTTTCTGCACTGCACACCTCGTCACCCTCGTGCTCACGCCATATCGTCGGCACAGCGCTTTGGGGTATAAGATCAGTTAAAAGGTTGTACCCTATGACCAGGGCTCCCAGCTGTTTTTCTGTTTCCAGCTCTCTCGCGCTCTCTGCACACTTTATTTATCTATCAATGTGTATATTAATTTATTTCAAAACTCTGATCCAAGGCTGATGCCAGAACTTGTACACGTATGGGACAAGTGTATCAGGAGGCATTGGTGTATTTTAAACATGAATTACAGGGATATTAGTACTCATAGACAGTCTACGGGATTTGAACCGGGGATCTCGGAATCACGAGCAAATTGTTCAGCTGAGAGCGACAAAAGAACAAGTGAGCAAAGTGCTGACGAAACCCACACGTTCTTATTAGCATGGTGGAGCGATTGATATCAGGCGACGGCCATTTAAACCGAATGAGGTAACGTTGAGAGGTTGTGCACACAAACCACATTGTGTTCTCCACTTCCCTGAACCCCCCCCACACCCCCCACCCACTAGGGTGGAATTCTCTGTTGGATCGAAGCCTGTGCCTGCGTTCCGTATGATTGAACGCCATTACTTTGGTGATCAGCTCCTGAAAAGCTTCGATTTTGACTTTGGCTTTTGCATCCCCAACTCCCGCAACTCTGTGGAGCAGGTTTACGAATTTCCTGCTCTCTCTGACTCTCTCGGTGAGTTAACGCCAGCGGTCGGGCAGTCTCTACTGCATCAGTTATCAGAACCCACTTGCCCCCATTTTATTACCCTCGTCCATTCTCATGTCTATGGGTCAAACCTCTATCATTTGTTTACCTTCGACAACATAGTATTTGAATCCCCCTCCAATGGTAACATCTTCCATCTTGATCCCCTCCCTCGAATATCCAATCTTCTTCACCCCTCCCCTCATGTTATTTTTACAGTTGAAGAGATGATTGCTCGGCCATATCTCACACGCTCAGATAGCTTCTACTTTGCCAACGGAGTCCTGGTGATGCATAATAAAGCCGAGTATGCATACAATGGAGGGCAGTAGGCTTGCTGCCAATGTGCACCCTCGACAAAGCCAATGGTAATTGGAGGTGCGCCAGAAATGACGACCAAGCTGAATGATGTGTTTGTGTCTTCGCGGTTCTTGCTATTTCTGGTTACCGGAGGGAGAATAAGATCCAATTTTGTCTGGGGACCCAAATCTGCTGTCATTCCTAAAATAAGGCAAAAGTAGAGAGATTTGCACTGAAGAGCCATCTAGGTTGTCTCTATAGGGTAGTTTTAAAACAAGAAACACAAAATTTTATTTATTACTCTGCATTCCATCCAATGTTGGGCAAAGGAATATTGTCTCTAAACTCAGGTACTTATGAAATGCAATGCGAACCCATAAATTCTCTTGAAATGGTTTCGCACAAAACATGTTGACGTCTGACATGTCCCTCTGTTGGTTTGCTTTGATACCGCTGTCCCTTTCTACCCACTCACATGTCTCCACGGGATGGTACACAGGACATTTGGAGATAACCTGACACTTTTATACAGCTTATGCAGATTGTCACGATGAGCTGACTGGGGTGTGTTGGCTTCCTATATGTGTAATGCAATATGGCTTGCACACCTTAGAAATACCTTCTTTCCTTATCACCGGATAGGTTTGGAAAGTATCAAATTCGCAATGAGCCACAGCTCAGTACACTATCTCAAGAGTGAAAAGATCAATTGGATTATAAAACCAGTACAGAATATACATCCATCCATTGGGACCATACTCTGTGCAGAGCGTCGGTGCTGCCTAAGCAGTCTCTTGGGTTATTGGGCACAATCCTGGACGGGTTGCCACTCCGATGCAGACAGAATATACATGAGCCAAGCAAAAGTCATGGAACACATGGATTTTATTATTGTATAACAATCGTGGATACGTGGCTACTTGAGAAACCTTATCGTACCTACCTGTTCCTTAATCACAGCGTCGTCCCTTACCCTAATATAATTTGGAGGTAATAACTTCCACTCTGAGCACAGCAGAGTTTTCAGATTGGATAGCTGTTGTTTTTGACCCTGTATTTAAATATTCCAACACATTCCACAGGCCCCACCATTAGACTTTTAACAATCTCTCCTTGAGTTTGTTGCCCCACAAAACACATTTCCATGGTCTGAGTCTCTGGGATACCTGTTTGTGCATGGTCGTGCAACCCCATGCATTGACAACTGAAAAAAGGCTTGAATAGCTCTACCGTGACATTCCATGAAATGCAAGGTTTGATGAACTTCACTGCTGTTTGTTTGCCTGACTTTCCAATTCTTCTCCAAACCTGTCACCTCAAGCATTGGTGCAACAAAAGATTCATGTTTGTTCCACCTCTGCTGGAGGGTTCTCTTCCCTCTTCAGGTGATTGTTTTGACTTTCCCCTTCCCCCACCCCCAAAGGTCTTCCTTGTCAATAAACAAGGTTGATGTTTACCTGCGGTAGTTCCACTTCATGATGTTCTCTGCAAACAATTTTGGGATGGTTACGATGGTTGAAATAGTCCTCATTGAGCGACACATTTTCTGATGAATGCCCATCATTACTCGTCGTAACCCTAAACTCCTTCCTCTGAGAGTTGTTTCCTGAAATTGAGCAAAGGGATTGTTGCTTGTTTATGTTGTGCTGGTTGGTGACATTTCCTGTTCAGCAAATCTGCCATATTTGCAGGCATTTCTCACAATTGGGGTCAGGGTGCCTGTCCCATGACCTTTGGTCGGATCATGTACATCATTACCCTGAGAGATACCACATTGTCTTGAGATACGTACTGTATTGAAGTTGAACAATCATTCGAGCACAAGCATCCTCAGGAGACCAGGCGGTGCACCGGACATGCACGCAGATGCCCAAAACTCTTGTTTGAGAACTCGCATTAGAATTTACTAAAATTGACCCTTTGCTGCTGTTTGGTTGTCTCTGCCCCTCAAAAGACAAGTAACGTTAACAGTGTACCATTGCATAGTCCAAGCATTTTTCCAAAGCCACAGAAAGACGAAATGACAAAGGGCAATGGAACCGTTGTGGAATGCGAATGACTGAGGCAGCGGAGCAGGGTATCGATGAACTAGCGCTGCTTCTCTCTCTATTTGTAAGCAAATGGTTTGTGTGTTGGTAACCATGGTTCGAAATACACACTTCGTCTTAACCCAGTGTTGTAGCTTTGGAAAGTCAGGAAGTTATTTTGGCAAACCAATAAGTTGTTCAGCCATTCAGCCGCATTGTTAGCTAATTGGTGTTGCGTGACTGCACAGTGCTTGGAATCAGATGATTCTTCTGGCCGACATATGATCGTTTGTATTTTATCGTGAGCACGTTACTTTGATTAATATGTATCTACCGTGAGGAGTAGGTTTGCTTTGAGGTGTAACTGCCATTAGTGTCAGGGAAAGAATCGATTGGCGGATAATTAGGGATCAAACAATGTGACCACCAAGTTGTGCTGCGTTGTTCTTTATATCACAGATAAATTGTTCATAACTGAGCATGAGCAAATTTAGAAGCAAGAAGGCAGAAATGCATCATTGGGTGCAAGATTTGTGCCATTGCCAATACCAAATATACTGGGGAATTGGAAATTGAAGCAAATAACGAATTTCATGCAGAATGAGAAGGTGGTTATCTGTTTATTACATACATGGGAGTGGAATGGGGGCAGTAGAGGGATCGGCGTGGAAAGGGGGCTAATTGAGAGACCAGGAAGAGTATGATCAGAGACGTTAGTTGAGGTGAGGTGTGTGTGTGTGTGTATTACGTACGTCTATGAATTAATTACGTAATATTGGGATGTACCTTTTAGCCCTTTAGACTACCAAGACCCTGAAAGACCTCGAATCATTATTATTATTTGGGTTCCAAGGCTTCCAGGCTGGGAAACCTATTGTTTTTATTCAGCCTACCAAAAATGCCCCAAGGCTATGAAGACCAATGAAAATTTGATCCAATGGACCAACGGTCCCCCTGGTGTGTACAAAATGGGACATTGATTGGTTGGTTCATTGATTGGCAAAATGATTGCACAACAGCTCCCCTCCAGGCAACGGCCTGACCTCAGACCATCAGCTTGGATTCAGACCAGGGTCACTCTACCTGAGACGTGCTGCTTCTGCTCTCCCAACAATGGATGGAGGCCCTCAATCTCCGAAATGAGATCAAGGCAGTCTCTCGAGACATATCTCGAGCATGCGATACAGTCAGGCATCGAACCTTACTCTCCAAACTCTCTGCCTATGACATCCAAGGCCAACTCCACACATGGCTTACTGACTTCCTCTACTCTTGTAGCCAATGTGTGGCTCTCACCGGGATCCTCTCATCTCCCTCTGTCAAGACTGCAGTGCCCCAAGGCACTGTTTTGGGTCCTGTCCTATTCGTAATCTTCATCAACGATCTTTCTGACTGAAAAATCCTCTTTCTCTCTTTGCAAATGACTACACCCTCTGCTGTAACATCCTTCATCCTTTGGATGGGCATGTAACAGCCTCTTCCCTGTCTTCAGACCTTTATAGAATCATGAGCGGTCAAACATTTGAATGTCTTTTAATCCTCATATCTCACATTGTCTCGCTGAAAAGACCATCTGGGTAGTAATCTTCCCATTTACTTAACAATCCTCTTGAAGAAGTGCAATCATTCAAACTTTGGGGCCTCACTATCAGCTATAATCTTTCTTTGGCAAACCACATATCTAAGTTTGCCTCCAAAGCCAGTCGTGGCCTCCATCATGCAATGTCTTTCCTTGGCACATCTGAACTTTTATTTACCTACAAGGCCTTCATCTGCAACTTCATGGAGTACTGCTCTCCCATCGGGGCTGATGCCCCTTCATCACACCTTACTCAGGTTGATGCCGTAGAAACCAAGACCTTCAAAATCATTAGAATCTCCCATGATGAAGCTGAGTCTATGGGCAAAGATTACATGTCAGTGGTCTCTCTGGTCTTGCACCCTCTGCCCTTTTCATTCTGCCCCCCCTCCCTCAAATGTTTCTGCGGGGTGCACAAGGTCTGCCAGTAACCCTCTACTGATGAAACTCCAAAATCCAGACTCGCTGCTCTCCTCCACTCATTCGTTCATCGTCTCTTTTTTTTTCTCCCCTGCCCGTGGAACCAGCTTCCACATTCTCTGCAATCTCATTCTTCCCTCCAGGTCTTCAAGACAGCTAGCTGTTCATCACAATCTCAGATCATCCCCAACCAAAATCATGATCTTTTCTGTCCCCATTAACCCTCCCCAAGGCAACCTCTTTTTGGTTTCCAGTTTTCTTTCCACTTGTTATTGAGACTTTGCAGCTGTATCCATCTTGTTCACCTGTGTCCTCCCCTTGCCCTTGTTCTTTCCCACACACTCCTCTATCTTGTCTCTCAATCTTGCTGTTGGGTCCCCAATTCCCCTCTTCTCTTTCTATTGTTCTTTTCCTCCTGTTACATCCTGATTGTTCTGTGTTCTTGCTCCTCTATAAGTCCCAACACTATATACAAAAATTAAAGTTCCTGCAGTCTTTCACAAAGATATCTTCCCTCCTCTGGGCATGGCAATAATCCTTATCTGGTCAGGTAATAATGAGCCATCTTTCAGATGCATATTCAAAGAACCAATATGTGATACCAATAGCACATTGGTATAACCGGTACCCTAACGATAATCTTTCAATTTGTAGAACAACAAACACCACTTGGAGTCGGATCTGGCGGACGAGGATGCTTCACACCACCCTTTTGTGCCATGAATTGTGGCACAAGGCAAGTGATATGTGATGCATCATTCAGATTGATGAAACAGATTGAAGAGATGACTTTAATCCATCTCAAAATGTGCCACAGGTAAAATTTGAACTTATCCAATACGTTATGATGGGCCAGGTGGAACAGGTTGTGACAAACTCGAACCTCATTTTCTCTGAAAAAAAATCAAAAAATCAGAGGACTGTTTTCAGAAGCAGCTTGGTGAAACCTCTTTAATGGTGGTTAACCACTGTACTTCCAACTGATGTGATTGTCTTTATCTCAAGAAGAAACAGTGGGAATGAAGAATCTTCCCTTGATATGATCCATAAGAGCAGTTGGATCCTTTTTCATCATCAAAATGTCGAGCTGGTGTTGCTTCCTCTTAGAAAAAGTGCACGAGACTTTACATGGCGGTACAGTGATGCAACCTCTGATAGGAGTAGTAATCTCAGCATCATGGGTGTAGCACCTGCTCACAGTTTCTCCATTGAAGCTTGTGGGGAATCGCCGACCCCTTGTAATACGACAGGCTTATTTTTGTTAATAGAACCACAAATCGATTTCCAATATGTTTGGTTTGTTGCGTGAAGTTTCATAACCTGGTGGTGGCTTGGGATCCAAGGGTCCTGAGTTCAAGCCCTGTTTCTGCTGAATTAACACCAGGGGGTTGACTCAGCCTGTCATCCTTCTGAGGTCGGCAAAATGAGTACCAGTGTAGCAACCAAAAGGCTGCACACGAAGGGAAGGGGTATCGGCGGATTTATTAAATCTGGTATTGGTGTGGTGCAGGCATGATGGGCCGAATGGCCTCCTCCTGCGCATCATTTCCTAAATCCTAAAAACATCCAACCAAGTGTTAAAATTGTCTGCATTCCTCATTGTCCACTAGATGTGGTAATAAATTCCTTCCCCTCTTATTTTTGCAAATAAGTTATGTGATCATCTTTATTGTTGGTCGCCACATAGTCTGTCGATGCCCTGGTGGTCGACTCCAATTTGTTAAGGCCCAAACTGATAAGACTATATATTGGTAATCGTGTTTCATCCATTCGAGCAACAAATCCATCCGAGCCATTGTTGGCGTGAAATAATGTTCACTAATATTTCAAAAGGTCATAGCACAATGTTTAAAAATTAAACGCTGTTCTGAAACAGTTGTGCATTTATCCTACCACTTGATATGTGCAATACTGTACTTCTTAAATTCTGGTCAAAAGCATCGGTTTGATTCCTCAATGCTTCATAACCCTATAAAAACATTGAACGTATATATGCGTTACGTACTTCGTCTTTTGTACTCGATGAAACTGTTACAGTACCATAAATGATTGTTTAAATTATAAAATACCAAGCCAGCCAATTTAAATCATCTGTTTATGTCATCGGTCATGCCAATTGGAGAAGTATTGCTTTCAAGGTAAACAAAATTATTGATTGCTGGTATGATTTAATTGTACAGTATAATTGAAGAGTGAGCATGTGGATAAGCCACAGTCATAAATGCACATTTGGCAGGTGCAAGCCAACACCATTCTCAACCTGCAGACATGATAAAAAGTCTGTATATTTGCGCACGGAGAGGTAAAGGGCACGTGAGACTTTTGGGGAAATGCCTTATTACTTGCGGCTCTTAGTCTCACAGCTGTGACCGTATG
>CM068954.1:100248367-100262373 GCA_035128595.1 Eptatretus atami
ACAGCAGTTAATAGCTGTAAACAGTGCACCCCACAAGGACACAGTTGGGTAGTTCCAGCACAACATTGCAGCCTGAATGATTCCAAGCCTGGAGACGCCCGCATCTGTCCAAGGTACTGAATCCTTTGCTTGAACAGTTGTTATATTGACTGGTGGTAGAAATCGGGAAAGTGTGTCGAGGGAGCCTCATGAGTGGAGGAGGCCAATGGGCCGACCACGTGCCTCATGGTTGCAGCAGCTTGATCAGCATCTCAAGGAGATGGGCCAGGCATCTGCCTGGGGGATGGCCAGACGGAGGCCCCTGGAGTACCGTCAGAAAGTGGACACAGTGATGCGCTGCTCTGGCCCATGCTCCTACACCTGACCTGACCTGGTAGAAATCTATTCTTTTTCTGCTTTGGCTGTGGTTGTCTTCAATAAAGCTTGGCAAAATTATATGTTTCAATAGATTAGCATAGGAACTGCTTAGCATAGGATTAGCATAGGAATTGTAAATAGTTTGAGTGTATGTTTGTATGCTGTTCTAACAAACTTTTTAACATCAAAACCTGTACACAAAGACCAACAGCCCTTTATTTGTCGTAGGCCATGCGATTGCATAAGACCTTTTTACTGGTTGGTCAGACTGCTAGATGACTCGTATCTCATTGACATCCTGGCACCATGATGCTGCACCTCTGCTTGCTTTCCGCAAATTTGTTTGCATTTGTGTGTCCTCGTTAAGTCTAATGCTGTATATGGATGCAACGGCGTGAACGTGTAAGAATGGGAAAAGGACATGCATGTCGATGTAGAAGAAAATGCTGCTACTTATATTTTGGGTAGTTGCAAGTATTTTTGTAAATGTGTTGGGCCTGTAATAAAAATGAAAACAGCTGTGCTGGCATTGTTACCTGGGTTTCGATTATTTTACAAACTGGTTCTTGCTGAAACACATTGGTTATTCAATAAGTTCTAAATGAGGTCAAATAATGCAAGGACAAACGTACATTTTTTATTTTATTTTCTTAATTCCTGTTAAATCACACTACGTCAGGGATGTATTTCTGAAAGTTGCCACGAATATTGAAACGATTTAAATCAGGGCAATTTTTGTCACCAATTAATTGGGGGAGGGTGGAGGGGGATGTGTTCCTCACATTTCCACTTCACCAATTATAATTTAACTTTTTACCTGTGATACAGGGTGGGCCGTCTATATATTCCCGGTTTTGAACCCCTGTAATTCTGTTGCGAAGAAACAAAATCGAACAAAATATTTACAAGAAAGAGGTACATATTTCAAGTATTTGTGGTAAAAATTTTTATTGAATTCAGATGTGTACAAAATTAGTTATGACGGTCAGAATGCGACAAAGTGGTTTTGCGGTATTGCCAACGGATGCACGCACTTATTTAAAATGAGAGAAATCACGTCGAAATGCAGAACTAATTGTGCATGTGAAGGGTGTGTGGTTTGCAAAGACTGACGTGATGGATACAGGAAAGGACGGATGCCATCAGCGACTAAGTGTGGGTTGAGGTGACGCAAATCAGGAAGTGGTTATAATAAAGTGACGACGTAAAAGGGGGAAACTTAAATTGGGGTATTACTGAATAAAATATTCTTTACTAGCAAATACACCGTCACTAAACTGATGGGAATATAGGGGGGGGGAGAAAGTTGGAGGGATAGAGAGGAGGAGGGAGGGGGAGCAAAAGGGGTGGGGGTGCGGAAGGGGGGTGGTGGGGAGAGTGCCGCACACCAATATTCGCTATACATTTGGTTGGGGTGGTAGCGATGAGGATGGGGGGGGGGAGGGGGAGTGAGGAGGTAAGCGTGAAGGGAGGGGTTCTTGACACGCGTTTTGTAGTGAGACTTGGGGGGGGGGTTGAAGGTGGGGGGAGGGTGGTAGTACAGGATTGACCGAAGTGGGGTATGTTAAAATGGCATGCGGAAACCGCAGGGAGACGTCCATGGGGGGAGGGAGGGGTGGAGAGGAGAGGGTTTGGGAAGAGGTAAGCATGAGGGGAGGGGGAGGGAAGTCAGCATAAAGAAAAAAAAGAGTGCGATGTGAGGAGATTGGCAGGGAAGGCAGTGTGAGG
The DNA here is from genome assembly GCA_035128595.1 of Eptatretus atami. Taxonomy (NCBI): domain Eukaryota; kingdom Metazoa; phylum Chordata; class Myxini; order Myxiniformes; family Myxinidae; genus Eptatretus; species Eptatretus atami. The sequence continues at coordinate 100,250,453 of CM068954.1, forward strand.
GGAGAGTCCGTCTGGACATAACCACCGTCCAGAGACAGAGAGAATGTTGTGCTTTATGAACACACACACATGGATATATTATTGCTTGGCTGATATCTGAAATGGGAAGATTGGAGTTGGTGTGATTACCGACTGCAGTACGTACTGTATAAAACTGAGTAGCTGTCACCCTTGTTTTGGGGGAATTTCAATAAACAAATTATAAAAACAACATTGCATTATAGATGTTTCAGAGAGATGTGCAGAAACATTAATCTTCATCAACAGCTGCGTGTGATGGGTAGAATATAAAATTGGCTCTAATTTAGAAAACACGTGAATACGGCAAATGGCTCGGAAATCTGATGGTATGAAAAATAATTTGCTTTTGAAACAGAGAAACCATATAACATTTGTAAAACACACCCGATAACCAATTGCTTTAGAAACAGTCATGAGGACAAAGGAAAACGTGATCGCTCGTACGCTGCTGAGGTTAATAGTTTAAACTTCCACCACCCATCATTATCATAATAATATACGGGATGAAACTTTGCCACCACGGTGCCCGTAACCAAGCATGCACACACATCCAGAATCCCTTTCTAGATCCAAATCTACCCATATGTACGTCTATGTGTGCTAAGTACCTCTACCTTGTATTGTAGCAACTGCCAATTCTACATCCCGATCGGGACACAAACTGTTCCGCTATTGACTGCAGTTGTGTTGGGTGCTTGGCAAGTGGCTTAAGCACTCAAGCAAGCATTCCAATGAAATTAAGGAACGGCTGGCTTGGTAAGCGATAGCAAGCTGATTGGTAACGACATATATCCGCAAAAAAAAAAACATTGCCGTTTTCTTAACATTTTCAGATTTCACTCCAGATTTCGAGTTTCGTCTACCTGATCCGATCCTCCAAACTCAAGGTCTATTTCGATTATCTACTTTAATTAGTCCTTGAGAGTTGATTGTGGAAAATCGCATCACATAATGCATGAAATCGCTCCAAGCTCATAATTTGAAAACGATAACACTTACAAAAGCGATGTATGCAGCAATGTGTAGGTATGTGTATGAAGCTTTCAATATGAGTGAGGAAAGTTTAAAAAAAAAACATTTTGAGCGCTTTATCATTAATAAACAATTGCAGCCTGTTTCCAACTCGAGACATTGTTGAGCAGGCCGAACAAAATGGCGAATTAAGACCCCACCGAGGTGACCAAGGATGTGCCTGATAAATATATAATTAAATAAGGCCATTAATTATCTTCAAAAGGGGTGTTTTCATTAATCCAAACACCTAATTTTCATTCACGCACCACCTTGGACTTCCCTTGGTATGCATGCAAAGTTTCAGGCTGCTAGGTTTCATGGTTTTGGAGTTATGGAAGAGATGCACACACACTGCACCCACCTTGTTTCTAGTCTACATGAACGATCTGTGCGAAAACCTGCATAACCCCATCTGCCTCTATGCTGATGATGGTATCATCTACTGCCTGCTGGATGAAGTGAATGCCGCCATTTCTATGAGCGAAGACCTACAGAAGATCTCTGAGTGGGGACAGAAATGGAATGTCCTGTTTGCTACCGAAAAATGCAAGGTTATGTCTCTCAGTAGACGACTACCACGTGAGCATCCTCCAGAGTTCTTCATGGGTGGCAAGCCCTTGCGGCATGTACACGAGCTTGACATACTTGGAGTCAGGTTCTCCGGGAGCTTGAGTTTCCAGTCTCACGTGAACTCCATTGCCGTTAGGGCTGGACAGAGTGAGTGCCCTTCACGGTATTGCTCCATACTTGGATCCGCTTGGCCGAGCCCAAGTATACAAAGCCCATGTCCGGAGCACAATGGAATATGCTCCCCTCCTTTGGATGTCTGCAAGTGCCATGTATCTTTAAAAAGCTGGATGATGTGCAATGTCGTGCCATACGTATCAGCAAGGCCCCTCCACAGGAATTGAATATCGATCCCCTACCACAAAGGATAACTGTAGCAGGTATGGGTCTGATGTACAGATTGCACACAGAAGAAGTTCCAGCACTTCTGAAGACCAGGCTACCTCCATCATGGATTCCATCAAGGTTCACCAGAGCAAGTGCTTCCTTTCGAAGCTATGCTGTGCAGTGTCTTACTGCAAGACGGAGAGTAGTCACTTGTCAGTATGCCCGCAATAACCAGTGTGGAACAGTTTACAGATGCTACTGTAGGTCACCCAACAACATCTGGGATCAAGGCTTTCTGCTTCAGAGCACACAAATATCTTAAACTCTACTACAGTGTACTTTTGATAATGTTTTGTATGTACGAATCTATCACCTGGTTTTTCTTTTATTATTATTCTCTCATTTGTATTTTTGATACTCTGTGCTTTCATGGTAGAAGTGGGCACTGTTTTTATTTTTTGCAGTGCTTATCTGTAAAGAAGAAGAAGAAAAAAAAAACACACTGACTGACACACACGCACATCTATTTTTGCAAGTATTGTTGAATATCCCTTGTAAATAGCTTATGTTAAGTGATAAACCAAGCCTTGTATCGATTTGTCCTTAGTCTCAAACTTGCAATTCAGATAAAAGCACATTGATATATCCTCAACCTATGTGCAATAAATTCCTGCATTGGCATTAGTTCACGTTGAGTTAAAGGATGCATGACAAAACGTTACCCAAGCATACATTTATCCAGCTGAAGATTTTAAAATCATTTATCCAGTGAGGTGCCAAGAGCAGTCAAAATCCCTGCAGGAAGATCTATAAGATAAAGCAATGTAATTGTTGGATATCTGGCAGTTTCCATTTAATAATAAATGCAAAGACCTGCATGTTGGAAGAACAAACAAGGAGCTGATGTTCTGGACCTTTTGGGTGGTATGAAGAATAGATCTGTGTAATTATGAAAGCTAAATCTTGAAAGTTTTTTGAAATATTGCAGACACAAGCCACGTTACCGAGATAGTTGCCATGGTACCAGAATTCAGCCAATCACAGCTGTGATCTAATCAGGTTGAGATGTCGTCATGAATGGATATCTGCAATATGAAAGCTAAATGTTTAAGGGTTTTGTTTTTAAATATCACAAACAAAAAAGTACATGGACAGATGGTCGGACGGCGCTCATTTTAATGTCCCCCATCGCTGACCTTGTCCGAGGGGCACAAGACAAGCTACAACATAAAGCTGAGCTCAATGAAGTTTAACACGAGAAAGATGTGGGTGTAGTGATAAACTCGATTTCCATAAACATATCTCATTAGCTGGGTTTGAAGGTAACGAAATACTTGGAATCATCAAACGAAGGTTTTTCTGACGTAAGAGAAATACTACCAATTGTTTTAACCCTGGTTAGGCTCAAGAGTGAGCAGGGGAACATACTCTGGCATACAAGATACAAAGTTGGTGGAGAAATGATTGATAATGTTGAAGTGGACAACTTAACTAGTGCCCAAACTATGAGAACTCCTCTATGAGCGGCAGTTGGAAGCCCTAAATCTTCACTATACGTTGTGAAGATGTGACCACAGTTTAACAACTGCTTTATGGGACATCTGAGTGCCAATAAACCTTTCTCCACCACAAAAAAAAAATCAATGCAAGGCCACCATTTGAAGTTGTACAAAAAGCGATCCAGGCTTGATGCCAGCAATAGGTTGCTTTTTTTTTTAGCCAGAAGGTAATGTATGAATGAACCTCCCTGCAAATGTCATGGAGGAATCTCCAGTGGAAGCCTTTCTATGCAGGGGCATGACTGTGATTGTTGGAACCAAAAATTCCGAGTCACTCATATGTGGCGTGTCTGAGAAAAGTTTTTAATGTAGTCAAGTTGTATTCTATCTACGTCGTGAAGACTGTGAAATTTACAGGAACACTGATGTGATGTGTGATCATGTCTAAGACGACCCCCAGAGGCCTTGTAAAGCACAAGTCCAGTTCTCAATGGTCATGGCTCGGGAAAGCACGAGTTCAAAACACAGGTCAATGATTTATACAAATTGTTTGATTTTGAATGTCCAATTCTATCATGCCCCAATCCTACCACTTTGGGTTTGTGGACACGAGACATTGGGAATTGCATGCAGCATCTTTATTCAAGGACAAACAGCTTATGATGTTGAGAAGCTAAGCCGGTTAATGTAGTAGCCAAATGAGACGGTTCAACTTCATTTCTTCACGATCTGAATGACGTCCTCGTCTTGCAGGATGTGTTCTCGACCAACCTTTTGCGGGTTATGTTTCACCGAGGATCCCCACACTTGGGCACTGCAATCGGTTGCACAGTGTTAGCTCAACAAGCAAGTCATGCACCCAATGGAGTCCTGCACCGGCTGTTCAAACACCCCGCAAGTAGCAAACGAGCACGATGCACACTTTGTATTCGATTCCACTCACACAAGCTCTTGTACTTGGCGTTTTCCCCACCAGAAGACAAATAGGAAAAGCACGAACTCGGTGTGCATGCCTCGTGGCTGCAAAGCTTTACACACAATTCCCGTTCTGCCACATTTTCACAAAGTGCTATGATTATAATTTGTATCAAAAACGACATTTTCAAACCCAAATCACAAGTTTGAACACTTGTGTGCTGACGTGGAAAAGCAAAAAAGCGACAAGAAAAAAACAAATGTTCCCCATCGTCTAAATTAACATTGATAGGAAAACATGTGCAGCCAAGGTTGATCACAGGGGGTGCATGAGGAGTGGTGTTTGTGTGTGGTGAGGTAATCAACCAATTTGAGAATATACGAAGAATAGGTGTGTTTTTTAAAATTCCTGCTCATATCACCTTCAGTTGAACAGCAGGCCCAGAATGTGAAAGACTTGGGGCAAAAATATGTTCCCCAGACGACCCCACAAGGTGTTGGGAATAATTCGCTCCATAATGATGTGGTGGTTTTGGAGATTGGTAAAAGCCATATAGCAGAAGGGCAATTCTGTGAGGTGGATGGTCGATTGCCAGTGAGTACCAACACACTGCACAACCACCCTGTGAAGGTCCATTTTGGCTACACTGGCAGATTAGTTCTTTATTTAAGATGAATATTCACCTCTGTGGTTCCCTGACTTTTGCCATCAGAAACCAAATACAAAGTGCACAGACTCCTTGGAATTGAAAGGCTCACATTGTCTGGACATGCAGTTGTGTATTCTCCAGGAATTTGGAGAAAAAAAATCATTTGAGAGTGAGGTTCCTGTGATAGTGTTGCCATCGCTATAAAGCTGAACAAAATGGACACTTTACTCATCAAATTGGTCACATGGTCATGAATCTCACCACAACCTCTAATTAAATATACGATCACAAGACACCCAACAAAAGGAAAACAATTCTATCACCTAGATTGCATCATCACATCCGAGTGTTCACAGCACCTTCTTGCTCATTATCAAATCATGCTGCCTGGCATAAGGAGCTTCTTCGGAACTTGCCACTTCCGTCAGTCTTGGGTCCACGTTCTAATTTTATTCCAGGTGACCTTCCTTCCTTTCATTTCTTTCTCGATGGTACGTCACCAGGTCTCTCTTGGCCATTCAACTCTTCTCTTCCCACCACGTGCCCCGCATATTGCTCTTTTCAGTATATCTTGATCCTCTCCCTGCGTAACACCTGACCAATCAATCATCTCCACCTCTGAATTTTGATATTTTCTCGGATGTTATTCCTCCCTGTTAACCACTCAACCTCTTTCTTCCGAACCATGTCAGGCCAGAAGATTCTCAAGATTTTCTTACGGCTGCTGTAGATGAAAGACTCCAGTTTGCATGTTATTTCTTTGGTGATTTTTCCAAGATTTACAACCAAATAGGAGGACTGGCTTCACATTGTCGTTAAAGATCCTCAGCTTAGTTTTGTTGTTATACTGTACTTCTTTGACTTCCAAATTACCTCGAGTCTCATTAATGCACCTCTTGCCTTTTGTATCCATTGTGGTTTGTACATCTGCATCTTCTCCTCCAGTTATGGTAACCATGGACCCCAGATATGTAAACTGGTCGACCTCTAATTGGTGAATTGTTGCACAAGATGGTGTTGTTTGCGTGTGTGGCATGTATGTTCATGATTTCTGTTTTGTCCATGTCAATTTTCAACCCCACTTGCACAGTGTACTCCTATAGCCAATTTCCTCTCTCATGCATGCTACGTAAAGATTATGTCATTTGCAACGCAGAGTTCCTCCAAGATGTCACATTCCTTCTCTGCTCAGTTGTTTTCCACAACACCCAGTCCCACACCACTAAAAACAGTAGTGGAGACAACATGCAACCTTGTCTGACCCTTGCAGTAACTTCATAAGGACAACTTATTATTGCAAGTTACAGTGCATTTGTATCCATTGTAAATACTCTATCATCCATACAGTCTCAATGTCTTCCACAATGCCTCTCCCTTCACGATGTTGAATGCCTTCTCAGAGTCAATGAACGATAGGTAAAGGTTTACATTCCATTCATTGCTCTTCGTGTGAGGATCATCTGGTTCGTGTGAAGATCTGATCCCTGCATCCCCTGTTTTTTCCTGAACCCAGCTTGTTCCTTCAGTGAATTACACAGCACCACCTAGTGGCTTATCATTTCAAAACGAGGACTCACAATAACAGGTTGAATGTTTTGATCGCATCCAAGTGTGCGACCGATGGTAAAACGGGAAGGAAATGTCACACTGTACCGAAGTTCGACACTCAAATGTGGGCCTTGATGCAACAATGTAATGCACAATGAAAAACTCACTACTTGAAGTTGGTGATGAGGTGTTTGTGGATCTTATTGCAGAAATCTTCCACACTTGTCCGTCCAATTCTAAGTACAACGGGTGACGAGTAATCAGGAAGCTGCCCCTTGGGTTTTGTGTAACTGTAAGAAAAAGTATAAAGGAGACAGAGTGGACGTCATGGTGCAAACTGGTGTTTGATCGTGCGACTGCAGCGCACAAGCAATTCTATGCTCAAAGGAGCCCAGAACCACCATGTATGAATGCTTTATCCGAAATGAGTTTTGCTACGCGTTGCACAAAAAATCCACAAACGATGTTTTCTTACTTTTTAATATTTCCGGACCAACATTACTTTATTCCGTGGGTGGCAGTTCTATGAATCGTATTTAACGAGACCGTAGCAAGCGACAAGACAATATTGACATAGCCAAGAGTCACAAAGAGAAAGACAGGAAGAGGTTCATACATGCGTACAAGTTGAAGGTAATCCCACATCTTCTCGAGCAGGTCGTCAAAGTTCCATCGATGATGTGCAGAGATGGGGACACAGTGCGCTATGCGATAAATCAGATCCAGCTCCTCAACCGAGATCTGGTCGATCTTGTTGAGCACGTAGATACATGGGATGTAAACCCTGGAAGAGCACGTTCAAAAGGAATATAAATGAGGTGGGCTCATCACTATCATCATCATCATCATCATGCAAGTGGTGCACCATCCCACATCATTACCCATCCATACTAATGATCTTTACTACCATTAACCCAACATTATGTCTTTCGGGTTACCATATTCTTTCCCCCCTCTCTCACTCTCTCTTCCTGTTTGTTTCCAACTGTGGTCCCACTGTCAGTACATTGCCACCCCACCCCTCCCCCTCAAAGATGACCATTCCAGCCCAGCACTCTTATCCAATAGCAAGCAGAGTTAACCCATCAAATATCCAGGAGTCTGCAAATTGCACTTCAGGAGGGTCAAATTTTTCATCTGCCATGCAACATTACCAAGCATAGCAAAAGAAAATATATTCACGGAGTTTGAACTTATTGTTAAATGGTGGATGCTTTGCAAGTGAGATTGAGAGATCCGTGCAAGACCATGATTGGCTGCGAGGCTGGGGCACACATTGAGCCTCGATTGATAGCCTAGTGTTGCTGTCACAAGTGCCGTGGGTGCTCGTTGGTTGGCGAGACATAAGCTGATCTGCAGTCTGCCTTATGGAAACAGGTGGGGGTCAGTGGGGAGGGGAGCAAAAACAAATACAATGAGAGGGAGCTCTGTGCAGCTCAATCTCTCAAACACTCACTCAAACTTCCTCTCTCCCCTCCTCCCTCTCTCTCTCCCCTCCCTCTCTCTCCCCTCCTCCCTCTCTCTCCCCCTCTCCCTTCTCTCTCTCCTCCTCCCTCCCTCTCTCCCCTCCTCCCTCCCCTCCTCCCTCTCTCTCTCTGATTAGGCCCTCAGATATTGACTTGTTCCCAATGTGGAAGGAGGTTATGTTTTCACCGCTTTCTGTCTGTTTGTTATTTGCAAAATCGAAGATTTTTCCAAGTATATTGGTTCGTCGATTTTGTTCTGTCTGTCTGTTTGTTTGTTTGTCGCCTACAGGTCACAATTTTAAACCGATATTCACGAAACTTCACCACATGGTAGAGTTTGTCCTAAGCAAGAAGCTTATTGTTTTTGAGGTCAAAAGGTCAACATAGGCCAAAGGTCAACAACTTATATGAGATTTCTAAAATCCTTAATTTTCATCCGATTGACTTGAAATTTGAAGAGAATTTATATTTCAGGTCACTGAATTCAACTAGCCAATTATTTTTGAGGTCAACATGGACCAAAAGGTTAACATAGTCCCAAGGTCAACAACCAAGGTGGTATTTCTAAAATCCTCAATTGTCATCTGATTGACTTTAAATTTGAAGAGGAAAAAATTTCAGGTCACTGAATTAAAGGAGCCAATTATTTTTGAGATCAACATGGACCAAAAGGTCGACATAGGCTGAATGTCTAAATTGTCAATTTTCATTCAATTCACTTGGAATTTGAAGAGGAGTTGCATATTTGGTCATTGAATTCAACCACCAATTATTTTTGAGGTCAAATTTGTTTTATGGATTTTGCAAGCATCATGCTCTGCACAACGTCGTCTTCTTGTTTGTTTGTGAGCAGGATATCTCAAAAAGTTGTGGACGAATTCAGCCAAAATTTGGACAGATTGGGTGTGTGATGGACAAATTGATTAGATTCTGGTCAAGATCTGGATGCAAGAATTTTTAACCTTTTGCACCCTAGCGGCCGTTTTACCAGCCACTATTCAAACTTCCATATACCCAAGCGACTGGGTTTTTATTCAGGGAGCCCAGAGTCGGGGGAGCCAAGAGTCCAGGGAGCTCATGGTTCAAAGGGTTAAAGTGATTCTTCACCATTGAGATATAGGGTCAAAAACGATATATGTATTCGGACAAGGAAGTGTGACAAATGTGTGACAAGGAAGAATATATTCGATTTTGGTGAAGATTTGAATCCGGACACGAGAATTTTTAAGTGATTCTTCACCGGAGAGATGGGGCCAAAAACATTATTTATCACGATATTTCATTAAGTTGTGGATAAGTTATGACAAAACTTGGTGGATGAGTTGGTTTGGTGACGAGAACAAGCCAATTTGATTTTGGTTCAGGCCCGGATACAGATCTGGCCTATCAGTGGAATACAAAACATAAAATGTTCAGTCTGGCAGAGGTATACGCTCTACTGAGTGCCGTTCTAGTTCTAATAACTAAAAGGGCATTTGGAAGAGCGCATACCTCCACCATGCAATGCTTGATCTACAAGAACATATCGGGCTCAATACATTTTTGAAATATCATGCTATATATCGTTTTCAGCCCCATCAATGGTGAAGAATCATTAAAAAAATTAAATAATTCTCATATATACAGATCCAGATTCAGATCTTCACCAAAATCGAATCAATTCTTCCTTGTCACACACCCAATGTGTCCACCCAGTTTCATCCGAATCCGTCCACAACTTTTTGAGATATCCTCCACACAGACAGACAAACAAACGGACAGAAAGGGGTGAAAACATAACCTCCTTCCACCTTCGGTGACATAGGTAATAACCGACATGGATTAGACCTCATTCGGAGTAAACCTGGCATTCTCCGCTCAGGTGCAGCTTTGTTTTAAATTGTTTCAAGCACGGTCAGGCTCAAAGCGATCTGCTTCAATGTATATGGCCTAACATTAGCTGCAGTTGTGGTTGAGTCGTTAGCATGGGGTTGTCCACATGAAATAACGTTTTAAAAAGTGGTCTCAACTTTTCCACAAAAATACTTTGCACAACTAATAGTAAACACAACTGTGTTCATCGTTTAAAATGTATTGCACATTTGCTTCCTCATGTTTTATCGATGAACCACCAAGACAAACTCAGCTTTATCCAAACCCGCTTCAGTTGTGTCACCTTGCTTATGGACACCTCAGACAGAAGCAATTAGCATAGTCCCTTGTAGCGTTAGTCAATTACACCATATTTTGAGGTGCAAATCCAGCAGCTGCTTCTTGCCACGATGTCAGGGGGTACCTGTTTCCCTCCACGACATCAATGAGCTGGTCGGCGTTGGCGTCACAGCGCAGGCACACGTCAGCACTGGAGACACGGTACTCGGACAGGATGCACTTTACAGTCTCCATGTCCAATTCAGTCTGTGCGACCTGAAAGGAGAACCACAGCAGCTGAATGCTGGAGAAAATGAAGCCGTGGAAGACAGTGGGTGGCGGATGGAAAAAAAGAATACTGGCATGGGAGATAGAGGGTGGCAGATGAAAGAAATACTGAGCAGAGGACAACTCCAGAAGAGAAGAGCAAAGGAAGAATAATAAAAAGTATTCAACTTTTTAATTGGCCAACAACGCTATGAATACCGTGTTCGTGAGGTTAATGCCTCCCTTGTCCTTTCGACGGAAGGAAATTGATGGAGGGCCCGAATTGAGTCGAATGCCAAAACCCTCCAGTTCCTTTTCAATTAGCCTTTTATGTTGCAGAGGCTTCAAAACATCCAGTACCACCAACAAGAGGCTGCAGGTACGGGCAACTGCACAGTGAATGACAAAGCATGAGCAAACAAGCTGATGTGAGGCTACAATGTAGAGCCACACAACATGCAACTAAGAAAAAAAGAATGAGAACCCAGACAATTTCACAAATGTCTGGCATTATCAACATATTGTTGACGGGGAATAAAATAGAAAGGATATACATAATAACTTGACATACCAGCAATGACTTGTCGACCACGACCTTTTCCATCCTTCGCTCCTTCAATAATTCCTGGGAGATCCAGAAGCTGCAGGAGGAAGCAGCAAAGGTAGTTAATGAGCAGTGTGGAAAACAGTAGTGCTGGAAGTACAATGGAAGTAACAAGGAAATCCAGCACAGGTGGAGGCCATTCAGCCCATCATGCCTGTGTGAACACCACACTAATCCATCCACACAAGATCCAAGGAAGAAAATGCAAAAAAATGTTTTTAATTAATGAAATAAAAAATTGTGTTTATTTTTTGTAGTTTTTTTTTTCTTTTCTTTTCTTCCCCTCAGGGGGAGGGGGCATGGGCTTGGTTAAAAACACACATCAACCACACAAACCCCCCTTGACAAGACCCTCACCAACAGCACTCCTTACACATGCACACAATCATCCATCAATGCTCAAACTACCTAAAAGTCTTACCAACATCCCCACACCCCTCCATCTACATAACTTCCAGGTACCTATCCAATTATAATTTAAACTTATCTACCGTTTCTGCTGCCACGACCTTTCCAGGGAGGCCATTCCATGCATTAAGTCCTCTCTGAGTAAAAGTCCCCTGCCTTGCTACCGTCTTAACTCTCCTCTTCTTCACTCTCAGGCTATGGCCCCTGGTTCTGGCCCCTGGTCCTATCACTGTCTACTCTGTTGAATAATTCATCTGCATTCATTTCATCTCTACCTTTCATTATCTTAAACATCTGCTATCATATCTGCTCGTAACCGCCTCCTTTCTGGTGTATAAAGCCCTGTCTCCTTCATCCACTCCTCATAGCTGAGTCTTGCTCGGCCCGGAATCGATCGAGTAGCCCTGTCCTGAACCCTCTCTTTGGCATCTATGACCTTCCTGAGTTGTGGTGAACAAAACTGCACACAATATTCTAGATGTGGCCCTCACTAAATTCCTGTACA
>CM068954.1:100279448-100297358 GCA_035128595.1 Eptatretus atami
TTGATTTTTAACAGAAACTTACTTGGAACCCATGCATGACTACCTTTAATTCAACGTTTGTCACTCTCTGTTAAATGGTCTCACTCTTAATTAATGTCTCCAACATAATATCAACTATTGGGAATATGGACTGAGGGAGGAGAAGCAGGGCACAGCAATGCAACACCTGTAGGCTTTCCAATTTAGATGGTGGGCGTATGGGTGGCAACCAGAGTCAATCTGGCGCTTGCCATTAAAGGCGAGGGGTTTTTGGACAAGATTTTGAATTGGTCATGCAATTACCCCACCCCACCCAGCTTCCTTATTAGCAAAGTCCCCAGATTTTGAACAGGGCCTGTATTGGCCTCAGTAACGGAAAGTGGATATGGTCAAAACCAGTCAACAATCTGGAGAACTTGGCCAGTTAGGAGGTGCTGGACACATAAAATAAGAATTAAGTAACGATAGATTTTGAAAACTCACTATGCCAGGAGGATTTATAAATAATGGTTTAAAGCCTTTGGCAGGAGTTTTGTTTAACTTGAACCTTGATTCGTCGGCCAATAGCTGCAAGCCTTACCCGAGTTTGTGTGAAAACGAGTCTCATTTAACTGCCTCGTTCTCATTGTGTTGCAAAGCTATACCTTTCTGTTTAAACATGCTCCAACCGGCCCTACTGAATGTCATGCTTATTCTTGCCTTATGTAATGGAAAGTTTCTTCTGTGCACACATACCCGAGTGCAAAGCACAACATTCCTCTCACCGCTTATCTTGTTACTACAACGTTTTTTAATTGCATAGAATTGCTTTTTTCTCTTTGCTTTGAAGGACTTTTGTTTAACAGAAGCTTTCTCGTATGTCTGGTATTGATAACCCAGTACCCTCTGATGCTTTTGACCCTCCCATAATTTCCAAATCATATAAAAGGCCATGTATCCTGGCCTCAGTCAGTAGTTCTGCTATGTACACTTGAGACAAGCTTTCTCTCCAATTGTGTTTATAATCTAATAGATCGTTTATTTATATAAAGGTTTTCTCCTTTGTGTAAATTCACCCCGCGGGCCACAGGACGGGAGAGAGACAACTTATGGTCAGTCAACATTTGGGGGCTCAGTTAGGAAGGGAGGGGTTGGGGTACAGGCAATCAATAATCTGGGAGTTTCTGTTCAATTATAGCGAGAGCAGGGGTATCGGCCAGAAAACAACAAGAAGCTGGTATACAACAACAGATGTTATTATTACAAGGCACTTTATGTACTCATGTCAACAAACTATGTGGAATCCCTATTCACACTGTCCCCATCACCAACCTGCCCCATAGAACAGAAGAGACAATGAAGTAAAGGAAGTGTTGTATAATGACAATTCACACAACACCACTGCTACCAAAAGTGAGTGTTGTGTTCGGGAGAGTTGAAACACCTGAAACCTGAGAACATCGGACGTCCACACAGATAGATTTAATGCTCCTCGGAACAGAATGGCATGTAGTCGGTTGATCCAGTGTATACCCGAGTGAGCACACCGTGGTAGGCCAGAAAATGTGGCGCCAGGAAGCAGAGTCCTCCGAACCCTGTATCTTGGCTTCCTTTGTAGCGAATCGACAGCCAGGGAACTGTAGTGAGTGTGTGTGAATTCATAAGCGCAACCCTCGGAGGTAACACTCCACGCAAGGTTGCTCAGGAGAGTGGATTGCCACTGAGGGAAATCCACACAACCCAATCCTCCGCATCACCTGTTCTGGTCCACATCAACATCCTACAAGAAGCATGATATCATTACTGGCTTTGGTCTTGATGTGCGTTGACAGATTAACAACACCTCGCAAGTCAAGAATGTGCCGATTACAATAAGGATATTTACAGTGTGAAGCACAAATTCACCCAGGACAACTTTGTGCTCGAACGGAATTAAGAGTTCAGATTACAGTGGTTTGCCCAGCTTGCTCCCTGTACAACATGTTAAAGAAAGAACTTTCGGCAAATAAAATTTGTCACACACTCTTAATCAAGCTAGAATTCATAGAACACTTTATCCCACAGTATCTGAGAAAAAGACAATGGCAGGTTTACTCCTTCCATTTTTTAGGCTAAGTGTTGCCCACTCTCTGGCAGCGTATTTGGCACCCTCCTTTCTCGTCTCAGTCCTCTCCATGCTGGCAGATGCTTAGCTGCTGGGCAATCTCCCAGGTCTGCCTTCTCAACTCTTCAATTTGCATTTCCGAGCACCCGATCTACATCGGCGTTTTTTTTTCGTGAACCTTTGCAAATAACAGGGCGCGAGCGATGGTAACCTACCAAGCTGATGGTTTAAACGGCAACAGTCACGCAGAGCTGACAACAATGCCTCTGCAAAGATGATGCTTTTCGCTCCCCGCGGTTTATCTATGCAATTGCACAATCACAAACTATTCTGCAACTCTTCTCACAGAAACAAGAAATTTAGACCGACACTTTTGACACGAACCAAGAGTTTTGAGACAAAGATGCACAAAACATTTTTTTTAAGACGAAGTTAGGCTCTCCACATGTATCATCGCCTGGGTGTCGCCATTTTGTCTGAATTATTACTCGACTGTTCTTCCGACTGGAAGAGCGGCAAGTGGCAAATTTGATTTGGTCACGACAGCATACAACTTTTGGCCAACCTACAGAGCAAAATACTCGCTAAACTGGAGGTTTTTGGAAGCGATTCGTCGTTCTACAATGTCAAATACAAGTACAACCCATATATATCGTGGGTTTTGACCTAATCCAGACAACCTATTGTGTTCGCGATTAGTTATCCGCGGGCCCCTTAATTTCGCCAACTCATGCGTCTTTGAAGCTGAGAATGTCCAATCCTCTTGCATCCGCCCGCACGATCTATTCCACACACTATGAGCCTTTTCGTTGTTTCGCCACACACTGTTAATACATTGGTGCCCCAAACTGTAAAAGAGTGGAACAAAATATAATTGTGTCAAAAGCTGCAGGAAAGGTTATAACACATTGTACCAAAAAAAAAAAAACGACTTCTTGCATCCAGGCTTGGCTGGAGGGGAAAGTGTGCGCATATCTGTGAAGCCGCCATTATCGTGCATAATGAATCAACTACAGTATGTCGTAAAAGCCGCAGTCAAATAATCCATGCAAGTGTTGCGCCCAGCGCTCGCGCAAGACACAAAGTGCTTCCATTTCCTGTCGTCCATACATTGAAACAGGATGGAAAAGCTTCCATGTCTTGGATCCGACACGTACCAATTCGCTTTGGATGCAAAGACCAATGCGCATCTTACCGACGTTTCTACGAAGGCCACCTGGGGAATCCAAAGGCTCCAGTTCAACTAATCTTCCCACAAGTATCGACACTACAAGCGGCTGCTTGAGAACATTCATAAGATTTGGTCGCCATCACTGTCAAATTAATTCATGAAAGCAGCATCGGCAGACCATTGACAGCTGCGGAGCGCACTACCACCACCAAGTTGCACGCTCTCATGAAAAATAATCAGTTGAAGGGATATTATGCGCTGAGCAGGGTCTTTAACCGCTGAGGATAAACGGGATTAATTTGGGAAGAGGATGCCCATCCTCATACCGACCTTCTCTGTCCAAGCAGGAAAGGATCTGTCTCCGGGGTTTAAAGGTGGCTAAAGATCTCTATCCCTTCTCCTTATGTGGCATTGCCTGGCGACTTCTGTCGTAATAAGCCTAATGCTGCTCTTGGTTCGCTGAATACTTCCTTCCCACTCCCAACTAACTAGCTATCATCATCCCAAGCTAAGTCTTAGTGGTCTTTATTTACGGCAAGAGTGCGTAAATATAGTTACCCTCATCACACCGCTCAATTATTTGGAATAAAAGCTAAATTCACCTTTCGTCTGTTTTGGAATAAAATGAAAAAGTTGAAGGTCTCGTAATTTTTGTATTACCCCACGCACGCAAAGCGGAAAAGGCGGGGTGAAGCATATTGGGGTTCAAGGTCGTCTGTCAATAATTATCCAGTTGTAATGATACGACGGAACCAGCCGATTTAACTCAAATGTTATATTTTGATACACGAATCACGAAAATAAAGAGATTTAAGACTGCCATTTTACCGATATATGGCTCTGCAATTCTGTCCCATCGCACAAGTGCGAGAGGAGTGGAGATAATATTTTTACTCTGTTTGCCTCGCCTGGCAGCCAAGAAGATTTAAAATCATCCCAAAGAGGAAAAAAGTTACTGTTTTTTAAGGGACATCAATAAGGACACAAACAACAGGTACAAAGTGTGGTGTTGTGCATTGCAAAGTGTGTGTGGAGGTGCTTGCAAAGAAGAGGAGAGGAGGAGAGAGGAGAGGAGAGAGGAGAGAGGAGGAAGAGAGAGAGAGAAGAGGGAAGGGAGAGGAGAGGAGAGGAAGAGGAGAGGAGAGAGAGAGAGGTAAGGAGAGAGAGAGAGAGAGGAAGGAGAGAAGGAGAGAGAGGGAAGGAGAGGAGAGAGAAGGAGGTAAGGAGAGAGAGAAAGAGAGAGAGAGGAAGGAGGAGGAGAGGAGAGAGAGAGAGAAGAGAGGAAGGACGAGAGAGAGAGAGAGAGAGAGAGAGGAGCGAGAAGGAGAGAGAGAGGGAGAGAGAGAGAGAAGAGAGAGAGAGAGGATGGAGAGAGAGGAGAGGGAAAGAGAATGAGAAGGAGAGAGAGGTTAGACAAAGAAGAATTACAAAGGGGATTCATTCTGCTACACAAATATCAACACTTTTCCTGTCCACTGATGCGACAGGAGATGTAATCTAACTAAACAAAATACTATGGATATATCTAAACTCCAGAGTTCCCATTATGTGTTGGATGTTGCCTTCCCAGGGTCTTCCAAAACCATAAAATACAACCAGGACCGCCGACATTAATGGGGATACATTCCGGGAAAACCCCTTCGAATGGTGAAACCATCGAATGTGGGGCATTGTTTCAATGGGAAATTGGGGGATTAGGTTCCGATGAAAAAATCCTAATGAATATCAGCCTTGAAGCCGCTCTCATGCTGTGAGAATTGAAAGTTCTGGTCGACATCTTTTCCAAAAAAAGCCGGTCTTCATCAGCGTTAAAAGACCTGCTTCTGGCAGGTACCCCTTCTCCTCAATTGAGGCTCGCGAGTTCTGTAGGAATGCCTTGGCCACGTCGTCGTCCGCAGAGGCACGCTTACCCGCCGAGCTCTTGACGTTTGTGCAGTTTATATCGTGCCTTGAAGCGGTGGAACGCCCCCTGCTCGCTGTAAACTGGCTGGAGGTGTCGCTTGTACCTGCCACTCGTCGTGCTTTGCACCCACCGTGCCAGAGAGATAGTCGTGCAGGAGCTTCGCCTTCTCCGTTATCAGTGTCCGCTTCGAGACATACCTTTGATGTTATCCTCGATCCTTGGAGCCATTTTCGAAGAATGAAACAGAGCGAGAGGCAATTGCACAGGTCAGGAGCAATGGGACAAGAATGATGGCGATCCAGAACACGGTGAGTAGTTTGCGCATTGTTTGTGGGGATTTGTATGGGTGATGCTGTATTCGGCAGCTGATAATAGATGTGGTGAGCGATGCCATGTGCAATTAGTCCGTATGTTACCTAGCTGCTAATTACACTAATAGATATGCTGAATGTTTCCATTCTTTAACTCACAGGACATGATGTCTTTCCTATCTGCAGGCAGATTATGTTGAGCGTTTTAAAAATGCAACAGCTCAATGGTGCTGTTTGTAGCAAGATGGTGAGTTACACTAAGATGTGCTGAATGTTTCCATTGTGTAATGTCCATTATGTGGCAACTGGATACATCAATAGATGCTGTTAGTGTTTTCATTCTGTAAGTACATCCATGGGGATGGCGGTCGCGTGGATGACGTGTTTACACTGGTGAGACGTCCCGCAAAACTATGTTTATTCCGCGAAGCTACAATACACGTACAACGAAGCAGGTCATGTTTCATGGCTTGTGGAAGATATTGTTGGAGAGGGGTCGGGGGTGAGAATACCACAGGGGGAGGGGTGGGGTGATAGCCATCTCGGGTTCCCATGAGACTCTCCGGAATCACAGGCCGTCGCACAGGATAACTTCCGTGACATGGCGGGTTGCTAATCAACCGTGAACACCAATTACTCAACCACGTGACCTAGGGTCCTCCGTCTGAGGTTTTAACCGGTTCCCTAATTAAATCACGTGACACGCCCTCGTACGCTTTGTCTGAACCGGTCACCTTACCGGGTCAGATTGCAGTCGAGTGACTGCCAAGGATCTACCGGCTAGAAGAATGGATCGTTGGGAATAAAGTCCCGGCTAGGCTAGGATACGCGACCATGTTGGATCAATAAACAAAAGACAAAAACGAGCAGAGAACATTTCTACACAATCATTTTTAACAGGCAGGCGAGGAAAAGCATGTGCACAGTGAATGTTAGTTTATTGTTATATGTAAAGCAGCGATAGAAGAAATGTGTGGTCGACACAAAACAAGCAACTTACAAAAGCAGACCTATACCGAATATATCTTCACAAAATCTTAACTTACAGCTAGGGCTGCACCATTTTACACACACACACACAACGAAAGAGGGGTTAATTAGAAGAAAGGAGAGGAGATGAGGCTAACAGTCTCGTAATACCTTGCACGGTTTGGACCGACCGCCCGCTAACCAGTACGATTTGGGATGATGCTCTGCTGAGCGATCCTCCTTGAGAGTTGAACGCGTTCATCTCCTGTTTGGCTATGGTGCCGGCGCAGAGTCTGCACGATCCAGAGAAAGGGGCGAGGCCATCTGTGTGTGAGAAGGACTTTAGGTGGAGCCAGTGGGTGGGTGGAAAAGGCGGAGTCAGCACGCGAGGTCAAAGGTCGAGTGACAGGCAGATGGAGTAGGCGACCCAGACAGGAATGTAGGGATTCCAGAGATAGGAAGGCGGAGATCGAGAAAGAGTGGGCGGAGTGGCAGACGGGACTGGCAGAGCAGCAAGAGCATCTCCAGAAGATCGATCCAAGGCCAGCCAAAGAGGAAGAGGATGACTAATCACAGACGGCTTCGCGATCCGTCTTTAAAGCCCTACGGTGCAGGGCGGGCGCCGCCCCGAAGCTCTGGGCTCCGTCACCCGAATCGGGCGTCCCATGGGCTCCGGCACTGCCACGGCCGGCCAACATGGCCGGAAGCGGCCTCATTGTACATCCAGCGAAGACATCGCCGAGCTGTGGAATTGTCTTTCTCCCCAACACCGCGATATGAATCGCCCCGCACCGACTCCGGGCCGTGCTCCGGCGACTGGCCGAGGGCCGCGTCGGCCCCGAACGCCCGCTCGGGCACCCCGCGGTTGGCACCAATAAATGCGCCTGCCTCGTTCGTACGCCATGTGGCCCGAGCGATCCGGCCCGTACAAATGCCTCTACTTGGAGGCGGCTGCATTGAGGCGGTAGGTGCGGGAAGATATTGGTGGCCGAGGTGGCAAGTGAAGGTCGATGGTAAGATACCATTGTAATCAGAACGCAGACCGAATGAAAGAGGTACACTTTGCATGCCCCGCACAGTGCGATTGGTAAATACACGGGGCTGCGCGGGGGTCCGCTATCGTGCATGCGGTTATTTATCACAGTGGTGATCCTCACAGGCGGCTGCCTGAGCACGGCCCGGTCTGTGTCATGGATTGAAGGAAAGGATTGATATAATTATTAGATGCAGATTTGGGTTGAAAAGAGCACGCCGCGCGATCCTTGTATAGCGTTGGGATTTAATTTTTGTTCCATATATTCCCTTAGACACCGCATTCTTGCAGCGGAGGATTTTTCATCGTGTGGTTTGATGCCTCTTTTTGGTCTCCGCGAAGACCTCGCTGATGTGCCGGTGGCCTCGCTGATGGCGCGAATGGAAGAAAGAGATATAATCAGACCTAAACTATGAGACCCACACAACACACTTCATCCTGTTTACCCATTAGACATGAGGGGAAGGTCTAACTGCACGGCATATTAATGAAATAACTGTCTGGCGATCATTGTGTGTGGGTGCCATTGCCTTTGAGGCATGGGTTTTCAGAACCGCAACAATGTTTTTGTGTCTGTACAGTATTGTACTGTACATCCAGCTCCTTTGTGCATGGGCTCATGGAAGATATGTTTAAAGAACTGTGTTATGCTCGCGGCTCATGAGAATTAAAAAATAAAAAAATTTAAAAAAAACATTTAAAAACTAGAGGGGGAGCACTCGGTAGATGCAAAACCTCCGCCGCCAATACTGCTAGGTCACTCAAGTGAACCTGATATCCTATTCATTCAATTTGACGTCAACTGCTCACAGAGTTATAGTTTGCAACTTTTCCCTTTTACTTTTAACTTTACATACTCAATTCATTAGTCATAACTAGATTCCTTGAGACAAGAAATTGATTTACGTGGGTATATCCACCTGAAGTTCAAAATCAGCCGCAATTATAATTTTGGCATGTTTTTTTGTTGGAAATCACTTATAACATGTAGATATGCAAAAAAAAATCGAAATTTTGTTGAAAAAAAAAGTTGCAAAAAATTTTTTTTTTCTCTAACAATTTTTTTTTTGGGGGGGGGGAGGGGTTGGAAATTCACTTAAAAACATGTAGAAATGCAAAAAAAAATAAAATTAAAATATTTTTCCAAAATGGCCGCCATAGCCCCATATTGGATTTTGGACCGAGTCCAAAATCTAAAGCATGATCCTTGGACCATACCTAATCCCCCACAAGTTTCGTCGAAATCCGTCGAGGAGTTTTTCCGGTAATTACTGTTCACAAACAAACAAAACAAACAAACAGAAAGGGTGAAAACAGTAACTCGATCTTCGATGGCGGAGGTTAATAAAAAAAATCAAAAAATCCCCGTCAAAGCCAGGCGAATACCCGGGGCAATTTCCCACGAATGTAGGAGCATGTCGCAAATTATCAACCTCCGAATAAACGGAACCTGCGAATGTTTGGGAACCGCAAATGTCAGGTCCGGGTCTACTTTTATTTATGTTTTAATAACTCCTTTATTCATGAAAATAAATAGCACAAAATCAATGTACAAACATGTTAATTAAGGGTACAGTTGGACAAATTTTAATAGTTGAAGTGGCCGAACTCTATTTTTTGCCCATGAGCCTTTAACTTTGCAGTTCACAGGGATTTTCAAGAACATAACCCCACAAATGGCAAAGCCCTCCTGTATATATTTGTACACTGCGTGGGGTATCGTGTTCTATGAACCCTCCAGCTTTATTCTGTATATATTTACGTACATGTATATTTCAATGTTAACATGCTATATATTTATTTCAATTGTGATGTGCTTATTTTTAGCTGCCACCCCACCTTCCTCTACATTTTCTCGAAGCCCAGGAACCTAACGCTTTTCCCTCAAAGGCCTAACGCGCTTGGTTTTCAACTGTCGGCGGCATTTTCCAGGAACTTAACCCCCATGATATTTAATGTTTAGGTATGTGATATTTAACAGTGCTGGTGCAGAGCAACTGACACTTTGGATATGTGATAATTGAAACACATGAGGTTTATGTTCAAAGCTTGCAATTTTATTTATTTATGGTAGAATAACATCAGAGGAGGCCTCCACCGTTGCAGTGCATCGTCCTAGAAAAAGGTCCCACAACCACAAAAGTTCCCACCCCACCCCTCGGACAGGAAATGCGGTCTGGAAATGTGTCAGTCCGGCTCTGCACCAGCTGTGTGTGATTACATATATCATATATAATATATATATATATATATATATATATATATATATTATTGTTGCGAATTCGCGCCCGTCGGCGTGCGATCGGCACGCGACTCGAAACCGCGACCGCCTCGCCCACCGATCGGACAAATTCAGTCGTGACCCTCCCGGCTAACGCCGTGGGATCCAGTACGGGTGGGCCTTTCGACTCACCACAATCGTGCCAATCGGCCACCCGCGTAGGATAGGGTTGTTCGCCAAACTCGACCTACCTAATACCCACGCGGATGGTAAACCGGGCGATCGTACCCTCGCCGCAGGTCGACTCGGACACGAGCCGCTTGGGCGGGCCGTTCCGTACTATCGGATAACACCGAGCTGTGTTGTATCGTCGACCTCGACGGGTTCGATTATTTCACGGCTTTTGCACCCACTACGAACCCTTTACGTGAAGCAGATGGAGGGTCAATGAGAAAAAGACGAAGCGAAACGGGAAAACAGTTCACACAATGCACATTTATTCCGTGGCACACGGAGCACACATATAGCACGTATTTACAGCCACAATTAGCAAATGCACATATATCACATAGAACAAAAGAAATTGCACATTATAAAGAAGGAATTAAAAACGACTACACGACACACGGACCACTTATACAGTTTTCTAACTTACAAGACACGGCATGCCACAACACGCATTCACACCTAAGCAAAGAAAAGACCCCTCAAGGCAAGGGAGTCAGACTGGGCCGTGGGCCTAATGCGCGTGAACCTGGATGACGGCCAGTCCACGAGACCGAAGGGTCCTACCCGCGCCCTCGTGGCGAGCCGCAGAATGTCGCTGCACGGCGGTTGCCCCAGTTTCGTTGGCACCTGCTTGGAGTAAAGTGGGACGGGGCCCCCTTGTCGCACTCTCTCAGCGCTGGGGAAAGGTGGGAATGTTGATGATCTGGGGGGGGGGAGTATGGCTTGGCTTGCTCGAGTCCCGCGACGCGCGACTCAACGCGACCTCGTCGCCGACTCTCCTCGTCCTCGGACCCGAGCCTCCTGGTTCTCCTCAGCCGATCTCCCCGCTGCCGTTCGCCCCCGTAGCCGTTCTGCCCCACTTCTGCTTCGAGCTCGTCTCCCGACTCTGCCCACGATACTGCCTTCGCCCTTCTGCTTCGCGCTCGTCTTTTTATCGCGCTTCAGACCATATGCAAATTCTCGGATCCAAACGATCCCAGGGGCGGACCCGCTCGCCGATTGGATGGAGAAAAGGGGCGTTGTATCATTCCTGATCCTCAAATTTGCATATATGCCATTTTCGTCAGGCGCGTCTGGAGGCGGGGCCAAGCCGCCCCGCGCTTCCTAATTGGATGGATCAGATGTGGGCGTGTAGTCATCCTTCTTTCTTCCGCTCAAAACCCGCCATTCTGCACTCGCGGCTCGCGGTGTATCGCTGAAGATAGCCCGCGCTCGGCGCCACAGGTGGGCGGGATATGGCCGTAGGAGAAGGGTGGAAGGGTTTTCGGCGGTGTTCGATGGCCATGGTGCTGTTTGGCAATGGCGCTCGGTGATGTGAGGTTTGCGGTAGCGAGTGAGGAGTAGGTTGTGCTGCTGCGTTGTTGTTGTTGTTGTATCAAACAAGGTAGAACAAAGAAAAGCCTAACTCAAAGGATCGCAGCCCGAATGAATCACATTAATTCCTCTATACAACGGGTTTGGGCTAAACTACACATGTACTTAAGAAATATATCTCACCTACGGGACCTTTATGGTGTAATGGAATTTCCACAGCCATAACACTATATATATATATATTATATATATATAAATTCAATTGAAAAATAAAGTCGTTCTCTGATCACAAAGTGACAGACTGAAGCAAATGCTTTACCCTGCTTTGCAATTCACACACAGGGTGATAAACAGATATAATGAATAATCACAAGCGATCCTTGGTGGACCTCACCCTCGCCAGTGGCTCCCCCTCCACCCTTTGTGTCAATAAGCTCTCTTCTTAGCTTTGCAAGACGGGCTTTCAGGAGCCAAGGTGGTGGGCCGTGGCCTTGTTCTTTTGAGTCCTTGCCATCTGAGGTCAGCAATGAGAATATATTCTCGTCATGTAAGACACAATTCATTCACTTGATCGTCACAGGTTAAGGATTCTCAAGAAGTCCACAAGTAGCTACACTATACCAGAATGGACACCACTTTAAACGAGCTAGTTAGGAGGGTGGAGACGGGGGGGGGGGGGGGGGGGTAAGGAGAGAACATGCCTGTAAGATAGATAGCTATAAATGAATAATGTAGACTGGTCCAAACAGACCATTTATTTATTTATCGTGAAAATAAAATAAGATGCACTACTTAAATCATGCATTCTCCGTTCATGTTGGACGTTTTATTTTCACGTTTAACTTTATTATTATACATCTTAGGCCTTAGTTATTTTATTAACTTTGTTTACAGATCCACGACGGTAATTTGCCGAAATGAAATATAAATATAAAACACATTTTTAGCCTTTTATTAGTCATCTCTACCGAGATGACCTAATAAAGCCGACCAAATGTCCGTCCGTCCGTCAACAATTTTTCTTTCGATCTTGATGAAACTTAGTATGTGGTTAGAGGTCGATGAGTGTTGCACAACGATATAACTTTTGCTCGGGTTTAAGGTCAGGGTCAAGGTCACGAGGTCACGTAAGTTATAAAAATCGGCTGCCATTCTCCAAGATATTCGGCAACTGTTTATTGATTATGATAGTAAAAATATTATCTTGTATCTACCGGACAGATTTTTTGAATTTCCGTTCCCGTTTGGCCGCCACGTAAACCTGGAAGATGGTCAAAAACACCTCCCGGTACAAAGAAAAGTTTTTACTTCCAGTCTTGATGAAATTTGGTATGTGGGTAGAGGTCGATGAGTGATACCCAACGACATATTTTTCCCGGATTCGATGGTCAGGGTCAAGGTCACGAGTCACGAAAGTTGTGAAGTCGCCATTTTAAAAACCTATCTAGTCTGTCATTTTAGGAGATAATTCTGGCAACGGTCATCGATTATGATAGTAAAAAACATTATAGAGATGACCGTCACCCCACACGGGGGTAATTTTATTTATAAATTTCTCGCCGAAGGTGTAAAAGTTTCAAAACCGGAAAATTGTAAACGTCGGCATTTATTTCAAATATAATTTCACGCGCGGGGTCCAAAACTGCTGAGTCACCTTTACCCAAACTGCCCCAGTAGTCTTCGGTCATGGCTCTGAGCAGTGGCCACGCGTCTCTTTGATCTGTGGTTTCTGGGCGAAGTCAAAGTGATTTGTAAGAAGTATGTCAGCGGTATAAATTCGAGTGACTGTATTGGTGATTTAATCACGCAACATCTTGACAACGAATATTCTGCTGAAGGATTGCATCATTCAGTGCAGCAGCAGGGATGATTCGCAAGCTACTCTCGATTGTGCCGATTTTGTTTCCGTCGAAAGTTGTTCACCACTGTTCGTATTGAAGATTTCGGTGCCAAGTACGTCAAAGTTTCCCTGCGAGATGCTGTATTCAGCCTTCAACGACCAGAAATCAGCCTTTGATGTGCTCATGGGGATGAGAGACGGTACGATCAGATGCCGCTGAAAAGTAAGAGCTGGTTATGCTTGATGACCGTTTTGAGTGTGTTGACTCCGAGTAGACACCTGTTAGCTCGCCCTGTTCGAAGAACAGAGAGCTATAGCGATACCCCCGGCGTCAGCGTGAGCGCTGAGCATGAAAATGTTAAAGTTTTGGTCAAGTTATTTCCTTTCTAATGTTTTTTATCTACACACTATTTTTACTGATTACATATATACAAATACATATATTGCTTTAAAATTATTTGGATCAGACTTCACTGCAACGCTTTATAAAATATTATTAGACTAGTCTTTTAAAAACGAAAAAACGATAAATGTATAAACAGGCGAGCATTGGGTGGCTTTGACACCAACTCTCTGGTAATCATATACAGCACTATCCACTGGTGGCACGCACACATCTACGACTTTGGACAGTAATTTTCTCAGCATTGTTCTCCATTTGTTTGATGATCCAACAGGTTCCTATTAAGAAAAACATGCCAGACTATATTGTAAAAAACAAGTTTTAATTTCTTAGATCCTCCTGTCCGGGATTTATGTTTATTCACACCCCCCCCCCCCCCACCAACACCTACCCTTGTCTTTTCCATGGAACATCCGAAACAAATCATTAAAATATATAATTTCTAAAAATTGAAATTTATATTTATATTTCGACCTACCGACCCTACATTTCAGCTGAAGAACTGTGTAAACCAAGTTATAAAATAACCAAGGACTAAGTGAAGACGCGGTGTGTGTACAGTTACCAAGCAGCTTGCAAAGCCATCCGTTCCTTAACGGTTTCGAGCGGAGTGCTTAAGCCACTCGGCGAGCGCTTTACAACAAACTTGGTAACTGAACACAGCCCTGTCAATCACACTCTTCCCTTCTACAGGTTCGAGCAGGTGGTAAACCACAATCTTTTCTCATCCCCCATAACCCTAACCGAACCCTCTTGTCTTATTTAACCACCAAAGGTGGAGTCCAACAGTGACCACTACCACCACCACCACTACTACCACCACCACTACTACCACCACCACGTCATTGTCCCTTTACCCGAAATCACGTCGCTCTTTCACAACAACCAACGGTCATTTTACAACAATCAACAACTCGTTACTCACCTCACTCTCGATTTCGGCGATTTTCTGTAAAATGCTCATGGTGAGAAATCCCTAGACAGGACCTTGACCTTCCTGACGTTACAGGTATCCCTTGAACGTGTCCGTTTCGCGACCTCGGGCCCTCAACGTGGCCAACTG
This sequence comes from Eptatretus atami, assembly GCA_035128595.1. Classification (NCBI taxonomy): domain Eukaryota; kingdom Metazoa; phylum Chordata; class Myxini; order Myxiniformes; family Myxinidae; genus Eptatretus; species Eptatretus atami. Next base: position 100,293,967 of record CM068954.1, read on the forward strand.
TCCCTCACCATACACTTTCCTTCTTCCTTGCCCTTTCCAGAACCTTCCGCGCAAAAAAGCCCGACCTAATGATGGTGTATGGTTGTTGTTGTTTTTATTTTATTTTTTACAATACAACGTGGAAAAGTTCTCGTCTTCGTCACAATAAATAATTATATATAAAGCGTTAAAAACCCGCCACAGGAAGCTTCACGCTCGCTGATATCGCGAGATTTCACTTCGCTCGACGAGTTTACATGTCCGTTATTATTTTAAGATTATTTCTATTTTATTCGCGTTTAGTATATTATTTAAATAGTTGTTTCTTTCACAAAACGCAGAACTTTAGAAAAGAAACTTTTTTTTTTAATTTTTTTTAAATATCGCACAATTTTTTTATTCTCTTCACGTTTTCGTATCCAGGTCGTTAACGTCATGGCGGCGGCGGCGGCCGCATCAAGCAGTCTCAGCAGGTCTGTGGTTCTTCATTTACCGTGAAGTATCTTCATTATGAAAGTATTTTCAAAGATACTTGAGTGGGAGGAATTCTAATTTCGATTTTTTAAATGTGCTGTGCACACTGGGCGGAAGAGGGGGCTGCATCAGCGAGCAACCCGCCCTTCACGGTGGTGTAACGTGACGTGGGCCGAACCTTGGTGGGTCTCTCCCCGCTGATGGTCATCTTAACCTGTTGGGTCTCATGGCGTCTTTCAAACAAGTGTGAGTCTTTGCGTCTTACCAACAGTCTGGGAGCTCGGAGGTTCGAACCTCAGAGTGTGGGAGCTCGGAGGTTCGAACCTCAGAGTGTGGGAGCTCGGAGGTTTCGAACCTCAGAGTGTGGGAGCTCGAGTTCGAACCTCGAGAGTGTGTCGGAGCTCGAGGTTCGAACCTCAGAGTGTGGGAGCTCGGAGGTTCGAACACTCAGAGTGTGGAGCTCGGAGGTTCGAACCTCAAGATGTGGGAGCTCGGAGGTTCGAACCTCAGAGTGTGGGAGCTCGGAGTTCGAACTCAGAGTGTGGGAGCTCGGAGGTTCGAACTCAGAGTGTGGGAGCTCGGAGGTCGAACCTCAGAGTGTGGGAGCTCGGAGGTTCGAACCTCATGAAGTGTGGGAGCTCGGAGGTTCGAACCTCAGAGTGTGGGAGCTCGGAGGTTCGAACCTCAGAGTGTGGGAGCTCGGAGGTTCGAACCCAGAGTGTGGGAGCTCGGAGGTCGAACTCAGAGTGTGGGAGCTCGGAGGTTCGAACCTCAGAGTGTGGGAGCTGGAGGTCGAACCTCGAGAGTTGGGAGCTCGGAGGTTGGATGACCTGAGAGTTGGGAGCTCGGAGTTCGAACCTGAGAGTCGAGCTCGGAGGTTCGAACTAGAGTGTGGAGCTCGAGTTCGAACCGCAGAGTGTGGAGCTCGGAGGTTCGAACCGAGTGTGGGAGCTCGGAGGTTCGAACCTCAGAGTGTGGAGCTCGGAGGTTCGAACCAGAGTGTGGGAGCTCGGAGGTTCGAACCTCAGAGTGTGGAGCTCGAGGTTCGAACCTCAGAGTGTGGGAGCTCGTCGGTAACACTCAGAGTGTGGGGCTCGGAGGTTCGAACCTCAGAGTGTGGGAGCTCGGAGGTTCGAACCTCAGAGTGTGGGCATCGGAGGTTCGACCTCAGAGTGTGGGAGCTCGGAGGTTCGAACCTCAGAGTGTGGGAGCTCGGAGGTTCGACCAGAGTGTGGGAGTCGGAGGTTCGACCTCAGAGTGTGGGAGCTCGAGGTTCGAACCTCAGAGTGTGGGAGCTCGAGGTTCGAACCTCAGAGTGTGTGGAGCTCGGAGGTTCGAACCTCAGAGTGGGGAGTCGGAGGTTCGCAACTCAGAGTGGTGGGAGCTCGGAGGTTCGAACCTCAGAGTGTGGGAGCTCGGAGGTATCGAAAACCTCAGAGTGTGGGAGCTCGGAGGTTCGAACCTCAGAGTGTGGGAGCTCGGAGGTTCGAACCTCAGATCACACATGCGCAAAAATGGTACGTGCTGCATCCTTGCTTGATGCTCAGCATTGAACAAGGGTAGAGCAAGGACAAACAACCTTAGGTTGGTAATAATTGCACAGGCTTTGATGGGATTAATTGTGTCATCCTGCGGTAAATTTCTCTGCAAAGGAACTAGTATGTTCTTCTGTATAAATACTACTGTTACAGATCCGGGCCGGGGTTAAAGGCTCGCCATGAGGAGAAGCACTCTGGTCCCTCCCGAACGCCCGGTTCTGAGGCCGCCTGGCACAGATGATGCCGATTGGTACTGCCAGCCCTGGCAGGGTTACACTACTCCGTGTGATATCTTACCTGCTTACCCGTGGATGGCCTTGCCAATGGGGATCACGTGTCCTCGGTGCGTACTTGCGTGGAACTTACCGTATCAGGTGCAGCCGAGCGGATCTACCAAGTACTCACCGGCTAATAGGAGCCAATTGATGGGGTGGAACTTCCCAGCTAAACTAATGTGCGGACTACGCGAGACTAATGAAGGAAAAGACAGAACGAGCTGGGTACATTTATAATGAGGGCAATTTATTTGTACAGATTAGGGCGTGGAAAGATCATGTGGCACAATAATAAAAGATTTTATTGAGCAATATAAGGTTAATGTACAGCAGGGGAAAGCAAGGATTGATGAGGGTCAGCAACAGAAATGCAATTATTTACAAAAGAGAAGACGTAGGGTAGAGCTAAACCATTATTAAACTTCTACAATCTTAACTTTTGCAAACAATACAGGTGCCATCAGACACACACCTGAAGAAATTAGAGAGCAAGAAAGATGAGAGGCAGTTGAGGTGTTTACGCCCTCTTTCAATACCTGGCGTGGCGGACGGGCCAACACCTCCCAGTTGCTTCGGAGGGGGGAAGAGGGAAGAAAACTGGGGGTGTCTATGGTACGTGAGTGGAGGTGTGGATGAGATGCAAATGTAATGCAGAAGAGGAAGAGTGAAGGAGTGTGTTCTGTAGTTGCTCTTTTCATATTTGTGCATCCACAGCAGACGAGACAAGCTGGGAGAGACAGAACATGTGAGATAATAGCTTAACGTGGAATGAGAAAGTCTGTTTTTTATTATTATTTTTTTTTTTTTGATATATTATAGGAGTAAGAAAAGGCTCTGTGGTGCTGGGGAGAGGGGGGACAAGAGAGGGGGAAGAAGGCAGTTGAGGATTTGAGGAGGTGGAGTGAAGAGATGGAGGTGAGAGGGCAGTGGAAGGAGGCAGCTTTGTGAGATGGGAGAGGGGGCAACTTTGAAGGATGATGTTGAGGGGGGAAATTGAAAAGGTGGGACAAGGTTGAGGGGGGAATTTTTGAGAGAGGTGAGTGGGAGGCTTGGAGGGAGAAGAGTGGGATGGTTGCTGTGAGGGGTGAGAGGGGTGAGTTGGCACTGAAGTTGGAAAAAAGAATGG
>CM068954.1:100337273-100360960 GCA_035128595.1 Eptatretus atami
GGTTTGACTCTTCGCTGAATTCAAACTCACTGTAAAAGTGTGCTAGTGTAATTGTTTACGGTTTTTTTCCTCCAAATTTACACACGGCCTTTACACACACGAAACATTCAGTTAATCGCCCTTGCGCAGCAACTTCCATCATGCCGAAAACACGACGCAATGCTTACGATGCAACTTTCAAATTGAAGGCGATCGAACTGGCTATTGAAAAGGGAAACCAAGCTGCTGCCTATGAACTTGGAGTGAATGAATCCATGATCAGACGTTGGAGAAAGCAGAGGGCGAACTTTCTCGCTGCAAAAAGTCAACAAAGGCTTTCAGAGGTAGGAAATGCGATGGCGAACTGGAAGACGAACTTGAAGACTGGGTTAACACACAGAGAGTGGATGGTCGGGTGTTTCTACTGTTCAGATTAGACTCAAAGCAAGATCGATCGCTGCAGAAATGAAAATAGAAGAATTTCAGGGCGGGCAGTCATGGTGTTTCAGATTTATGAAACGAAAGGTCTTTCTGTCAGAGCACGAACGACTCTTGTCAAACAACTCCCTCCTGACTTCGAAGAAAAAATCGCAAACTTTCGGAACTACACGCAGGAGAAAATAGCAGAGACTTCATTGCTCCCCAGGACATAATTGATATGGATGAGGTACCTCTGACCTTTGACCTACCTCTCAATCGGACTGTAAACAAAAAAGGCGAATCGTCCATCTGTTTAAAAACAACTGGTCACGAGAAAACCAATTTTACTTGCTCCTGAGCTGCACGGCATCCGGAGAAAAACTTCCACAATGGTCATATTTAAACGCGTTACGTTGCCAAAGGAAAGTTTCCAAAAGGAATCTGTTATTAAGTGAACAAGAAATGGTGGATGAATGAAACGCTAATGAAGACGTGGCTCACTGAGTGCTATGGCAAGCGACCGGAGGGTTCTTCCACCGAAACAAGGCCATGTTGGTTTTGGACAGCATGAAGGCCCACATTACTGATACCGTAAAAGAAGCAATCAGATCGACTAACTCCATCCCAGCAGTGATCCCAGGTGCACGACCAAATATCTTCAACCTCTTGATATCAGTGTTAATCGTGCTTTCAAAGTAGCACTGCGTGTCGAATGGAAACATGGATGACCAGTGCGAAAAATCCTTCACCAAAATGGACGTATGCGACGAGCAAGCTTCGCGGAGGTCTGTCAATGGATTTTGACAGCGTGGGGAAAAGTAAAACAATCTACGATCGTCAACAGCTTTCGCAAAGCTGAACTCTTGTATGTAGCAGACGACAGAGAAGCCACCAGCTCCAGCCAGCAAGACTCGGATTCATCCGATAGTGAAAAGAGGCCGGGTCAGCGATGCAGCCATAGCAGAAGAAGAAGCTGTGCTTCTGTTGTTCAACTCCGACACTGAAGACGAAGCTTTCAGTGGAAATGATGACGACGACGAATAAATGTGACTACCGGTATTTTTTGATTGTGTGTATTATTGTGTATCTTTGGTGAGCTGTATTTTTTTTTGTGTTGCTTTGTCAATGAATTTGTGATTGAATTTGTGCTTTGCGTGCGTCTGACAAGTTCTGTGGCTCGAGTTTCTCACTTTTTGTGGCTAATTTTCGGACGTTTTTGCGCTTGGTTTTTTTTGTGCAACATTTTGCGGCTTATAAACCAGTGCGGCTTGGTGTGTGTTTAATTCCGGATTTTTTTTTTAATTTAGGGACGCGGCTTATATACGATGCGCTCAATGGTCCGAATTTTACGGTACTCACATCTTGCTCACTCGCCACCATTGTTTTGCCACTCAAGATGGTGAACAGGCCCATTGTCATATCAACAGTCATTCGATTGCATATGTTGCACAGTGTTTTTGAATAACTGAGTAACATGGAATTGATTGTTTATTCAGTTACAATTTTCTTCATTGGGTGTACAGACAACACAATATTTTAATGCAGCGACCATTGTTTTTTGATTTAAGATGCAGCATATGGTGAAGCGATAAAATCACTGGTAAGTGGTGGGTATTTTTCTTCCTTGCTGAACATTATTTTCATTGTGTGTCTGCTGTTCCCCTTTCTTGTGTCCTTTTTCATTTTCTGTTACTTACCCAGGCCCAACCCATGGCATCTGCAGCTCCCATTGCATCCAGCCACAGGTGGAGACAGTAGCAGCTCGCTGGTCTGCCTGACTCTCAGTCTGCGTCTCCCTCCATCTGTGAGGAACTGCTTCAATCTTATCATATCATATGTCCTCTTCAACCTCAACCCCTCTGAATTCCTCACACTTCCTATCCTACCATATTCCTTCCTTTCTTATATTCTCTGTTTTCATGTTCACAATCAAAATTGAATATTGTGTACATGATTTGCCTATCTCCTTGGTGCAACACATTTGGCCACTGTGTTTCTATCCCTCCAGTACCCTGCTGTTCCTCCAGAAATTTGCGTCGTCTCTGCTCGTGGCCTCTCGGACAGCAGATTGGACAGGTCTGACCAAACTGTTGTTCATTATTTCTCGATGTTGTTTGTTCAGGGGTGAATTTGAAAGGTTATCTTCATAATCTCCTCTTTATACTACTAATAATAACATAAAAGGAGCTCGTCTTGGCGTGCCTGCGTCCATCCCTGTGTCCCTGCGTGCGTGCATCCTCAACAATTGTCCTGTACACAATCGTAAGCACAGCATGCACGTACGTGCGCAGCATAGCAATACACACATATACGTACACTGCATATAACGTGCTGCACATGCAACATGAGAAGAGTTTGTTTCCTGGCATGGCTCGTGCCTAAAATGTACCCCAGGCAGTTTGATCAAAAGGAGGGAAGTGATATATATATATATTTTTTAAGTTTTGATCCTCTTCGTGTGTTGTATATTGTTTGAAATTCAGCATCTAAAAACACTGTGATGAATATCCATTAACACTCCTTCCCATCTCGCTCCCTGAGTGTTGCTGGTATCTATATACCGCCTAATTTATTTTTTTCATAACCATCACCTTTTTTTTCTTTTTAGCAATTATGCAAAACTGGTATTCCCATCACTGGAGCGCAAGTCTTACATTCTCGTAATAACAACATCCACGCAATGGAAGACATGACTTCAAGTCCTCAACCCCTCCCCCTCCCCCTCCCAAACCCAGAGTCATCAACTACCCTCTCCCCCCCCCTTCACAAAACCCAAGCCCTCAACCTCCCTTCTCAACCTAAGCCTTCAAGCCCCCTCCCATCTCCCCCATCACAATCCTCAACCCCCTCCGAACTCTGTCCCATCTTTGCTCCCACCCTCCCAACCCCAGCTCTCTGTCCTCTCCTACCCCTCGACATTCCACATCAAAATTACATTTTTCTTCATTACCTCATCAAATCGGCGAAATATTAACTTTCTCCTCTTATCATGCAATCACTGACTTCACAGAAACCGCGATGAAAATACCAACAGCATGGCTCCTACATGTCATGGCGCATCACGGTGGCATCCAACTCACAATCCCCGAGATAAGTGTAACCCCGTTTAATTGCATTTCAAGTGACCTGGGCAGCCTAATTGTGCCAATAAATGACCCACAGCAATTTTCTTCTCCTGATGCATACATACACACACGTCGTTAAAAGTAAATAATGACGGATTTTTCTTTCACAATCTTGCGAGATTCCCGGAACTCCTCGGACAAAGACCTCTATAATGACATGGTCTTATGGTCCTTGGTCGAGTTGTTTAAAGAGCAGGTTTGGGTTGCTGATGACCGCTTGATTCGAAGGTTGTAATCACATTAATAATCGTTGGCAATTATTTCTTACATTTGAACTCAAAATATGCTAAAATTAACTTTAAGTCAAAACTTTTGTCAGTGATCGAAAAACAGACCGGAATTTACCGAAGATGCTATGACGTCACGTCCTCTGAAAACTTGTGAACATTCGGAAACAGCGTGTGAACAATGGCGAGATGCGAATCAGAGAGTGATTTCAGCGGCAATGAAATTGAGTGTTTTCATTCGATATTGCCAGGACGAGTCGGAGGATGATGGAATTATACTATGGAGTTCTGCCCTGAAGAATATAAATTTGAGCACTTGCAAGTGCCAGAAACGGCCTATTCGTGTACAAGTGGCAGGACTGACTGCCCGGCAGTTCACACTGACGACTCCACCAGACAGATTGGTTTGTAGATTTTCATTTTCTTGTTCGATGCATAAAATAATGTAAAGTTTATTCGTCTGTGACTTGATATAATAATTTTAACCCCTAGTCACTCAAGAGTCAGAAATAGAATGAATCAATAATGACCCAATATATTATACACCGTAGCCTTGCGTTGAAGTTTTCTGACAGCTGAGCTTGACCCCAGCGAAAGTGAACAGTAAGAACAAACCACAACTTTCAAGAAGACTGTTGTGACATATAAATACCAAAACATGTTTAGCCTCATTGGGAAATATTCTACCAAATTTAGAAAAAAAGTGGAAATTGATCAATTTTTTACAATTGAATGAAATAGCCCAATTTGCTGATGCTGTAAAAAAGATAATTATCAACAATAAGTTGATTGTGAGAAATTTTTTCATGCTTGTGTTTTTCAGAAAGTTTATTTATGGTGTTTTCCATGTACTCTTTAAGAATATATTTCAAGGTTTTCTACTTAAACTCAACAATTGATCGTGACAGAGCAGTATCGAGAGAACTTGTCAACCAACAACTCATATTCACAAAGGTTGATCAGATGTGTTTATGCCTCTAATCCTCGGCTGTGAAATGGTCACCACAAATGACAAGTCTATCCAAAGGTCCTCTTTACCCGTTTTCTTTGGGGAATCGCCCATTTTGTTGTACAATCTTATCCACTGCCGCGAATGTTATTCCTTCGGGAATCGGTGGAGCGATTACCCGTTTCCAGCCATTTTCGCAAAACATGATGACACACGTACGAGCATGATGTACAAATATCCAAAATATTTGTTCTACAATAATCAAATAAAAAAGGATAATGTAGACAGTTGCAAGTTCAAAAAAGCGAAAGAACGCCCGCTGAACTGGACACTTCTTCAATGAGCGATGAGCGTCCGCTTGTTTTGGAGAACGAATCACCATCATATATGGCACGCTGATGTTTTTTTCAACAGCCTCGAAAATAACAACTTCGGAGTTAAATTTCAATAATTTTACCAATATTAGGCAACCACAATAGTTGCATCGAACTATTTAATGCACATATAATCATATTGATAAATTTTCAGAACATGTTTGGTGACCTGCAACCTGCTCTTTAAGAGAAAATAGTCGAAATAATAGCAAGGACTGCAGAAGCCTCCATGGTAAATTGCGCTTTTTTGGGTGGTGTATAAGCAACAGACCGCTACCTTATGCATGAATATACACATGGTTATATAGCTTGGATAGATTCCAATTGCACTGGCCATAGCTGACACCAGTGGCCTGAGCCAAAGACTGGAGTCCGAGGCTATATTTACTGTGCCACCTATCGGGTCAACTTTTTGATATTGATGATTCCTTTTAACAGTCGCTTTGGTCATTTACACCGATTGAAAGCTTGTAGGGAGGCATGGCGATTGTAATATATGACACTCATTGAAGATGTCTTTAGCATCATGTATCATCAAAATGTCGCTGTGTGATTTTAAGGTTCCATTTGTGGAGGAGTCAGGAAAGCTGTACAACAATCGGTGTAAAGGAGCATTACAGACAGACGGCATACATGCAGGCCGGCACCAGACTATTTTGCGCCCAAGCAAGGCCAGCTACTTGCAACCCCCCCAAAAAAAATTGCCAACTTGATTTTTAAAAACATGTTTGTTAGAAAAAATAAAAAGCACAAAACTTTGAAACTGCTAAATTTATTTTTCCACAATATTTTGGCCTACAGTCAGACAGAGAAACAAACAAAAACAGACAGAGTTAAAACGTCTCATAAAAATGTCAATTTCAGACACATCAAAATCCACTTTGCGTGCCTTTTCCTTTCAAATTTTGTCACCAACCTGAGATTTGAAAGAATAGAATAGTAAAAGAAAGAAGAATGATGATAAAGAAGAAACATATTGTTAGTGTTGAAAACATAACTGGTTACTGAACTAACAATGAACTATAAACTATTATGAACAATGAATATTATTTTTCTTTTATTATGTGTTTTCTTAAAACAATATTTGCATAAACTGTGACCCTTAAAGGTCAGTAATGCGCCCCTTGAGGTCCTGCGCCCTCGGCGGCTGCCTAGTTAGCCTTATGGTAGTTCCGGCCCTGCATACATGCATCATATTATATAGACGAGAAGTTCATAGAAACCTTACCCTGTGTAGTCTTGAGAAAAGGACATGGAAGAGTCTTTAAAGTCTTGGATTTGTGTTTTGCACTAAAACAGTGATGACACCACCACATTTGTCTGAAGCTGAATCTCACAATTACTCTGCCCTCAGGGCATGAGATGGCCCTGAGCCGTTCAGGCTGTCCCATGAGCAGCCTTAATAATGCACCGTAAATATTTCCAAGTACTGCTAAATGCAGGTTCGTGTTCTGATTCGGGTTCTACAGTGTTCAAAATGTATAAGTCAATTGAAATCAAGTAGTACCTCATCATAGACGACTCTACAGACAGACAACAGAACGACAGAGTGAACCAATTGCTTAGTTCGCTTTGTGCCACCGTAATAATAATAACTAGCCCGAAACCCCCGTCAAGACGGATTCCGTCATTCAACCACCCTCACACGCTCACCCACACTCGAGGTCATGGACTGGACAGGGCGTGCTTGCCCCCGCCACTCATCCCCCGCCCCTGCCCCATTCGCCCCCGCCTCCCACCCCCCACCTTTCAATTTGCTTACCCCGGCCCAAAATTTAATTACCCTGGCCCCACCCCCGCCTCTTCACTCCCCGCCCCTGTCCACCCTCACACTCAAACCACTAATTCACCCCAGCCCCCGCCCACTCATCCCCCGCCCCATTTCCCCCTCTCCCCGCTTTAATTTGCTTACCCCGCCCAAAAATTTGCTTACCTTGCCCCCCGTACTCCTGCCCCCCGTCTCTTCATCAACCGCCCCCGCCTCTTCACTCCTCGCCCCTGTCTCAACGAAAAGTGTTTATTCTGCTTCAGTGTGAAAGTGACTATTGCCACTATGTGCGATGCACTCTTACAGGTACGAAGTTCTTTCAGTCCAGGTCACAGTACGAGAAAAACGTGACGCGACCACTAGGAGCGAAATTGGTCCTTCAGTATTAATATATGATAGATAGAAGATACAATGTTTCTTGTTACATTTTTGTGTCAAATTCACATTCTGAGGTAGTCAGCATGTGCAGAAGAGGGTTTACATTCGCAGACGCTATTTTCGAGGAGTGGAATTACACCTCTCAGCGGTTACGGTCTGTCGACGCGGACGTCTGACGTCACCGAATGACCAATGATGTCATGACGTCCTGACGCCTCTCAGCGTGACGTCGCACGTCCCATGTAAAACGAAAAAGTGTTTATTCTTCTTCAGATTTGAAAGTTGATTATTGCCCATATGTGCGATGCACTCTTAGAGGTACGAAGTTCTTTCACTCCAGGTCACAGTACCGAGAAAAACGTGACGCGACCGCTAGGAGGAGCACAAAATTGGTCCTTCAGTATTATATATAGATGTAACATGAGGAAATGCAGAAGGTCGTCCTCTTTGAGATTTCACACATCAGGCAAACACTTTCTGTTCAATAAATGATGACATTCTTATTTTCTCCGTGGTTTAGGCAAAATGCACAATTGATCGACTGATCAATTATTGTCATAGTAACCTATTATCGTCTCTTTTCTTCCACGCCCACTTTCTGTTTCCATTTTCCTACCTTGTGAGTTGTTTTTTTTCTCCTCACATATGCTTTGGTTCACATTCTTTTCTTCCTTCACCGAGACCTCTGTTTTATCACATTCATCTAAACCACTCCGATTATCATCTTTTTTCGTCTTGCCTCCTACAGATTGCAACGCACCTTGCAGATGCTGGCTCCAGTCGCCTCGGCTCGAAATGCTTTTTGAAATTTTGACGTAAGTTTTACTTATGACTAAGCTCAACGAAAAGGAGATTTTATGTTAACTAGAAACACCTACTCCCGATGGCAGCGGGAGCGGCCATGTTGGGGAGGTCATGTGGATGTGTGCACCTTGTGGATGCGTGTTAATATTATTCTACCTCAGCCACCTAGGTGGATGGAGTTATGTTTTTCACCTTGTCTGTCTGTCTGTCTGTTTTGTAATATATGTGAGTAGGATATCTGAATAAGTTGTGGACTGATTCAGACAAAATTTGGTGGAGAGGTTGGGTGTATTACAAGGACGAATTGATGAGATTTGGTTATTATCAGAATCTGTGTCTGAGAATTTTTAAAGTGATTCTTTACAATTGAGAGATGGGCCAAAAACGATAATATATCATGATTTCAAAACATTGTGGCAGATTATGACACAAAACTTGGTGGATGAGTTGGGGAGGTGACAAGAACAAGCTGATTAGATTTTTGGTTCAGGTCAGGATGCAGATCCGTGATGCAAATTGCATCATCATGTGATGCAAAAACATAAACCGTTCAGCCTGGCAGAAAGAAGTATGCGTCCACTGAGTGCATTCTAGTTACCTCCGCCACGAATGTGAATTGATATGGATGTTTATAAATTTGTATATTGGCCCTCATATGTGATTTTCTCCAATTTCCTCAGGCAGTAGGAAAACTACCATTAGAATGAGGTTACGCATGAATAAAGGTGACAATTGGGCCTTAAGACGTAAGGGTGTTGGAAGCAATATCGCATGTCACACTTGAGACTATGTCAGGGACAAATAGACAAAAAACTAGAAGGGCACTCAGTAAAGCGCATAACTCCGCCATGCAATGCCTGATCCACAACAACATATCGGCCAATACTTTTGAAATATCGTTTGACATAAGTTTATGGCCCTATCTCTCAATGTGAAATCACTTAAAAAAATTATCAGATCTGGATCCGGTCGATCTTCACCAAAATTGAATCAATATTTCTTGTCACACACCCAACATGTCCACAAAGTTTCGTCGAATCCGTCCTTAACTTTTTGAGATATCGTGCTACATATCGTTTTTGGCCCTATCTCTCAATGGTGAAGAATCACTTAAATTCTGGGATCTGGATCTTCACCAAAATCTAATCAGTTCATCCTTGTCACACACTGAACCTGTCCACAAAATTTCATCCAAATCCGTCCACACTTTTTGAATATCCTGCACACAAATAGACAAACAGACAGAAAAGGGTGAAAACATAACCTCCTTCACCTTTGGTGTGAGTAACAATCATAAGCAGTTCACATTTAATCTAATGGCTAGAAAAATTGGACTGGCAATGGGATACACCATTCATGCGTAAAGACTCAATTAAGCAGCTTTAAAAAAAAAATTTTTAGCTAACGATCGTTGTGACCTACAAAGATTAGATGGCTCAGACCCGTGAGACTGTAGGGGACGCGATAAAGCATAGAATCCTCAAGGATGTCAGGTTTCCCTCCAATGTCTTATTAGTTTAGTGGTTAACCAACAGTTGTGACTGTTTTAAAAATGTCATCAGACTGTTATGGTCCTGGCTCCTTAGGGTTAAATAATGTACCTTTTGTGTCACAGATAGTTATTTCAAATATCTGTTGAGTTAAGTTGTTGTCTTCTTCTTCTTGCATATGGCAGCTTAGCTGCCGGGTATCTATCATTTCTTGGATGCGCCACTGTGTCGCTGATGCAGTGCCTCTCTACCAGTACCCACTGGTACTCATTTCGCCAACCTCGGAAGGATGACAGGCTGAGTCAACTCCCTGGTGTATAATTCAGCGGCCATACAGGGCTTGAACTCGGACCCTAGGATCCCAAGCCGCACCCAACCACGAAGCCACACACAGCTAAGCTTGTTCAATACATGTGGATAAATATGCATTGTGTATGTATTAGATAGATGGTTTTTATGTTTCTTTTTGCTCCATAATCTTTTATTTTCTCTCTCACTTTTTCTTGAACTGGCTGATACACCCAACAGCGCTTCATACTCCCACTCTTCTCATTTCCTTCTCTTAAAACCGGTTTGAACTGGATGAGTCCACATCTTCCACCTTTTTTCCACTATTCTCTCCCCGAACCGGTTTGAACTGACCAATGGTCACCATACCATGACGGGAGAGGAATTCGGATTGGAAAATATACACACCCATTAAATCAGGACTAATCAGTGGGTGACGTCATGGAACTCGCAAGCGTGGCCTATCATGTCAGATGAGAGACCCATATGCCTTAGAATCTAGATGCATCCCCCAGTGAGAGCAGGGTCGTATGCAAATTTGCAGACAGAGGGAATCAAATGCCGGTGAGTACGAACTTTCAGTATCTTTCTTGTCCCTTCTGGCTTGGTTCTTGTCTTGCTTGGAGCGGACTGGAGCTGGAGTGTGCGTCTTCGTCTTGTTCTTGGAGTATAAAACAATCACGCGCACCCGGATCGTCTCTGACTGCTTGCTCGCCTACTGTCTGACCTGCTGCCACTCACTGTATCTCCCTGTGGTTTGCACAAACCGTGCTGTGCACCGGAGAGTAGAGCAGAGTAGAGTAGAGTGGGAACAACTCAACCCTTCATGTGCCACGGCTGTTCTGGTATCAAGGGGTCACGCCGGCTTTTCAAGCTGTTGAAGAACTATTACCCAACTCTTTTCTTTCTCTGTCTTCTTTGTCAAATGTCTGTGGGCCGCCCATATGTTTGAGTGATAAGTTGACTATATGTATATGTTTTTATATATATATATTATATATATATATATATATATATGATATTGTTACGGCCACGGGTACCGAGTGTATTATGAGGGGTTAATCCCCATTTCTCCTCGGAAGAGCCGGACCTGTGGCCACCACTCACAATTAACTTCGTGGTACAGTGGTTGCTTTACAACCACGAACGCCAATCAGTAACCACGAGTTCAGTGCTCACCGTCTAATTTTGCCTTACTTGAGGTCACGTGGCTGACTGAACGGGGAGCGCGCCCTCGGCAAAGCACCAATCTTATCTTAATTAGGGCGCGCCGAGCTTACCCTGGTGCATGCCGACTATGACAAGTTAATTAGTTGACAAGTTAATTAGAGAGGAGGCAGGTGTAGGGTGAGGGGAGAGGGGAGGCAAGAGAGGATGAAGAAGGGGGAGGGGAGAGCGAGAAAGGGGGAAGTTGGGGAGAGCGACACCTCACCAAACGTTGCTATTCACTGTGGGAGGGGGTGGTGTTGAGAGAAAGAAGGTCTGATGAGATCTGTGACTTGCTACAGTACCATGTAAACCTGTACACACCTGTTTCATGGACGGGTTGTCGTGACTACACGTTTACCCACCAAGTTTCCTGATGAGGGTGTATGATATGGACACCCAGCAGGAATAAAACAAAACCTGTCAAAGGGCGGAGGAGCTCCTTGTGAGCCAATGGCCATCCACATCTAGAGCCAACTGTGTCTGCGGAAACCTCCTGCAATTGGGTTACTTTTATTAGGAGGTTGGTGGCAGGTATTTGCACTCCGGCCACGGCAAACCCTTCATTCCACAAAACGCTAAAAGCATCCCCAAAAAAAATCAAAAACCACTCCGGGGGAATACCTCCTGTGCAGCTGCCCTCTGCAGGACAGCTCACCGGATGGCTGGATTGGAGCAAAGCCCTCGGTACCCCCAATCTTTGATGATGGAGGGAAACCATGGGGTACCTCTGGGCAGATTGTGTAGTGTGTGTCGGGTGTGGTGCTGAGGTGTCGTACACCAGAAGCGGTCTCCTTGGGTAACCTGAGCGGTCCCTTGGGTGGGTGTCTGGAATGTTCCTCTCCTGAAGAGAGGATGGTCACCTGTCTCTTATCATCTGAGCTAAAGCTAGGCATTGGTATTGCAGCACTCTCTGAGGTTCGGAGACCAGATGTGGTGAGATTCATGGAGTGGTGGTTAACACATCTTTTGGTCTGGTTCGCTCTGATGGTTACCATGCCCAAGGAGTTGCTGTTGCTGTGTCCAATAAGCTGACTCCAATGATAATTGAGTTACACCGTCAATGAGCGTATTATGAGACACAGGATTTGTCACTCCTTGGGTGTCGTTTCCCTGATCTCTGCATATGCTCTGATTGAGGTGAGTGATCTCAATGTGAAGTACGCATTCTATGCCAGCTCGAGTCTCTGGTTGATCATGTGCCCCAGGTGAGATACTCTTCTAGTCTTGGGGATTTGAATGCATCGACTGGAACTGATAGGATGGTTATGAAACATGTGTTGTCCCCAGGTCTGGAACTGTGAACCAGAATACGCACAAGTTCCTTGACTTTGTAAGAAGTCATGTACTTAGGGTGGCTGTTCATGGTTTCAGCACACAGCCTCATGTTGATTGGTATTCCAACGCTAGTAG
Organism: Eptatretus atami; assembly: GCA_035128595.1. Taxonomy (NCBI): domain Eukaryota; kingdom Metazoa; phylum Chordata; class Myxini; order Myxiniformes; family Myxinidae; genus Eptatretus; species Eptatretus atami. The sequence continues at coordinate 100,349,695 of CM068954.1, forward strand.
TGTGGCAAAGGAGGTGCGGCATGTACTGTTCACGGTCACTGGAGGATGATCCACAAATCAGGGTCTACCGAAGTGCTCAGTTCCTCAATACTGGACCACAGCCTTGTTACAACTCTGGAAGTTGTAGCTTAAATCCAGGAAAATGTACCATCCCAGCCAAGGCTGAATGTTGGCAAGCTCAAGGATGAGAGCGTAACTGAGGAGTTCGAAACAGCCTAGTTTGGGTCCTGAGTGCTTTTTTTGGAATCCTGAAGAGTATGTTGAGGCCTTCAAGACTACCGTGCTTGTGTTGCCAGTAGATGTCTGAACTCACCATAGAGCGAAGAAGAATTTTGTCTCTTCGGGACACTAATACATGACCAGAGTCGGGGCAGGCGAGCTGAGCTGTCAGGGAGCTGAATCAGAGCTGAGCTCGTTCAGGAAAGCTGAGGTGTAAACCTGTACATGCGCTAAGTGGACTAGGAGCCTATGTGAGGGATCTGTGAGGCGGTAGAGTATCACTGTGGTCAAGTGTTCACATCCTATTACAGGCGAATTCACTCATTGATTAATCCAGCCCATCCTTGGTACTGCATTAAGAGGGGAGGTGGTGCGTTCTTGACAGAGAGTCTGAGTGAAGCCGCTGGGCCGTTAATTTGAGCGTCTGTCTCAGGCTGATCCACCACTGTTGAGTTTGGATGTCAGAGTGTTACAAAATTTCTTATTGCTGATCCTCCAATCAACTGTGTTCCACCTTCGTTTTGGAGAACACAGGCTGGGGGTGAACAGCGGTTAGATGAGTAAAGCTCTTGGATTCTTGCATCCATGCCGAATTCTCAAGGTGTGAAATGCTGTACTCTGTCATTGCAGAGCTGTCTGTGCTCTGCCTGGAACACAGGCATCATCCCGAACCTGACTGAAAGGGGCCTTTGTCCCCTCTCTGGAAAGGGAAGTGTGATCGCCAGGGAATGCAACAAACTCCGCGAGGGGTGACACTGCTTCTCGGTTGCCGGCCAAGTCTTTGCTCAGATAATTCTTATCAGGTTCGCCACCATCTGCTAGCACAGCGTCCAGAGCATCAGGCTTTACACCAAAGAGGTCAACGATACCAATCCTTACTCTTCGGGTCCTCACCGAACACAAATGAGAGTTTCGACATGGCTGCTTGGAAGCCTTTGTGATCCTGTAAAGCATTTGATGTCAGTTGATCTGGATGCCCTTGAGGATTTCTGGTCTTCGGGATGCACCAAACTGATCAATCTGACATCTGAAACTATACCTTTTGATGGAGTGCTGTAGATGTTGTGCCAGCTCGGACTTCATTTCCATTTGTACTGGAGTTTGCCACGGTGTTACACTGGCCCCACACTTTTCACGCTTTCTTGGACTGAATTTGGGGAGATGTCGGAGAGTTCAAGCTGCCGCTGCAGTCTTTGGATGTCAAAGATCATCGACCTTATTTCGGCAGCATGATGCAGTCCATCTTTGCAGAGACTCGAGAATATCCTTTGGGGCGCTCGAGGTGCTGATGAGACGGAGAGCCACTGGGATAACAGTGTTTCCTGGATCAAAACTAAGATTCCAGGCTTTCAATAACATATCGGATGCTGAATTATCTTGGTCTTACCATTATGTGACGAGGATGTTGAGTCACGAGAGATTCACTTACATGAGGTGACGCATGTGTGGACATGAAATAAACAACAAATGCTGCTCTCCAGCTGTTTATAAGCTTGCAATGTACCCAGCAATTTCGTAGCTATGATGAACAAGCATTTGATATATGAGTGAGAAGGGGGGGTGCGTACCTGTAGTGTTCAAAATCGTGCAGCCTGTTCAAAGTCGAGGCATGGTTGAGCAGGCCAAAAAACATGGCGGCTTCAACGCCCAGGAGGTTACCCAGGAACGCTTTAAGACCCCAGAGAGCGAGGTGGCCGAGGACGCCTGATGAAGATATAATTAAATACGCGTTAATTATCTTCAAAAGGGGTGCTTTTAATAACCCAAACACCCAATTCACTCTCACTTCCTTGCGCTTTCTTGGAGCATGCAAAGTTTCAGGCTCTAAGTTTTAGGTTATGGAGGAGACCACACACAGACACACACAGACCACAACAGACACACACACACCACACATTGCCTTTTATTATGTATAGATATATGATTTTAATATTGTATAAAACCAAACTTGTCTCCTGATTCTTCTGTCTCACATCGTGACGTGTGGCATATGCAGGTGATCTCATTGATCTCAAAGATTGGCCATGATAAGATCGGGTCATGTACTTGGTTCTGCTCGGCACCAATTAAAGATCTGTGACGTGACTGCAGGCACAAACGCACTCTTACCGGACTTTGCCTTTAGCGAACACGCTCTGACGTGGAAGCCGTAAGAAGTTCCAGGACAACTGGCTGTTGTGCGCTAAGCAACTTGCCGAACCTATCGGAGTTATCCAGACCGGTGACCGTCACGATACGTTAGACAGAATGCTGAATAACTCTAGTTTGTGGTTAAAATAATTTTATTTCGTAGGTGTGCACCACAAAATGCCATGATAGCTCTTTACCAACCTAAACACGGATTTTTCCCAAGACAGAAAACCCCCCTTGGGAAGGGAGCGATTGAAGTCAATACATCCTCCGTCGTGTGACCCCCGAGTCAGTCCCGCATAGCAAGTTGTTGAGGTTGGATAAGATACGACCGAATGCATCATGGTCAACAGACAGACAGCACCAAATTGGATGTTTAGTATGATGAGAAAGAAATGCTGTTTGGTTTTTTTTACTCAGCAAGTTTTTACACAACTTTTGGGGCAACATGTGGATAAGTGAACAATGTAAATTGTGGCCAGCATTGCATACGACAGGCTGGACAGACAGAGGGGGCTGAAGTCCGAGATCTTCAAGAGAAGAAGAATTATCAGACTCAATAGGATTTTTGGGGGCTTTTGATGGCAATGTCAAGAGATTCGAAAGAGGTTTGACGCTAAACACTTTGTAATATGAAAAGGCCGGATTATTTTCTCACCGAAGGTGAATGGAGTTATGTTTCACTCCTCTGTCTGTGTTTGTACTTGCAAAAAATCGAAAGATTTTTAAGTATATTGGTCATCAGCAGGTCAGTTTTGTATTCTGTCTGTCTGTTCTGTTTGTTTGGTATGGTTTGTGATAAGAAGAAGCCGCTTGTTTTGAGGTCAAAGGTCACATGGCCAAAGGTCAACAACTTTATAGATTTCTAAAATCTCAATTTTCCATCCGATTTGACCTTGAAAATTGAAGAGGATTTATAGTTAGTCACTGAATTCAACCACCCAATTTATTTTTGAGGTCACCATTCACCAAAGTCAACAAAAGGCCCAAGTCACGACTTTGGTGGTATTCTGAAACTCCAATTTTCATCCATTGACTGAAATTTGGAGAGGATTTGCACATGTGGTCATTGAATTACACGCACTAATTATTTGAAAGTCAAATTTGTCTGTATGATTTGAAGTAATCGTGCTCTGACACGACATCATCTTTTTTTGTTGTCAACTTGCCTACAGTCCAATTTTAAAATGATCGTCATGAAACTTTCCCAGTTGTACAGGTAGCTCAACTGAGAAGTCTTTTGATTTGAGCTCAAGGCCTTCTTGGGTCAAAGTTAAAATCATCATATTTATTCAAGTGACTTGGGAAAATTAAACTTGAAAAAGCGAGTTTTGCAAAAGTGCATTACTGGAATTGGGAACGCAACTATTTTGAGATCAAAAGTTGAAGGTAACTCAAGGGCAAACATCTAAAATGAATTTTCATAATGAAAATCGTCAATTTACATCCTATTAACTGATAGTTGAACCAGGATTGGCAAAGTCCAATCACTGAATTTGGAAACCAACTATTTGAGTCAAAGGTTCAACTTAAGGTCAAACTTCTAAAATCATCAATTTTCATCCAATTGACCTAGCTTTGATTAGATTGTCAATTTACTCTTAATGAAATGGACCAATTTGATGTATCCATGGCAACCTTCATGGAGAGGGAGATGGGTTTTGCAAATATGTTGTCCTGCATCGACTCTTTTCTTAGTTTGTTTGCAGGATATCCAACAGTGTGGACGATTCGATGAATTGGTGACAGGTTGCGGTGTGTGAAAACTGATTAAATTTGTGAAAGATCCGCATCCAGATCCCGCTAAGAATTTTTTAAGTGATTTCTTCACCATTGAGAGATGGGCCAAAATTATTGCATCAGCACGATATTCAAAAAGTTGTGGACAGATTCGGAAGAAACTTGGTTGCCACTTGTGTGTGACAAAAAGAATTGATTCGATTTTGGGTGATGATCTGAATCCAAACCGGATACGAATTGTAAATTTTTAGTGATTCTCCTCCATTGAGAATAGTGCCAAAAATAACACTGATGTTTCAAAAATGTATGGGTCCAAATATGTTGTCGTTGCACTGTGGACTATGCACTCTACCGTGTACCTTCTTGTTGAACATGTATTAACTACATGGTGAGCACTATCGTTGGGGATGGGGTGTCAAATTTAGATTGATAGAGGTAAGGTTTCCCTGTGTCGAACTTCGTAAGGTCGGCGAAGGTAGCGGTGAAACAGCACGTTCCCTCTCACCTAGCGAGGAGAAGACTCCTCCCAAACTTTGTCATTGCAATGGGGAATGAAATTGCTTGCACTGTAAATCATGATGTCATCAAATCCTCGGTGGGGGCACCGGGCGCTGATTGGTGAACCCCTGTGTCTATTGGGGAGTCTTGCGTTGAGACATTCCCTGTGCCAGAATTGTGTAAACTTCGGAAAAGAATGTGGGAAGGGGCAGGGTACCGTCCGAAGGTGCAGGGCTGGGGATAATGCCCAGTCAACAGAAGTTTCCTCTCCTGCGCTCTCCTCTCTTGAGTGTTGATATTATTTTGAAGCTCTTTGATCTCTGCATATCAACGGTTTTTGGCACCCTGACACTCCATGCACTATCGCTCGTCGTCTTCCTTGACACTGCACGCTCTGTTTCAGCTGACTCTGGTTCTGCAGACAGCCCTGGAGTGTGTGTCGTTCGGTTCGTGTCCAAGGGGTAGTTTTCGTACTTTTTGTTTGTTCGTTTTCAGAATTCTGTGCCTGGTCTGTGTAAATTATTATAAGAGCTGTGTGCGTGCGGTGTTACTGCCATTTTCCGCGCATTGGTGGTGTTCCACATGGTTGGAGGATTAAATTGATATTTCCCATTTAAACTCTGTGACCCCTGAACGTGATCATGTCACTGTTCGCAGTGCGGTTTGTGAGTTAAATGATCGCTTGTTTCATCTTTGAGCATTATCTTCAGTGTGATCAGAATCACTTAGATGATTGTGGTTGTTGCACTTTGTCGAGTCCGTACACATGACAGTATTTTTTTGAATGAATGACGCGTGTTTGAGAAACTTCAATCTGTTGAGGAGCCTTTGTCGGTTTGTGGCAAGCAACAAATCCCACACTGAAATAATATTAATTTAACCTTGCTTGGATCATTATACCCTATTGTGGAATGAATGATGGACGCTTATCTGCACTGACTGGATCACTGCTGTGTAACAAAAAATCCCGTCTTTCCTTTTCTTCTTTTGTTTTCTTCACTGGAGAAAACTTCGGCCATACTGTACTATCATCTACTCAAAATGACATCATCCCTCGAGCCTTTATGCTATCGATATGCTGTACTAGAAAGCCTGCTTCAGTTTTATGCTCACTTACACGCTGGCTTCTCTCCCTGATTAAACGTCCACGAGAACAAGGGAGATTAGCTGGATTTTGACTCGAGCTGTTATGATTCTCACAAACAATATATTGCTCTAACACTCTGCTGGTTCATCCGCATAGAAAAGCCGTGTGGCGCTTGTTATTATATTACATAAACTCCATTCATTATTTTCAGACAAGACGGGCTGGCATTGTCAACAACAAAGAAATCTTGATGTATTCGGTCACAATTTTTCACCTGTTGATTATTAGATCGCGATTGGTCATAAAGTGATCTGTTTTAATTACCGAATAAACTTGTGATGATGCATGGTTATTATACACAGACTTGTAACGGCACTGTATGCTGTTTGATTTTTCATGTTGATCGGTGCTCATCTCAATTTGAAAACACTTTTATTCATACATACATCCGGTGACGAAATCGCCAGGAGGAATGTTTTCAGGTTGTGCGTGCAGTAACGTCCGGTCTCGTGTAATTAACCCCGCCATCGAGAGATCGGAGGTTACTGTTTTTCTTCACACCCTTTCTGTTTGTTTGTTTTAACAGTATTACGGAAAAAACTCCTTGACGGATTTCGAGAACTTGGTGGGGATCTGGTATGGTCAAGGATCATCCATAATTTGACTTGGTCCAAAAATCCAATATGGCCCTATCGGCCATTATTGAAAAATATTTGGAAATTTTTTGTTTTTTGGCATTTCACAATTTTTTAGTGTTTCCAACCCCCTCCCCCACCCAAAAAAATGTAGAGAAAAAAAAATATTTTGCAAACTTTTTTGTCAACAAAAATTTCGATTTTTTTTTTTTTGCATTTCTACATGTTATAAAGTGATTTCCAACAAAAAAAAAACATGCAAAATTTATAATGAGGCTGATTTTGGACTCAAAGGTGGATATACCACGTAAAATCAATTTCTTCTCAAGAATAATATGACGAATGAATTGAGTATCGTAAAAGGAAAGTTGCAAACGATAACTCTTGAGCACTGTGACGTCAAATAATGAATGAATAGGATATCAGTTCACTTGAGTGACCTAGCAGTATTGGCGGCTGGAGGTTTTGCACTCTACCGAGTGCTCCCCCTCTAGTAACCTTCCGCATCGAAAGATCGGAGTACGTGTTTTCAACCCCTTCTGTTTGTTACTTTACGAAATCTTTTAGATTTGTAAGTATATGATGACTTCCGTTTTCGTGTTTGTTTGTTTTGTTTGAGTTTGGTTTTTGAGGGGGCTAGGCCTCGGGGGCAGGCGACGTAACCTCGGAGAACGAAGAAGCTACCTACAATGTCCAATTACACCAGTGATTCAGGAGGTGATGGCTAGTGCATAGTTATTGGTTCAAAATCGGTCACGAGGTCACACGGTGAGTCAAACATTCGATTTGGATGTTTGTACAGAAATAAACCCCGGAGAACCGGAAGAACACCCAATGTCAAATTAACAACCACCTGATTCAGGAGGTGATGGCTAGTGCTTGATTAGAATTTGGCACAAAAATCGGTTCAAACGTCAAGGTCACGGTGAGGTCAAACATTCATTTGATGTTTGGTACAGAAACTCCGAGAACGGAGAAGCTTACCATGTCAAATTACACCACGTGTTCAGGAGGGTGAATGGCTAGTGCTGAAATTGGTCAAAATCGGCAAGTCACGGTTGAGGTATCAAACATTCGATTTTTGATGGTTTAGGCCCAGTCACACCCTTAGTTTTAAGCCAGCAATGGCAACGTATGAAAATGTATGTAAAACGCTGACTTTTGATGTTTTTTGTTTAAAATTGGGACGTATTCATAACGATTGTCGTATGCATAACATGATTAGTACGGGCCACGAAACGTTTCGTGTCTTATAGATAACTTATACCATACGAATGCTTAGCCCTGTTTCCGTTCACAACTATGCCCAACGATGTGTAACGTTAGGCATAGCGGCGCTGCAGCACGTACGCCGACGAACTCGTGGCGTTCGTCCCTGTAAAACCTGCCGCACGCCGATCTAAATCATAACCGCGAGAGATGTCCCAAAAATGACAGCACATTGAATTAAGAGAAAAGAAGTAACATGCGCGGAAAGGGGGATGCACAGCCTAGCGATTAGCCTAGCGACTGCCGACCTATGAAAAAAGTGTCTTAAAACGCTGGCACATGCGAATACGGTATGGTAAGTTGTGGTATACTTAGAGCACGCGCTGGAACGGTGAAGAAACGCTGCATATTGGGAACGCGTTTGCCTGTGACGTCTTCTATTTAGATGTCTAATTCGAGTATCGGGTATTCACTGTTCCGACGTCTGGGGGATAAGTTGTAGGGACCACGCGCGCTGGGATGAAATTAAACTCGCCGTTACAATGGCTCGACACGTTCCGACTTGTAAGTCACGATTGCATCACAAGTCAGAGAATCCGTAAAACATAGTCACAACACTCGAGGTAATGTTTAGCATGACGCCGAACTTATTTCTCCGTCAAGGCACATTTCTTTTTTTTCTCTTCCTTGCTCCGGAAGGCACGTGGACGAAATATCTGAAGTTGTTGTTGTTTGTTGTTGTTATTTATTTTTTTTTATTGTTTTTTTTTTAGTCTACCACTAATTTTAAAAATTATTCGAACATTTCTTTAGTTTCGACGTCGACTGACATATCCTCAAACAGAAAATATTCACAGAGAGAGGGAACTAAGATATAAGACTGAGCAACTGAAAAGCAATTGACGTGACGTAACGGCACGTACGAAATATCGGAAGTTTATGGTTTTTTTTTTGGTTTTTTAAACGCTGCCATACGGCCATTATACGTAGCGTAAATTAGAAACACGTTCAGGTAAGTCTTGGTCGTCCGGAGACGCATCAAATACATCTACATAGTCAATATCGTTGAGGTAGTACACATAGGTTCAAGCCGTTTACTCCAGAGTTAGAGAATAAGTTTGGGTACGCTTAAGCATATACCTCGACTGTTTTGACTATGAGTAATCTTACAAGTAAACGTGCCTCGACTTAGTCAACGATCGCATAACGTGGCCTCGACGTGTGTGCAACATCGTGTAAACGTGCTACAACACGTTAACTCATATTATAAATAAGTTTCGGGTAATGTAAATCATTTACCCTCGACGTGTTTTCGACTTATGAATACTTCAAATAACGTGTCATCGTGTTGTCAACGAATCGCAAACGTGCCTACAATTGATAGCCAGCGAAACGGAACTTGTGAGGCATACAGCTGGCATACGTCGTACAATTTTCAAAGCATGCAAAATTTGAGGACAACGGCAAGTACAACGATGAAAGCCCAGCGTACTACGGGAGTATGCAAGTGTTTTTTCTTAGCTTCATGCTCTTATGTTCCAATCTTACCATAACGTATCACGTGGCCAAGCGTTTGTAACAATTTTCAAAAATCGGCATTAAGCTGGCTAAAACGTCAAAGGTGTTGACTGCCTTTTGTACAGATAACTCGAGAACGGGAAGAAGCTACCAAAAGTGTCAAATTAGCACACGTGATTCAGAGAGGTATGTAGTGCTGATTAGATTTTTGGTCAAAATCGGTCAACGGTCACGGTGAGGTCAAACACATTCGAATTATTCAGGTTTGGTACAGATCATCGTAGAAACTTCTGTTTGCGTCGCTACCTTGTCTCTAGAGACAAGCTTTTATTAGACAAGGCAAGGTCAAGTGCGATTTCGTAAGTACCAGTTATGACTTGCTTGTTACTTACAAATCTTGTAGTTTCGTAAGTATATTGATGCCTTCCGTTTCTGTGTGTTGTTTGTTGTTTTGTTTGTTGGCAACAGATAACTCGAGAACGGAAGACACCAAGTCAAATTACATCACGATCAGAGGGTGATGGCTTAGCGTGATTAAGATTTTGCGGTCAAAAATCGGTCCAAGCAAGGTCAAGTGATCAACATATCCGTATTAACATGGAGAAAGTGATTATTTTGCTTCGCTCACGTTACGATTCGTTTTAACTTCGATTTAATTTTGTCTTCCCGTTTTTGCGCATCCTTCGGATGCTTAAAACTCGTTTTAAATTCTGGGTAAAAATCGGATGTTTTGAGACGTTTTAAAGATTTATAAATAAAAAATTATTTCACTCGAACGTCAAGGGGTTCTCCCATGATGCCATTGCGCTCGAGCAGACGTCACGCGTCGTCCCATGACATTGCGCTCGAGCACGACGCGTCGTTATATACGAAAAGTTTGCATGGAGAAATGGAGATTTTTTGCTTCCCGACGTTACGAGTTTCGTTTAATAACGTTCGATTTTAAAAATTATTTGTCTCGGTTTTTGCACGTTAGACCTAAAAAACTCGGTTGTCGGAAATTCTGGTAAAAACGGATGTTTGAACGTTTAGATTGTATAAAAAATATTTCACATCGAAGCAGCGTCAAGGGTCGTCCCATATGCATTGCGCTCTGAGCAGACGTCACGGGTCGTCCCATGATGCAGTGGCTCACAGACGTCACGGGTCGTCCATGATGCAGTGCGCTTGAGGCAGACTCACGGGTCGCCCATGATGCAGTGCGCTCGAGCAGACGTCACGGGTCGTCCCATGATCAGTGCGCTCGAGCAGACATGTCGTTGGAGTAACATTAAGTTTTCAGGAGAATGAAGATTTTTGCTTCGCTCGACGTTACGAGTTCGTTTAACTTCGATTTTAATTTGTCTTCGGTTTTTGCGATCGCTTAGGACGCTAAAAGCTCGGTATGTCGAAATCTGACAGCGATAGAATAACTATATATATATAAATAAAATTCTTTTATCAGATTCTTCTGAAAAGTAATTACAGAACTATTATCTAGCATAATCCGGCTGGTACTGAAATCACTTATAAAAAAAAAAAAAAAAATGGAATTTTTATAAAGAAATACTAGTTTTTGGTCTGGGACTCATTTCTGCAAACCACAGTGGTAAATCGTAGACCACAATGATTCAGAATTCAAGCTCGCCTGGGCTTCTGACGTGATTCATGCTTTTATTAGACAAGGGTCAGAGTCAAGTTTTGATGATTTCGTAAGACCAGTCTATTGACTGCTTGTTTGTTTGTTTGTTTGTTTGTTTGTTTGTAGGCACGATAATCGAGAGGAAAGAAGCTCACCAATGTCAAAATTACACCACGTGATCAGGAGGGTGTGGCTAGTAGTGGCTGATTTAGATTTGGTTCAAAATCCAGGTTAACGGTCAAAAATGGTCACGAGGGTGAGTTTTCACCCAAACTTCGAATTTTGAATGGTTTGGGGGTTACAAAGCGATAACTCGGATGAACTAGGAAAGAATGATAACCTAAATATAAAAAAAAAAAAAACAAAACAATGTCAATTAAAATACAAAAAAAAAAACAAAAAAAAATACAAGAAAAAAAACACATTCAGTTAATCGCCCTTGCGCAGACAACTTCCATCATGCCGAAAACACGACGCAATGCTTACGATGCAACTTTCAAATTGAAGGCGATCGAACTGGCTATTGAAAAGGGAAACCAAGCTGCTGCCTATGAACTTGGAGTGAATGAATCCATGATCAGACGTTGGAGAAAGCAGAGGGGCGAACTT
>CM068954.1:100360985-100382995 GCA_035128595.1 Eptatretus atami
ACTTTCTCGCTGCAAAAAGCAACCAAAGGGCTTTCAAGTAGAAATGGCGATGGCCCGAACGGAAGACGAAACTTGAAGACATGGGTTAACACACAGAGAGATGAATGGCGGGTGTTTCTATGTTCATATTAGACTCAAAGCAGATCGAATCGCTGCAAAAAATGAAATGAGAAGAATGTCAGGGGGCAGTCATGGTTTTCAATTATGAACGCAAAGTCTTTCTGTCAGAGCACAACGACTCTGTCAAACAACTCCCCCCTACTTCGAAGAAAAAATTCGCAAAACTTTCGGAACACACGCAGGAGAAAATAGCAGAGAATTCATTGCCCCCGACATAATTGATATGGATGGTACCTCTGATCCTTGACCTCCTCTCAATCGACTGTAAACAAAAAAGGCGAACGCCATCTGTTTAAAAGACACTGGTCACCGAGAAAACCAAATTTACTTGCGTCCCTGAGCTGCACTGCACCGGAGAAAAAAACTTCCTCAATGGTCATATTAACGGTTACGTTGCCAAAGGATGAAGTTTCCAAAAAGGAATCGTTATTAAGTGAACAAGAAATTGTGGATGAATAAACGCAATGAAACGTGGCTCACTGAGTGCTATGGCAAGCCGGACCGGAGGGTCTTCCACCGAAACAAGGCCAGTTGGTTTTGGACAGCATGAAGGCCCACATACTGATACCGTAAAAAGAAGCAATAATCGACTTAACTCCATCCCAGCAGTGATCCCAGGTTGCACGACCAAATATTTCAACCTCTTATATCAGTTGTTATCGTGCTTTCAAAGTAGCACTGCGTGTCGATGGAAACATGGATGACGCCATGGCAAAAATCTCACCAAAACTGACGTAGCGACGAAGCAAGCTTCGCGGAGGTCTGTCAATGGATTTTGACATCGTGGAAAAGTAAAACAATCTACGATCGTCAAACAGCTTCGCAAAGCTGAACTCTTGATGTAGCAGACTACAGAGAACCACAGCTCCACCAGCAAGAACTCGGATCATCGATAGTGAAAAAGAGGCCGGGGTCAGCATGCAGCCAGAGCAGAGAAGCTGGCTTCTGTTTTAACTCCGACACTGAAACGAAGCTTATCATGGAAATGATGACGACGACGAAAAATGTGACTACCGATTTTTTGATTTGTATTATGTGATCTTTGCTGTAGCTGTATTTTTATTTTTGTGTTGCTTTGCAGATGAATTTGTATTGAATTTGTGCTTGCGTGCGTCGACAAGTTCTGTGGCTGTCGAGTTTTCTCACTTTTTTGGCAATTTCGACGGTTTTTGCGCTTGGTTTCCTTTGTTGCAACATTTTGCGGCTTATAAACCAGTGCGGCTTTGTGTGTTTAAATTCCGATTTTTTTTAATTTAGGGATGCGCTATAATAACATGCGCTCAATGTCCGAATTTTACGGTACTGCACATCTTGCTTCACTCCCACCTTTGTTTTGCCACTCAAGAGGGTGAACAGGCCCATTGTCATATTCAACATCATTCGATTGAATGTTGCACAGTGTTTGATAACTGAGAACATGGAATTGATTGTTTATTCGGATTCAATTTTCTTCATTGGTGATACAGACAAAACACAATATTAATGCACGGACGCATTGTTTTTTGATTTAAATGCCAGCATATGGTAACGATAAAACTCACTGGTAAGGTGTATTTCTTCCTTGCCTGAACATTATTTTCATTGTTGTCTTGCGTTCCCCTTTCTTGTGTCCTTTTTCTTTTCGTAACTTACCCAGGCCCAACCCAATGCATCTGCAGCTCCCATTGCATCCAGCCACAAGTGGAGACAGTAGCAGACCGCTGGTCTGCCTGACTCTCAGTCTGGTCTCCCTCATCTTGAGAAACTGCGTTCAATCTTATCATATCATATTGTCCTCTTCAACCTCAACCCCTCATGTAATTCCTCACACTTCATCTACCAATTCCTCTTTTTCTTATATCTCTTGTTCATGTTCACAATCAAAATGATATTTTGTACAATGATTTGCCTATCTCCTTGGTGCAACACATTTGGCCACTGTGTTTACTATCCCTCCAGACCCTCTGTTCCTCCAGAAATTTGCGTCGTCTCTGCCTCGTGGCCCTCGCGACAGCAGATTGGACAGGTCTGACCAAACTGTGTTCATTATTTTCTATGTGTTGTTCAGGGTGAATAATTTGAAAGGTTATCTCATAATCTCCTCTTATACCACTAATAATTACATAAAAAAGACTCGTTTGCGTCCGCTCCATCCCTGTGTCCGCTGCTCGTGCATCCGTCAACAATGCGACACATCGTAGCACAGCATCACGTACGTGCAGCATAGCAATACACACATATTACTATCACTGCATATAACGTGCTTCACTGCAACATGAGAAGGTTTGTTTCCTGCATGCTCGTGCCTAAATGTACCCCAGGCAGTTTGATCAAAGGGTAAGGTATATATATATATATTTTTAATTTGATCCTCTTCGGTGTTGTTATTAGTTTGAAATTCCAGCTCTAAAACACTGTGATGAATGATTTTCCCCATTAACACTCCTTCCCATCTCGCTCCCTGAGTGTTGCTGTATCTATATACCGCCTAATTTATTTTTTTTCATTAACCATCACTTTTTTCTTGTGTTAGCAATTAATGCAAGACTGGTATCCCCATCACATGGAGCACAAGTCTTAACATTCTCGTAATACAAACATCCACGAATGGAAGACATGACTTTCAAGTCCTCAACCCCTCCCCTCCCCCGCCAAACCCAGAGTCATCAACTACCCCCTTTCTCCCCCCCCCTTCACAAAACCCCAAAGCCCTTCACCTCCCCTTTCTCAACCCAAGCCTTTCAAGCCCCTCCCCATTTCTCCCCCACACAGTCCTCAACCCCTCCGAAACTCTGTCCCATCTTCTCCCACCCTCCCAACCCCAGCTCTCTGTCCTCTCCTACCCTCTGACATCCACTCGAAAATTACATTTTTCTTCATACCTCATCAAATCGGCGAAATATAACTTTCTCCTTTCTTATCATGCATCCCACTGACTTCACAGAAACCGCGATGAAAATACCAACAGCATGCTCCTACATGTCATGGCCATCACGGTGGCATCCAACTCACAATCCCACGAGATAAGTGTAAACCCCGTTTTAATGCAATTCAATACCATGGCAAGCCTAATTGTGCCAATAAATGACCCCACAGCAATTTCTTCTCCTGATGCATTACATACACACACGTCGTTAAAAAGTAAATATGACGATTTTTCTTCACAATCTTGCGAGATTCCCCGACTCTCGGACAAGACCTCTATAAACATGGGTCTTATGTCCTGGTCGATGTTAAAGAGCAGGTTTGGGTGCTGATGACCGCTTGATTCGTAAGGTTGTAATTCACATTAATAATCGTTGCCAATATTTTCTTACATTTGAAACTCAAAATATTGCTAAAATAACTTTAAGTCAAAACTTTTGTCAGTGATCGAAAAACAGACCGGAATTTACCGAAAGATGCTATGACTCACGTCCTCTGAAAACTTGTAAACATTTCGGAAACAAGCGCGTACAATGGCGAGATCGAATCAGAGATATTCACGGCAATGAAATTGAGGTTTCATTCCTATAATTGCGAGGACGAGTCGGAGGATGATGGAATTATACTATGGAGTGTTATGCCCTGAAGAATTATTTAAATTTGAGCACTTGCAGTGCCAGAAAACGCCTATTCGGTACAAGTGGCAGGACTGACTGCCCGGCAGTTCACCACTGACAGACTCCAACAGACAGATTGGTTGTAGATTTTCTTTTTGTTCGATCATAAAATAATGTAAAGTTATTTCGTCGACTTGATATAATTTTTAACCTCTAGTCACTCAAGATCCAGAAATAGAATGAATCAATAATGACCCAAATATTATTATAAAAAAAACCAAAAAACCCGGTTTGAAAGGCCTGGCGTTGAAGTCTTTCTGACAGCTGAAGCTTGACCCCAGCGAAATGAACAGTAAGAAAAACCACAACTTTCAAAGACTGTTGTGACATTATAAATAAAACCAAAACATGTTTACCCATTGGGAAATATTCTTACAAATTTAAAAAAAAGTGAAAATTGATCAATTTGTTTACAATTGAAAGAAATAGCCCAATTGTCTATCTGTTAAAAAAGTAATTATCAACAAATAAGTGATTGTGAGAAATTTTTTCATGCTTGTTGTTTTCAAAAGTTTATTTATGTTTTCCATTACTCTTTAAGAATATATTTCAGGTTTTTCTCACTTAATACTCAACAATTGATTCTGACAGAGCAGTATCGAGAGAAACTTGTCAACCAACAACTCATATCACAAAGGTTGATCAGATTGTTTATGCCTCGTAATCCTCGCTGTGAAATGGTCACCACAAATGACAAGTCATCCAAAGGGTCCTCTTTACCCGTTTTCTTTGGGGAAAAATCCGCCATTTATGTTTTTACAAATCTTATCCTACTGCCGCGGAAATGTTTGATTCCTTCGGAATGGTGGGAGCGATTACGCCGTTCCAGCCATTTCGCAAAACATGATGACACCAGTACGAGCATGATTACAAAATACCAAAAACTTTGTTCTACAATAATCAAAATAAAAAAGGATAATGTAACAGTGCAAGTTCAAAAAAAAGCGAAAGAGAACAGCCCGCTGAACTGACGACTTCGTTCAGATGAGCGATGAGGCGTCCGCTTGTTTGGAGAATACATCACCATCCATATAGGCACGCTGATGTTTTCAACAGCCCGAGAAATTAACACTCGGAGTTTAAATTTAATAATTTTACCAAAATAGGCAACACCAATAGTTGCATCCGAACTATTTATGCACATATAATCATATGTGATTAAATTCAGAACATGTTTGGTGACCTGCACCTGCTCTTAAGAGAAAATATCGAAAAAACAAGGACTGCCAAGGCCTCCAGGTAAATGCGCTTTTTGGTAGTGTATAAGCAAACAGACCGACACCATAGCATGAATATACAGCATGGTTATAATAGCTTGGATGTTCCAATTGCACTGGCCCATAGGTACACCAGTCCTAACCAAAGACTGAGTCCGAGGCATAGTTTACTGTGCCCACCTATCGCTCCAACTTTGTATATTGATGATCCTTTTAACAGTCGCCTTTGGTCATTTTTTACACCGATTGGAAGCTTTAGGGAGGCATGGCTATTGGAAATAACACCTCTGAAATTCTTTAGCATCATGTATCATCAAAAGTCGCTGGTGATTTAGGTTCCAGTTGTGGGAGGAGTCAGGAAAGCTTACAACAAGTCTTAAAGGAGCATTACAGACGACGGCATACATGCAGGCCGGCACCAGACTATTTTGCGCCCAAGGCAAGCCAGCTATTGCAACCCCCCCAAAAAAATTCCAACTCGATTTTAAAAAAATGTTTTTAGAAAAAAAAAAAGCACAAACTTTGAAACTGCAATTTATTTTTCCACAATATTGTGCCTACAGTCGACAGAGAAACAAACAAAAAACAGACAGAGTTAAAACGCTCATAAAATGTCAATTTCAAGACACATCAAAAGCCACTTTGCTTGCCTTTTCCTTTTCAAATTTTGTCACCAACCTGAAATGGAAAGAATAGAAATATAAAAAAGAAGAATAGATATGATAAAGAAAGAAACATATGTTAGTGTTGAAAACAATAAACTGGTTCACTAAACAATGACTATTAACTATTATGAACAATGAAATATATATTTTCCTTTATTATGGTGTTCTTAAAACAATTATTTGCATAAAACTGTGACCCTTAAAGTCAGTAATGCGCCCCTTGAGGTCTGCGGCCCTCGGCGCTGCCTAGTAGCTATGTAGTCCGGCCCTGCATTACATGCATCTATTATATAACGAGAAATTCATAGAAAACACCCTGTGTAGTCTTAGAAAAGACATGGAAGAGTCTTTTAAAGTCTTGAGATTTGTGTTTTGCACTAAAACATGATGGCACCACCACATTTGTCTGAACTGAATCTCCACAATTACTCTTGCCCTCAGGGCATGAGATGGCCCTGAGCCCTCAGGCTGTCCCATGAGCGCTTAATAATGACCGTAAATATTCCAATACTGCTAAATGCAGGTCGTGTTTCTGATTCGTTCTACAGTGTTCAAAGTAAGTCAATTGAAATCAAGAGTACCTCATCATAGACGACTTCTACAGACAGAACAAACAGAACACAGAGTGAACCAATTGCTTAGCTTCGCTTTGTGCACACCGGTAATAATAATAACTAGCCGAAACCCCCTCAAGACGATCCGTCATCAACCAACCCTCATCCCTCACCCACACTCGAGGTCATGGACTGGACAGGGCGTCTTGCCCCGCCTACTCACCCCCGCCCCTGCCCCATTGCCCCCGCCTCACCCCCACCTTTCAATTGCTTTACCCCGGCCCAAAATTTAATTACCCTGGCCCCACCCCCGCCTCTTCACTCCCCCCCCTGTCCACCCCTCCACACTCAACCCCACTAATTCACCCCAGCGCCCACTCATCCCCCGCCCATTTCCCCCTTTCTCCCGCTTTCAATTGCTTACCCCGCCCAAAAATTGCTTACCTTGCCCCCCGCCTCTTCACCCCTGCCCCCCGTCTCTCATCAACCGGCCCCCGCCTCCTTCACTCCTCCCCCTGTCTCAAACGAAAAGTGTTTATTCTGCTTCAGATTGGAAAGTGACATATTGCCCACTATGTGCGATGGCACTCTTACAGGTACGAAGTTTCTTTCAGTCCAGGTCACATACGAGAAAACACGGACGCGACCACTAGAGAGCCACAAAATTGGTCCTTCATATTAATATATTAGATAGATGAGAAGATACAATGTTTTCTTTTACATTTTTGTGTCAAATTCACATTCTGAGTATCAGCATGTGCAGAAGAGGGTTTACATTCAACGCTATTTCAGGAGGGAATTACACCCCATCGGTTACGGTCTGTCGACGCGGACGCTGACGTCACCGAACTGACAATGATGTCATACGTCCTGACGCCTCTCACGTGACGTCGCACCCCATGTTAAAACGAAAAATGTTTATTCTTCTCAGATTTAGGAAATTGATTATTGCCATAGTGCGGATGGCACTCTTAGAGGTCGAAGTTTCTTTCACTCCAGGTCACGAGTACCGAGAAAAACGTACGCGACCGCTAGGAGGAGCACAAAATTGTGCCTTCAGATGTAATAATAGATGTAACATGAGGAAATTGCAGAAGGTCTCCTCTTTAGATTTCACACATCAGGCAAACACTCGTCAATAAATGATGACATTCTTATTTTCTCCGTGTTTAGGCCAAAATGCACAATTATCGACTTATCAATTATTGTCATAGTAACCTATCATCGCTCTTTTCTTCCACGGCCCACTTTCTGTTCCATTTTCCCCTGTGAGTGTTTTTTTCTCCTCACATATTTGCTTTGGTTCCAATTCTTTTTTTCCTGTCCACCGAGACCTCTTTTTATCACATTCATTCTAAACACTCCGATTAATCACTTTTCGTCTTGCCTCCTACAGATTGCAACGCACCTGCAATGCTGGCTCAGTCGCCTCGGCTCCGGAAATGCTTTTGAAATTTTTGCGTAAAGTTTTATTATGACTAAGCTTCAAACGAAAAGGAGATTTATTTAACTAGAAACACCTACTCCCAGGCGGGAGCGGCCATGTTGGGAGTCATGTGATGTGTGCACCTGTGGATGCGTGTTATATTATTCTTACCTCACCACCTAAGGTGGATGGAGTTATGTTTCACCTGTCTGTCTGTCTGTCTGTTTTATATAATTGAGTAGATATCTGAATAAGTTGTGGACTGATTCAGACAAAATTTGGTGGGAGAGTGGTGTATACAGGACGAATGATGAGATTGGTTATATCAGAATCTGTGTCTGAGAATTTTAAAGTGATTCTTTACAATTGAGAGATGGGCCAAAACCGATAAATATCATATGTTTCAAAACATTGGGACAGATTATGACAAAAACTTGGTGGATGAGTTGGAGGTCAAGAACAAGCTGATTAGATTTTTGGTCAGGTCAGGATGCGATCCGTGATGCAAATTGCCATCTCATTGTGCATGCAAAAACATAAAAACCGTTCGCCTGCAGTAAAAGTATGCCTCCACTGAGTGCCATTCAGTTACCTCGCCACCAATGTGAATTGCATATGGATGTTTATATTTGTATATGGCCCTTTCATTATGTGATTTCTACCAATTTCCTTCAGGCATAGGAAAACTACCATTAGAATAGGTTACCATGAAAAAGTGACAAATTGGGCCTTAAGACGTAAGGGTGTTGAAGCAAATATCGCAGTCACACTTGCAGCCTTATGCAGGACAAATAGACAAAAAACTAGAAGGGCACTCAGTAAAAGCGCATAACTCCGCCAGCAATGCCTGATCCACACAACATATCGCCAAACTTTTGAAATATCGTTGAACATAAGTTTATGGCCCTATCTCTCAATGGTGAGAATCACTTAAAAAAATGATCAGATCTGGATCCGGTGATCTTCACCAAAAATTGAACAATTATTTCTGTCACACACCCAACAGGTCCACAAAAGTTTCTCCGAATCCGTCCTTAACTTTTTGAGATATCGTGCTACTACGTTTTGCCCTATCTCTCAATGTTGAAGAATCACGATTAAAGTTCTGGGATCTGGATCTTCACCAAAATCTAATCAGTTATCCTTGTCACACAACTGAACCTGTCCACAAAATTTCATCCAAATCCCGCACATAACTTTTGAATATCCTGCCACAAATAGACAAACAGACAGAAAAGGGTAAAACATAACTCTTCACCTTTGTGGTAGAGTAACAATCATAAGCATCACATATAATTAATGGCTAGAAAATTGGACTGCAATCGGATACACCATTCATGCGTAAAGGACCTCAATTAGCAGCTTTAAAAAAATAAATTTAGCTAACGATCGTGTACCTACAAAGATTAGATCTCAGACCCGTGAGACTGTAGGGGCGTCATCGCAGCCATATGCGTGAACACTTTAATACCTGCTTAACGACAAACGATGCGCTAGAATCCTTCAACCATTAATGTCTTAAGTTAGTGTAGACCAACAGCTGTAGACCCTGTTTTAAAAAATGTCATTCAGACTGTTATGTCCTGGCTCCTTAGGTAAATAATGTACCTTTTGTGTCCAACAATAGTTATTTTTCAAATATTGTTGAGGTTAAGTTGTTGTCTTCTTTCTTTCATTATGGCAGCTAGCTGCCGGGTATCTATCATTTCTTGGATGCGCCACGTGTCGCTATCAGTCCTCTCTACCAGTACCCACTGGTTATACTCATTTCGCCAACCTCGAAGGATGACAGCCTGAGTCAACTCCCTGGTGTAGAATTCAGCGCCAAATCAGGCTGAACTCAGAACCCGTAGATCCCAAGCCGCCACCCAACCCGAAAGCCAAACACCAGGCTAAGCTTGCCAAACATGTGGATAAATATGCATTGTGTATGTATTAGTATAGATGGTCTTTTTATGTTCTTTTTGCTCCAAATTCTTTTATTTTCTCTCTCACTTTTCTTGAATGCTGATACACCCAACAACCTCATACTCCCACTCTGTCTCATTTCCTCTCTTAAAACCGGTTTGAACTGGATGAGTCACATCTTCCACCTTTTTCCACTATTCTCTCCCCGAACCGGTTTGAACTGACCCAATGGTCACCATACCATGACGGAGGAGAATTCGGATTGGAAAATATACACACCCAATTAAATCAGGACATCAGTGGAGACGTCATGGAACTCGCAAGCGTGGCCAATCAGTCAGATGAGAGACCCATATGCCTTAGAATCTAATGGCATTCCCCCAGTGAGAAGCAGGGCGTATGCAAATTTGCAGACAGAGGGAATCAAAGGCCGGTGAGTACAACTTTCAGTATCTTTCTGTCCCTCTGGGCTGGTTTTGTCTTGCTTGAGCGGATGAGCCTTGGAGTTCGTCTTCGTCTTGTGTCTTGGAGTATAAAACAATCACGCGCACCCGACGTCTCTGATCTGCTTGCTCGCCTACTGTCTGTACTGCTGCCACTTCCTGTATCTCCCTGTGTTTCGACAAACCGGCTGTGCACCGGAGATTAGAGCAGATAGAGTAGAGTGGAGAACAACTCAACCCTTCAGGCCACGGCTGCTTCTGTCAAGGTCACGCCCGGCTATTTCAACTGTTGAAGAACTATTTACCCCAACTCTTCTTTCCTGTCTTCTTTGTAGATGTCTGTGGCCCGCCCATATGTTTTGATGAATAAGTTGACTATATGTATATGTGTTTATATATATATATATATATATATATATAATAATATTATTGATATGTTACGCCACGATACCGAGTAGTATAGGGGGTTAATCCCATTTCTCCTCGAAGAGCCGACCTGTGGCCACCACTCACAATTAACTCGTGGGTACAGTGGGTTGCTTTACAACACGAACGCCAATCTTAACTCACAGTCCATGTGCCACCGTTATTTTGCCTTAACTGAGTCACGTCGGCTGACTAAACGGGAGCGCGCCCTCGCAAAGCACAAATCTTATCTAATTAGGGCGGCCGAGCGTTTACCTCGTGCATCCGACTATGAAAGTTAATTATTGACAAGTTAATTAGAGAGGAGGCAGGTGTAGGGTGAGGGGAAAGGGAGCAGAGAGCATGTAAGAAGGGGAGGGTGAGAGAGCGAGAAAGGGGGAAGTTGGGAGAGCGACACCTTCACCAAACGTTCATTCACTGTGAGCGGGGTGTGTGAGAGAAAGAAGGTCTGATGAATCTGTGACTTGCTACATGTACCATGTAAACCTGTACACACCTGTTTCATGGACGGGTTGTCGGTGACTACACCGTTACCCACCAAGTTTCCTGATAGGGTGTATGATATGACAACCCAGCAGATAAAAAACAAAACCTGCAAAGCGGCGGAGGAGCTCCTTGTGAGCCAATGGCCATCCACATCTAGAGCCACTGGTCTGCGAAACCTCCTGCAATCGGTACTTTTTATAGGAGTTTGCTGGCAGGGATTTGCACTCCGCACCGGCAAACCCTTCATTCAGCAAAACGACTAAAAGCATCCTCTCAAAATCCCACCAAAAAAATCTAAAAACCCACTCCGGGGAACCTCCTGTGCAGCTGCCCTCTGCAGGACAGCTCACCGGATGGCGGATTGGAGCAAAGCCCTCGGTACCCCCAATCTTTGCATGATAGGAGGGAAACCAATGGGGTAACCTCTGGTTCAGATTGTGTAGTGTGTGTCGGGTTGTGCTGAGTGTCGTACACCAGAAGCGTTCTCCTTGGGTTAACCTGAGCGTCCCGTTGGGTGGGCTGAATGTCCTCTCCTGAAGAGAGGATGGTCACCTGTCTCTATCATCTGAGTAAACTAGCATTTATTGCAGCACTCTCTGAGGTTCGGAGACCAGATGTGGTGAGATTCGTGGAGTGTGGCTTACACATACTTTTGGTCTGTCGCTCTGATGGTTACCATGCCAAGGAGTTGCTGTTCTGTTCCAATAAGCTGACTTCCAATGATAATTGAGTTACACGCGTCAATGAGCATTATAGACACAGATTGTCACTCCTTGGTGTCGTTTTACCCTGATTCTTCTGCATATGCTCTATGAGGTAGTGATCTCAATGAAGTACGCATTCTAGCCACGCTCGAGCTCTGGTGATCATGCCCCATGAATACTCTTCTAGTCTTGGGGATTTCAATCACGACTGGAACTGATTTAGGATGGTATGAAACATTTTGTCCCCATGGTCTGGAAACTGAACCAGAATAGCACCAAGTTCCTTGACTTGTAAGAAGTCAGTACTTAGGGTGGCTGTTCATGTTCAGCACACAGCCTCATGTTGACTTCGTTATTCCCAACGCTAAGTAGTTGTGGCAAAAGGGAGAGTGCACCCATTACTCGTTCACGTCACTGGAGATGATCACAAAGCAGGTCTACCGAATGCTCAGTTTCCAATACTGGACCACAGCCTTGTTTACAACTCTAAGTTGTAGCTAAATCCAGGAAAATGTACCATCCAGCCAAGGCTGAATGTTGGCAGCTCAAGGATGAGAGCTAACTGAGGAGTTGCGAAACAGCTAGTTTGGGTCTGAGTGCTTGTTTTTCGGAATCCTGAAGATATGTTGAGGCCTTCAAGACTACCGTGCTTGATGTTGCAGTAGAATGTCTTGAACTCACCATAGAGCGAAGAAGAATTTTGTCTCTCGCGGGACACTAAACATGACCAGAGTCGCAGGCCGAGCTGAGCTGTTCAGGGAGCGAATCAGCAGCTGAGCTGTTCAGGAAAGCTGAGGGTAAACCTGACATGCGCTAAGTGGACTAGGAGCCTATTGTGAGGATCTGTGAGGCGTTAGAGTATCACTGTGGTCAATATTCACATCCTATACAGGCGAATTCACTCATTGCATTAATCCAGCCCATCCTGGTACTGCATTAGAGGGAGGTGTGCTTCTTGACAGAGGAGTCTGAAAGTGAAGGCCCGCTGGGCCGTTAATTTGAGCGTCTGTCCAGGCTGATCCACCACTGTTGAGTTTGGATGTCAAGTGTTACAATTTCTATTGCTGATCCTCCAATCAACTGATGTTCCACCTTCGTTTTGGAAAACACAGCGCTGCGGTGAACCGGTTAATTTGAGTAAAGCTCTTGGATTCTTCATCCATGCCGAATTCTCAAGGCTGTGAAATTGCTTACTCTTCATTGCAGAGCTTACTTGCTCTGCCTGGAACACAGGCATCATCCAACTGACTGAAATTGGGCCTTTGTCCCTCTCTGGAAAGGGAAGTTGACGCCAGGGAATGCAACAAAACTCCCGAGGTGTGACACTCTTCTCTGGTTCCGGCAAGTCTTTGCTCAGAATTCTTATCAGGTTCGCCACCATCTGCTAGCACAGCTTCCAGAGTTCAGCTTTACACCAAAGAGGTCAACGAGCTACCCAATCCTTACTCTTCGGGTCCTCACCGAACACAAATGAGAGTTTCGACATGCTGCTTGGGCCTTTGTGATCTCTGTAAAGCATTTGATGCATGAATCTGGATGCCCTATGAGGATTTTGGTCTTCTGGATGCACCAAACTGATCAATCTGACATCTGAAACTATACCTTTTGACTGGAGTGCTGTAGATGTTGTGCCAGCTCGACTTCATTCCATTTACTGAGTTTGCCACGGTGTTACACATGCCCCCACACTTTTCACGCTTTCTTGGACTGGATTCTGGGGAGATGCGGAGAGTCAAGCTGCCGCTGCACGTTTTGGATGTCAAGATCTCTGACCTTATTCGCAGATATGCAGTCCATCTTTGCAGAACTCGAGAATATCCTTGGCGCCCTCGAGGTGCTGAATGAGGACGGAAGCACTGGATAACAGTTTTCCGGATCAAAAACTAAGATCAGCTTTCAATAACATATCGGATGCTGCTATCTTGGTCTTACCATTATGTGACGAGGATGTTGAGTCACGAGAGATTCACTTACATGAGGTATCGCATGGTGAATGAAATAAACAACAAATGCTGCTCTCCAGTGTTATAAGCTTGCAATGTACCCAGCAATTTCGTAGCTATGATGAACAAGCATTTAAATATGATGGAAATGGGGGGGTGCGTAACCTGTAGTGTTCAAAATCGGTGCAGCCTGTTCCAAAGTCGAGCATGGTTGAGCAGGCCAAAAAAACATGCGGCTCAACCCCAGAGTACCAGGAACCTTAAGACCCCAGAGAGCGAGGTGCCGGTAGGATCGCCTGATGAAGATATAATTAAATAACCGTTAATTATCTTCAAAAGGGGTTTTTAATAACCCAAACACCCAATGTCACTCTTCACTTCCTTGCTTTCTGGTAGCATGCAAAGTTTCAGCTCTAAGTTTTATGGTTATGGAGGAGACACACACAGACACACACAGACACAACAACACACACACACCCACACATGCCTTTTATTATAGTAATAGATATATGATTTTAATTATATGTATAAAACCAAACTTTTCTTCCTGATTCTTCTGGTTCACATTCGTTGACGTGTGTGGCATATGCAGGTGATCTCATTGATCTCAAGATTGCCATAGATAAGATCGCCGTCATGTACTTGGTTCTGCCGGCCAATTAAAGATCTGTGACGTGACTGCAGCACAATACGCACTCTTACCGGAACTTTGCCTTTACGCGAACACGCTCTGGACGTGGAACTGTAAGAAGTTCCAGGACAACTGGTGTTTGCGCTTAAGCAACTGCCGAACTTCTGGAGTTATCCAGACCGGTGACCGTCACGATACGTTAAGACAGAATGACTGAATACTCTAGTTTGTGGTTAAATAATTTTATTTCGGTAGTGTGCACCACAAAATGCCATGATAGCTACTTTATCCAACCTAAACACGGATTTTTCCAAGACAGAAAAACCCCCCTGGGAGGACGATTAATCAATACATCCTCCGTCGTTGACCCCGAGTCAGTCCCCACTAGCAAGTTGTTGAGTTGGATAAGAACGACCGAATGCATCATGGTCAACAGACAGACAGCACCAAATTGGATGTTTTAGTATGATGGAAAAGAAATGCGTTTGGTTTTTTTTTTACTCAGCAAGTTTTACCAAGACTTTTGGCACATGTGTATAAGTGAACAATGTTAAATTGTGCCAGCATTGCATTACTACAGGCTTGGACAGACAGAGGGGGCTGAAGTCGAGATCTTCAAGAGAAGAAGAATTGACAGACTCCAATAGATTTGGGGTTTGATGCAATGTCAAGAGTTCGAAAGAGTTGACGCAAAACATTTGTAATATGAAAAGGCCGGATTATTTTCTCACCGAAGTGAAGAAGTTATCTTTCACTCCTCTGTCTGTGTTTACTTGCAAAAAATCGAAAAATTTTTCAAGTATATTTGGTCATCAGCAGTCAGTTTATCTGTCGTCGTCTGTTTGTTTGGTATGTTTGTGATAAGAAGAAGCCGCTTGTTTTGAGGTCAAGGTCAACATAGCCAAAGGTCAACAACTTTACTAGATTCTAAAATCCCTCAATTTTCCATCCGATTGACTTGAAAATTGAAGAGGATTTATAGTTAGCACTGAATTTCAACCACCCAATTTATTTTTGAGCGTCACCATTCACCAAAAGCAACAAAAGGCCCCAAAGTCAACGACTTTGGTGGTATTCTGAAACTCCAATTTTCATTGCCATTGACTGAAATTGGAGAGGATTGCACATGTGGTCATTGAATTACAGCCACTAATTATTTTTTGAAAGTCAAATTTGTTGTAGAATTCTGAAGTATCGTGCTCTGACACGACATCATCTTTTTTTTGTTGGTCAATTGCCTACAGTCTCAATTTTAAAATGATCGTCATGAAACTTTTACCCCAGTTGTACAGGTAGCTCAACTGAGAAGTCTTTTGATTTGAGCTCAAGGCCTTCTTGGGTCAAAGTCTAAAATCATCATTTTATTCAAGTGACTTGGGAAATTTAAAACTTGAAAAAAGCGAGTTGCAAAAGTGCATTACTGGAATTGAAACCAACTATTTTTGAGATCAAAAGTTGAAGGTCAACTCAAGGCAAACATCTAAAATGAATTTCATATGAAAATCGTCAATACATCCTATAACTGATAGTTGAACAGGATTGGCAAAGTCCATCACTGAATTTGGAAACCAACTATTTAGTCAAAGGTTTCAACTTAAGGTCAAACTTCTAAAATCATCAATTTTCACCAATTGACCTAGCTTTGATTAGATTGTAATTTACTCTTTAATGAAATGGACAATTTGATGTATCCATGGCAACTTCATGAGAGGGAGATGGGTTTTGCAAATATGTTGCCCGCACGACTTCTTTTCTTATGTTGTTTGCAGGATATCTCAAAAAGTGTGGACGATTCGATGAAATGGTGAGGTTGCGTGTGTGGAAAAACTGATTAAATTTTGTGAAAGATCCGCATCCAGATCCCACTAAGAATTTTTAAAGTGATTCTTCACCATTGAGAGATGGGCCAAAATTATGCAAGCACGATATCTCAAAAAGTTTGGACAGATTCGGAAGAAACTTGGGCACTTGTGTGTGACAAAAAGAATGATTCGATTTTGGTGAAGTCTGAATCCAAACCGGATACGGAAATTGTAAATTTTTTTAAGTGTTCTCCTCCATTGAGAATAGCTGCCAAAAATAAGCACTGATGTTTCAAAAATGTATGGGTCCAAATATGTTTCGTTGCATGTGGAGCTATGCCACTCTACGTGTAACCCTTCTTGTTGAACATGTATTAACTACATGTGTGAGCACTATCGTGTGTGATGGGGTGTCCAAATTTAGATTGATAAGTAAGTTCCCTTGGTCAACTTCGTAAGGTCGGCAAGGTAAGCGGTAAGACAGCACGTTCCCTCTCACCTAGCGAGAGAAGACTCCTCCCAAACTTGTCCCACTTGCAATGGGGAATGGAAACCTTTGTCATTGCATGACTGATTCATCAAATCCTCGTGGGCACCGGAAGCCTATTGGTGAACCCCTGTGTCATATTGGTGGAGTCTTGCGTTGAGACATTCCCTGTGCCAGAATTGTGTAACTCGGAAAAAGAATGTGGGAAGGCGGTAACCGTCGAAGGTCAGGCTGGATAATGCCCGTCCAACAGAATTTCCTCCTCTGCGCTCTCCCTCTCTTGACGCTGTTGATTTATTTGGAAGCTCTTTGATCTCTTGCATATCAACGTTTTTGCACCCTGACACTCCATGCATATCGCTCGTCTCTTCCTTGACAACTGCACGCTCTGTTCAGCTACATCTGGTTCTGCAGAAACAGCCCTGGAGTGTGTGTCGTTCGGTTCGTGTCCAAAGGGGTAGTTTCGTACTTTTTGTTTGTTCGTTTCAAATTCTGTTTGCCGGTCGTGTAAAATTATTATAAGAGGCTGTCGTCTGCCTGGTGTTACTGCCATTTTCCGGACATTGATGGTGTTCCACATGGTTGGAGATTAAATTGATATTTCCCATTTTAAAACTCTGTGACCCTGAACGGATCCAATGTCACTTTCGCAGTGGGTGTGAGTTAAATGATCGCTTGTTCATCTTTGAGCATTATCTTCATGTGATCAGAATCACTTAGATGATTGTGGTTGTTGCACTTTGTGAGTCCGTACACATGACAGTATTTTTGAATGAATGACGCGTGTTTGAGAAACTTCAATCTGTTGAGAGCTTTGTCGGTTTGTGCAAGCAACCAAATCCCAACTGAAATATATTAATTAACCTGCTTTGGATCATTATACCCTATTGTGGAATGGAAGATGGACGCTTATCTCCACTTGACTGGATACTGTGTGTAACAAAAAATCCGTCTTCCTTCTTCTTTTGTTTCTTCACTGAGAACTTCGGCCTACTTGTACTTCATCTACTCAAAGGACATCCATCCCTGCCTTTATCGTATCGATATCTGTACTAGAAGCCTCTTCAGTTTTATGCTCACTTACAGCTCGGCTTCTCTCCCTGATTAAACGTCCCACGAGAAACAAGAGATTAGGCATGATTTTGGACTCGAGCTGTTTATTGATTCTCACAAACAATATATGTGCTCAACATCTCTGGTGTCATCGCATTAGAAAAGCACGTGTGGAGCTTTTATTATTATTCATAAACTCCATTCATTATTTTTCAACAAGACGCTGGCATTGTCAACAAAAAGAAATCTTGATGTACGGTCACAATTTTTCACCTGTTATTATTTAGATCGCGATTGGTCATAAAGTGACTGTTTTAATACCGATAAACTTGTGATATCGCGATGGTTATTATACCACTGTACTGCACTGTATGCTGTATGGATTTTTCATGTTGATCGGTGCTCATCTCAATTTGAAAACACTTTACACCTCCGGGACGAAATCGCCAGAGCAATGTTTCAGGTTTGCGTGCCATCGTCCGGTCCGTCTAATTAACCCCCCACGAAGATCGGAGGTTACTGTTTTCACCCCTTTCTGTTGTGTTTGTAACAGTATTACGGAAAAAACTCCTTAGACGGATTTTCGAAACTGTGTGGGATCTGGTATGGTCAAGGATCATCCATTAATTTGACTTGGTCCAAAAATCCAATATGCCCTATCGCCATTATTAAAAATATTTGAATTTTTTGTTTGCATCACATGTTTTTAAGTGTTTCCAACCCCCCCCCACCCCAAAAAAATGTAGAGAAAAAAAAATTTTTGCAACTTTTTTGTCAACAAAAATTTCGATTTTTTTTTTTTTGGCATTCACATGTATAAAAGTGATTTCCAACAAACATGCCAAAATTTATAATGAGGCTGATTTTGGAACTCAGGTGGATATACCCGACGTTAAAATCAATTTCTTCTCAAGAATCAATTATGACAGATGAATTGAGTATGTAAAAGGGAAAGTTGCAAACGATAACCTCTTGAGCACTGTGACGTCAAATAATGAAGAATAGGATATCAGTTCACTTGAGTGACCTAGCAGTATTGCGCGGAGGTTTTGCAACTTTACCGAGTGCTCCCCCCTCTAGTAACCTCCGCCATCGAAGATCGGAGTACGTGTTTTCACCCCTTCTGTTTGTTACTTACGAAATCTTTAGATTTGTAAGTATATGATGATTCCGTTTCTGTTTGTTTGTTTTTTTAGTTTGTTTTTAGGCACATAATCGGAGAACGAAGAAGCTACCAAATGTCAAATACACCAGTGTTCAGGAGGTTGATGGCTAGTGTCATAATTTTGTCAAAATCGGTCACGGTCACACGGTGAGTCAACATTCGATTGATGTTTGTACAGATAACCGGAGAACGAAGAACTACCCAATGTCAAATTACACCACTGATCAGGAGGGTGATGCTAGTGCCTGATTAGAATTTGGCAAAATCGTGTCAACGGTCAAGTCACGGTAGTCAAAATTCATTTGATTTTGTACAGAAAACTCGGAACGGAGAAGCTACCAATGTCAAATTACACCACGTGATTCAGGGGGTGATGGCTAGTGCTAAATTGTCAAAATCGGCAAGTCACGGTTTGAGGTTCAAACATTCGATTTTTGATGTTTAGGTCCCATCACACCTTACGTGTTAGCCAAGCAATGCAAGTATGAAAATGTATGTAAAACGCTGAACTTTTGATGTTTTTTTTTAAAATTCGGACGTATTCATAACGATTGTCGTATGCATAACATGATAGTACGGCACAAACGTTTCGTGTCTTATAGATAAACTTATACCAACGAATCTTAGCTGTTTTCTCGTCACAACCTATTTGCCCAACGATGTTAACGTTAGGCATAGCGGCGCTGCAGTACGCCGACAACTCGTGGCGTTTCTCTGTAAAACCTGCCGCACGCCGATAAATCATAACCACCTGAAGAATTGAAGTGTCAACATCGCGATGTCACACCTGCCGATTTAGCCAGCGTATGCCGAACCTATGAAAAAGGTCAAAACGCTGCACATGCGAATACGGTATGGTAAGTTTTATACTTAAGAGCCCTGAAAAACGATGAAGTACGCTTCATATTTCGTGGGTTACGTTCGACGTCGTGAAATTTCAAAGCTGTGAAAATTTACGACTACTCGCCGTTATGGCTCACACGTTCCGCAACCTGAATAAGTGAGCACGAATATGCATCGTGACACAGTCACACAAGTTCCTGTAAAGTACTCATAAGTCAAACACTTCGCAGTAATGTTAGCAGACCCGAAACTTATTTCTCCGTCAAGCACATTTCTTTTTTTCTCTCCCTTGTCCGGAAGCACGTGGACGAAATATCTAAGTTGTTGTTGTTTGTTGTGTGTTATTTATTTTTTTTTATTGTTTTTTTTAGTCTACCACTAATTTTAAAATTATTCGAACATTTCTTTAAGTTCGACGTCGACTGACATATCCTCAAAAGAAAAAATATCACAGAGAAAACTAAGATAAGACATGAGCAACTGAAGACCAATTGACGTGACGTAACGGCACGTAACAAATATCGGAAGTTATTGGTTTTTTTTTGGTTTTTTAAACGCTGCCAATACCCTTATACGTACTGTAAATAGAAACACGTTCAGTAAGTCTTGTCGTCCGGAAGACGCAATCAAATACATCTACATAGTCAAATATCGTTAGAGTACGTACACATAGTTCAAGCACGTTTACTCAGAGTTAGAAATAAGTTTGGGTACGCCTAGCATTACCTCGACTGTTGACTATGAGTAACTTACAAGTAAACGTGCCTCGACTTAGTCAACGATCGCAATAACGTGGCCCGACGTGTTGCAAATCGTGTAACGTGCCTACAACACGTTACTATATTATAAATAAGTTTCGGGTATGCTAATCATTACCTCGAACGTGTTTCGACTTATGAATAACTTAAATAAATGTGTCATGTGTGTCAACGATCGCAAACGTGCCTAAATTGAAGCCAGCGAACTGAACTCTTGAGGCATACGCTGGCATACGTCGTACAATTTCAAGCATGCAAAATTGAGGACAACGGCAAGTACAACGATGAAAGCCAGCTACTACGACATTGCAGTGTTTCAGCTCTCTTATGTTCCAAATCTTACCATAACGTATCCACGTGCCAGCGTTTGAAAATTTTCAAAAATCCGGCATTAAGCTGGCTAAAACGTCAAAGGTGACTGCCTTTGGTACAATAACTCAGAACGGAAGAAGGCTACAAGGTCAAATTACACCACGTGATTAGAGGATGTAGTGCTGATTAAGATTTGGTCAAAATCGGTCAACGGTCACGGTGAGGTCAAACAATTCGATTATTCAGTTTGGACAGATCTCGTAGAAACTTCTGTTTGCGTCGCTACCTTCTCAGAGACAGCTTTTATAACAAGGCAAGTCAAGTGCGATTTCGTAAGTACCAGTCTATGACTGCTTGTACTTACAAATCTTGAGATTTCTAAGTATATGATGCCTTCCGTTTCTGTGTGTTGTTTGTTGTTTGTTTGTAGGCACGATAACTCGAGAACGAAGAGCACCAAGGTCAAATTACATCACTGATCAGGAGGGTATGGCTAGCGTGATTAAGATTTTGCGTCAAAAATCGGTCAAAGCAAGGTCACAGTGACAACATAATCGTAAATTAACATGGAGAAAGTGATTATTGTTGCTTCGCTCGACGTTACGATTCGTTTTAACTCGATTAATTTGTCTTCGTTTTTGCGCATCCTTCGATGCTTTAAAACTCGTTTCAAATTCTGGGTAAAAATCGATGTTTTGAGACGTTTTAAGTTTATAAAAAAAAATATTTCACTACGAACGTCAAGGGTCTCCCATATGCCATTCGCTCGACAGACGCACGCGTCGTCCCATGATCATTGCGCCGAGCAAGACGCGTCGTTATTGACAGAAAAGGTTTGCATGAGAAATGGAGATTTTTGCCCTCGACGTTACGAGTTTCGTTAACTTCATTTATTTTCCTCGGTTTTTGCACCTTAGACGCTAAAACTCGGTG
Source organism: Eptatretus atami (assembly GCA_035128595.1). Taxonomy (NCBI): domain Eukaryota; kingdom Metazoa; phylum Chordata; class Myxini; order Myxiniformes; family Myxinidae; genus Eptatretus; species Eptatretus atami. The sequence continues at coordinate 100,382,443 of CM068954.1, forward strand.
CGAAATTCTGTAAAAACGATGTTTTAACGTTTTAATTGATATAAAAAATTTTCACTCGAAGCAGCGTCAAGGGTCGTCCCATATGCATTTGCGCGAGCAGACGTCCGGGTCGTCCCATATGCAGTGCGCTCACAGACGTCACGGGTCGTCCATGATGCAGTCGCCTTGACAGACTCACGGTCGCCCATGATGCAGTCCTCAGCAGACTCACGGTCGTCCCATGATCAGTGCGCTCGAGCAGACATGTCGTTGGAGACATTAAGTTTTCAGAGAATGTAAGATTTTTGCTTCGCTCACGTTACGAGTTCTTTAACTTCGATTTTAGTGTCTTCGGTTTTGCGATCGCTTAGACGCAAAAACTCTATGTCGAAATCTGAACAGCGAATCTCTCTCTTGTTAATCGCAAACTTTCGGAACTACACGCAGGAGAAAATAGCAGAGAACTTCATTGCTCCCCAGGACATAATTGATATGGATGAGGTACCTCTGACCTTTGACCTACCTCTCAATCGGACTGTAAACAAAAAAGGCGAATCGTCCATCTGTTTAAAAA
>CM068954.1:100426769-100444466 GCA_035128595.1 Eptatretus atami
TACGTGTGGAGAGAAGGAAAGAAAAAGAATAGAAAGAGATTTAGATAATGGATTCCTTATAGATTTTGCTCATTTCGCTCGACTGTTGTTAGCAGTTCGTCTTTAACATTATGTGTTCGATTTTAATTTTTTGTCTTTTTCAGTTTTCTTAGATCCTTGCGATCTTTCGTTCTTAGGTATACGCCTTTTAAAACTTCGGTGCGCGTTGTCGAAAATTCTGGTAGGTTGAAAATCGGGTATTGTTTTGAGACGTTTTAAGTGATGTTAATAAAAAAATATTTCACGTCAAATTTATATTTAGCGTCAAGGTCGTCCTCCCATGATGCATTAGCGCTCGAGCAAGAAACGCACGGTGCCGCCTCACATGATCGCCAGGTGCGCTTCGAGCAGACGTTCACGGGTTCTTCGCCATTTGATGTCATCTGTATACGTCGGGACTAACGCTGTTCTGTGATTTCACGTTTAAGGTTATAATGTTGGAGAAATGGTATTAAGTATTTCTATGCTTCGCTCGACGTTACGGATCCTGTTTTAACTCTGATTTTTAATTGTCGTCTTCGTTTTTGCGATTCGCTTTTAGGTACGCTTATAAACTCGTGTTGTGTCGAAAATTCGGGTAAACAATCGAGATGTTTTTGGAGACGATTTTAAGATGTGTATTAAAAAAAATTTCACTCGAAGCAGTCAAGGGTCGTCCATGTGCAGTTGCCGTCCGAGCAGACGTCATGGGTCGTCCTGATGTCAGTCGCCTTTTCGAGCAACGTCCATGGTCGTCCTATGATGCAGTGTGCGCTCAGCAACGCTACGTTGATCACCGGTAAAGGTATAATTTGCGTGGAAAATGGATGTATTTGTGTGCTTCGCTCGACGTTACGAGTTCGTTAACTTCTGATTTTAATTTTTGTCTTTCGGTTTTTGCGATCGCCTTAGGACGCTTAAAAAACCGGTTGTCGGAAATTTCTGGTAAAAATCGAATGTTTTGGAGGACGTTTTAAGATTGTATAAAAAATATTTCACTGGATCGCGTACGGGTCGTCCCCGATGATGCCCAGGCGCTCGTAGCATTATCGTCCTCGTGAGTTACAAACAGATACGACAAGAACAGCGATGCAAATAACATGATATATATAATATATATAATAAGTCTTTATCAGATTCTTGCTGAAAAAGTAATACACTGTCTAGTGAGTGGCTTGGCATACCTGCTTACTGAATCACTTTTTATGAAAAATAAAAACAAAAAAATGGAATTTTTTATTAGAAATCTAGTTTTGTCTGGGATCCTGATATCTGCAATCAACCACAGTGTAAAATCTGTAGGACCACAGATGAATCAGGAATTCAAGCTCCCCTGGGCTTCTGGACTGATTCATGCTTTTATTAGACAAGGTCAGAGGTCAAGTGGACGATTTCGAGTACCAGTCTAGACTGACTGTGTTTGTTGTTTGTTTGTAGGCACGAAACCGATGAACGGAGAAGCTACCAATGTCATTACTACCACTGTGATTCAGGTATGGTGAGGCTAGATGCTAATTAGATTTTTGGTTCAAAATCGGTTCAAAGGGTTCAAGGTCACGTTGAGGTCAATAACATAATTCCGTAACTATTAACGTGGAGAAATTGGAGTATTTTAGCTTGCGCTCGACGTGACGAGGTCTGGTTTTAACCTCGAGTTTAATTTTGTCTTCAGTTTTTTGCGATTCGTCTGTAGGACGCTTAAAACCTGTGTTATCCGATAATTCTGGGTTAAAAATCGGAATGTTTTAGGAGACGTGTGAAGATTCTGCTATAAAAAAATATTTCACTCGAAGCGTCAAGGGTCGTCCCAGTGATGCATTGCGCTCGAGCTAAGACGATCAGTGGTCGTTCCCATGATGCAGTGCGCTCGAGCAGACGTCACGGTCCGTGCCATTGATGCAGTGCGCCGAGCAGACGCGTCGTTGATTCACGTTAAGGTATAATTGCGTGGTAGAAAATGCCGTATTTTTGCTTTGTCCTCGACGTTACTGATGGTCATTTTAACTTCGATTTTAATTTGTCTCGTTTTTGCGATCGCTTAGGACGCTTAAAATACTCGGTTTGCTCAAATTTCTGGGTAAAATCGGATGTTATTGAGATTAGACTCTGTGAAGTCGGGTGTCGATCTGAGGTAATTATGCACTTGAAGAGTTATGCTAGATGAGGGATTGAAGACACAGCATTACGCGCTCTGTTTGTCGTCGCTACCTCTCTCGAGACAGCTTTTTATTAGACAAGGTCAAGAGTCAGTTGACGATTTCGATAGTTACAACCATCATATGACTGCTGTTTGTTTGTTACTTACGAAATCTATAAATTTCGTAAGTATATTGTATGACTTTCCGTTTTCGTTTGCTTTGTTTGTTTGTTTAGTAGTTTTGTTATGTTTGTTGTTATGGTTTGTTAGGCACGATAACTCGATCGAACGAGAGAAAGCTTACAAATGTCATAATTACATCACGTGAGTTCAGTGGAGGGTGAATGGCTAGTACTGATTAGATTTTTGGTCAAAATCTGTCAAAGGTTCGCAATTGCTTCCAGTGAGGTCAAAATATTTCGTATTCTGTGATGGTTTTGGTACAAGTATAACTCAGAGAACGAAGTAATGCTACCAATTGTCAAATTACACTACGTGATTCATGAGGGTATGCTAGTGCTGATTTAGATTTGGTCAAAATCGTGTCAACGGTCAAGGTCACAGTGAGTTCGTCCAAACATTCGATTTTTGCATGGTGTGCGAACAAAATCATCGTAGAAACCTTACTGGGTTTGTATCGCTACCTTCTCTAGAGACAGCTTTTATAAGACAAGCGTCAGAGGTCAAAGTGACGATTCGTAAGTATCCAGTCTATGGACTGTTGTTTGTATGTTTGTTGCTTTGTGTGTTGTTATGGCACTGATAACTCTTGAGAATCGGTAAGAATTGCTATCTGGCAATGTCAAATTACGACCACGTGATTCAGGAGGTGTTGATGGCAGAGTGTTTCTGATTAGATTTTGGTCGAAATCGGTCAGGAATATCAACGTCACAAGTTGACGGTTCAAACATAATTCACGTAATTTAACCCGTGGTAGAAAGGAGTATTTTTGCTTCGCTCGACGTTACGATCGTCGTTTTAAACTTCGATTTTAATTTGTCTTCAGTTTTTGCGACCTCGTCTTCAGGACGCTTTAAAAACTCGCGTTGTCGAAATTCTTTGGTAAAAAACGAGGTTTTGGAGTACGTTAAGATTGCTCTATAAAAAAAATATTATTTCACTCGATAAAGCCGTTCAAGGGTCGTTCCCATGATGCATTGCGCTATCGAGCAGACGTTTCTCACGGGTCGTCCCAGATGCAGTCGCGTCTCGGAGCAGTACGTCACGCTGGTACGTCCCATGATGCAGTGCGGCTTCGAGGCAGATCTGCGTCGTTGATTCACGTAAGGTATAATTGGCGTAGGAGAAATGCGAGTATTTTGCTTTTTCTTCGCCGACTGTTACGAGTTCCGTTTTAACTTCGAATTTAATTTTGTCTCGGTTTTTCATCGCTTTAGGTGTACGCTAAAAACTCGGTTGTCGAAAATTCTGGTAAAAATCGGATTTTTGGTGATGACGTTTTAAGATTGGTATAAAAAAAAATATTCACCGAAGCTGTCAAGGGTTGCGTCCCAGATGCATTTGCCTGCTAGTCAGCAACGGGCTACGGGGTTCCCATGATTGCAGTGCGCTCGAGCAGACGTCACGGGTCGTCCCATGATGCAGTGCCGGTCGAGCAGACGCGTCGGTTGATACACGTATAAGGTATTTAATTGCTGTGGAGTTAGAAATGGAGTATTTTTGCTGTCGCCTACGACGTTACGAGTTCGTTTTTAAACTTCGATTTAATTTTCTCTTTTTCGCGATCGCTTATGACGCTTAATAACCGGTGTCGATAATTCTGTAAATAATCGATATTTTGAGAGACTTTTAAGATTGATATAAAAAATATTTCACTGACGCGTCAGCGGGTTCGTCCCATGATGAGGCGCTTATGCATACGCGTCGTTGAGTACAAACAGGACACAAGTACAGCGTATGAATAACTGTATATTATATAATATAATAATAAGTTCTTTTATCAGATTCTTCTGAAAAGGTACATAACCTTATTATCTGGCATATCCTGCTGTACTGAGATCACTTTTTAAAAATAAAAACATAAAAAAGAATTTTTTATTAGAAATCTAGTTTTGTCTGGGACTCATATATATGCAAACCACAGTGTAAAAATCGTAGACCACAATGAATTCAGAATTCAAGCTTCCCCTTGCGGCTTTATCTGACTGATGATTCATGCTTTTTAAATTAGACAAGGTCTTAGAGGCCAAGCTGACGATTTCGTAAGCACCAGTCTATTGACTGCTTGTTAGTATGTTTGTTTACTTACGAAATCTAAAGATTTCGTAAGTATTATCATGACTACGTTTCTGTTTGTTTGTTTGTTATGTTTGTATGTTGTTTGTTGTTTGTTTGTTGGTTTGTTTGTTAGGCACGATGAAACTCTTTAGAACGGAAGAGCTACCCAATGTCAAATTACACCATGCTGAGTTCAGAGGTGATGGCTAGTGCTGATTAGATTTGTGGTCAAAATCGGTTCAAAGTCAATGGTCACAAGTTGATTGCCGTCAAACATTAATTCCGAAATAACGCTGTGTATGAAATGGAAGTATTATGTGCTCGCTTCGACGTTACGATGTTTGGAACTTCGGATTTTAATTTTTGCTTCCATTTTTGCGATTCGCTTAGGACGCTAAACACTCGTGTTGTCGAAAATTCTGTGGCTTAAAAACGGATGTTTGGAGACGTTTTAAGATTTGTTATAAAAAAAATTTCACTCGAAGCGTCAAGGGTCGTTTCCCATGATGCATTGCGCTAGCAGACGTCACATAAGGGTCGTCCCATGAGTGACAGTGCGCTCCGAGCAGAGCGTCACGGTGCGTCCCATGATGCATTTCGCGCTCGAGTCAGACGTCACGGGTCGTCCCATGAGCAGTGCGCTTCGAGCAGTACTTCACGGGTCCGTCCCATTGATAGCACGATCAGTGCGCTCGTGACAGACGCCTGTCACGTTGATTCACGTTAAGGTATAATTGCGTGGGAGATAATGCCGATTTTTGCTTTGCTGACGTACGAGTTCATTTTAACTTTCGATTTAATTTTGTCTTCGGTTTTGCCGATCGCTGTAGGACGCCTAAATACTCAGTTTGTCGAAATTTCTGGTAAAAATCGGATGTTTTTACTGAGATTTATGTCGTGGTGTCGTATCTGAAGTATTATTTACTTGAAGATTATGCCACTGAAGGGGATTGTTACAGACACAGCAGATTACCGCGCTCGTGGCGTCGGCTACCTTGCTCTCGAGATCAGCTTTTATTAGACAAGTCAGAGGTCAAGTGACGATTTCGTAACGACCAGTCTTATGACTGCTTGTTGTTTTTGTTTGTTGCACGATAACTCCTGAGAACGGAAGAAAGGAAGCTATCCAATTGTTCAAATTACATTTCACGTTTATTCAGAGGGGTGCATGGCTCGTGCGACTTAGATTTTGTCAAAATCTCGTCATAAGGCTAAGGTCACGGTGTGAGGTCAAACATTTTGATTTTATGGTTTTGGTACAGATAACTCGAGAACGGAAGAACTCTACCAAATGTCAATACACCACGTGATTCTATGGAGCGGTGATGGCTAGTGCTGATTTAGATTTTGTGTCAAATCGGTCAACTTGGTCAGGTCACGGTGAGGTCAAAACATTCGATCTTTTGATGGTTTTGGTACAGAATCATCGTAGGAAACTTCTGGTTTCTGGCGTACCTTCTCTAGAGACAGCTTTTATTAGACAAGGTCAGAGGTCAAGTTGACCGATTTCGTATAGTACCAGTCTATGACTGCCTTGTTTTATCTGCCAAAACGATATGTTTTTCAAGGATATGTTAGTCAGGTCGTATGTTTTTTTTTATTTTTTTTTTTTTTTTTTTGTGTTTGGTTTGTCCTTAATCTACGAAAAAAAATATTCTGCCAGACCACAGTTTTTCATGGAAAATTTGTAAACTTCACATATCAGAGGCCTATGGAGGTCCCTTTCTAGGCCATAAAATTTTTGAAGGTCAATGGTCCAAAGGTCAAGGTCACTTTTTCGCAAAATCAGTGCGTAACGACAAAACCCTTATTTTTTGAGTAATTTTGATCGGAATCTTCTTCAAACTTCATGGGAATATAGATTCTAGGTCTGTCTGCGCTTCAGCTGATTGAATTTTTTTTATTGGTGCGCATTGCCTTGACCTTCATAGTGGGTTTTTTTTTTGTTGCTTGGGAGTATGTTAAGCTTTTAGAAGATTAAGTATGTTGTGGAGTGTTTTTTGGTCAGGATGATGAAACGAACGGTGAGATAAGAGGGGTGCATGCTGTACGGAGGGGAAGTCAAAAGGTAGGAGTCACATTTTCATTTGTGGGAAGTTTGAGAGGATTGATGTTGAGGTTGGGGTAAGTATCGGCACAGAATTGAGTCACGTGCGCACGAGCCTATTAGAGGTCCCTGGCTCGAGGCGGCATAGGAAAATTGGGAGCTTTCGCACAAGTGGCTAGCCTAAATACGTGGAGGACGGCCACGTAACGGATTACATCCCCGAGCTGCATAGCACGCGAAAATGGACCTCATTAAAATTATTTCTCTGTTATACTGCTAACATTACTCAGATACAGTCTTGATGACAGAAGCTTTGTACTATCTTCAACCAATGATCACCTGAGAAAAACTCTCCTCTGTGCAATAATATGCTACGGGAATGGTTAACATTTATACAATCTCAGCGAATCACAGTGCTGTCATTTAAATCAAATTCAGGTCAATCTAGACATATGTGTGTCATTAGTTCCAATGGCCAAATAATTTCGGCGACCTCACACGAGCATATAGAAATTTTAAGAGTAATTTATATTTTATTATTATAATAAACTATTTCTTTTCACATTAAACATTTGATCTCTTTTTTTTGTATAAATATTTTGTTCTTAGATTTTTGGTTCGATACTTTTGTTGCTGGCCTTGACCTTCCACTCTATTCAGTGAGCCGTAAATCGGCGTAACTTATAGAATGTTTTCACGGAAAACAATTCTTATCTTGAACCCAACTATATCCGGAGAAATGATATGCACTATTCGAGAACCAGCTCGAGTTCTTAATCATTTGCACGACAGCATTACCACAATTACAAATTACGAATACAATTGGTATCAATACAATACAATGACTACTCACCTACATTACCGTGAAAATATCCATTCCAAAACTTTTAGACTCGGAGTGAGCGATGTGTGAATTCCATGTCCGTGCACAGGTTCGGAGTGTTATGTTATTCTCATAAAACAGCGTTTAATACTACAGGACACCCACAATTTGAAGGTTATATAGACTGGTTCTATCTTGATGTATTTCTACCGCAATCTACAAATCTACCAGATCAGACGACTCAGATTACTGGAGTTGCAAGAGCAACCACACGAGACACGTCTCCATCTTGGCAACATTCGATCTCACAAAACGACCGTCGGACTAGCTACTCAGCAAAATATATTAACAAATAACTCGTTTAAGAGAAACCATACAATTGCGTTTCTTACTCTGGATAAGTCTCTAATCTGGATAGAGCGCACAAGATATGTTCTACATCTAATTGAAAGCCCTACTTGACTAGAACAACATCGTCGTGGGTATTGTGAGGTGAAGGAAGAAACAACGGACGTATAAGTCGCTACGCTCTTCGGAACTATTATCACTCACCACATCAGGATGTGTACATCTTGAACAAATATCGTACGTTCACGAACGTGGGTCAAAGGACACCATACTCCATGTTGTGGCACACATATACGGCGGTAGTCTCACCCCTCGACAGTAGTTGCACGGCCGTCTGCAACACACGTGCCTTGGCTGGCGGGTTTTCCAACCAAGGAAGAACACGTTGATGAAGTTGAGACATAATGTGTAGCTGCCAAACCAACTGATGAATCTCTTCAATGGAGGACACGGCATATGAGACGGTATACGCTATATGCTTCACAACTTAATCGCACACAATTCGAGTTATGTGCATGAAAGACATATAATACGCAGACTTCGATCTTCAGATTTTTGGTTCACAATATCTTAAAGCTTACAAGGTCTAAGGTGGTCACATGAGGTCGATAGAGACAGTGAATTACGATGTCGGGCATTTATTATTGGAAGTAATTAAAGAAATAACATTTGTTTATATAGTATAATTAATAGCCGGGAATAGGTGTGCTACTCGACGTTGGGTGACGCTTCGATTGTTGTGTGTCTGTTGTCTCAGTGGAGACCTGGATCTTACAGGTTGAAAAAGAGCTGCACTCGAGAGAACTTTGGAAAATTGTAGCCCACGCGGGAACCTGTGATTACGTCGTGTAGCTCATGAGAAATTCAAGAAAGCAAAACTTTTATAATATGAACTGGCGCGAGCGACACAGCTGAAAACAGCGTCCTGTTATTGTGTAGTCCCTGCACAAGATTTACTGAGGGAAGGCTACACGTGGGCCTACAATTTGTCCGAGATTATTTTGGTTAAGGGGAATGTAAATAAGTGTAATTATTCCGTTTCGGGAAGTTTTGTTTATACCAGAGAGTGCAAGGGCTCCATTCGACGCTCTATAGTCTCGCTCACTGGGAATCTTGGCGGCACCTGTTCGCCATTATTGGTGTCGGAACTCTCAAATATAGGTTGTGATCGTGCTGTACAGAGCTTGTTTGTTTTGTCATCTGCGACCACGTTCGTCCTTTCGTCGTCTTTACAGTGTTCATTTAAAAAACCTAAGAATACCAACCTATAATAGATATTCTATATAACTCAATCTAACTGTTCTTCTCGTTGATCAACAATCACTGCGTACAATCGAGTAGGGTTTTGAAAGTGTTTATATCAAATTGTTTGTTTGGTCTCGATTAGCTCTTGTTATGTAGTTATTATGAGATTTTTAGAGCCTCATATTCATTAACTGTTGCTCTCGGATGATGTTTCTTGTGTGATTTATGGGCAACAGTAATGGTGATGTTTTGGGTAGAGTGTGTGAGTTGTGGGGTCGCGCAGATTGTGGTGGCTATTTTTCCCACTCGCCCCCTCCATTATCTGTTCGTTTCGATTGATTGATTTCTAGTGGTTTTTTCGACTTTATATTCTCATCTCTCAACCACTCCAATATATAGTAGATGTTCTAAGAGTTATATCAGAAATTATTTTTCCACCCGTGCATAGATAATTGCAGAGTATTAGTTTGTTCAGACCGTTTTCTCGTAATTCCGCCATTAGAAAACTATCACCTGTCTGTTTCGATTAGCAGACACGTGGTTATATGGTTGTGTGGGTAGAGTATTGGATGCATATCGTGAGTGCAGCCGGGAGGGTAGTGGAGGAGATTGTGATGGGACTGGAGGCGTGAGTATAGGATGGAGAGGAATTGTGTTAAGGATTCTGAGTATCCAGGGTGGTTCAACCTGTCCTTTCTCTCATAGCTGTTAACCTGTACTGAACTATTGTGTGATGGATTGAGGCGCGAAGTTCCGACCGACCCTCGCACCTCATCTCTGACTATGCATGATATAGCGTTATATCAGGGGTGTCGATTCGACCTTAATTAAACAGAGGCCGCAAAACCACCCCTCTCTACCCTGTATTAGCTCAAAATTGAGTTCGATCCCCACACTTCCTATGCCCTCCTTCAATTTGATTGTCTGGGTGGTTTGCGTCGCGGGGCACACGGCTTCCCTCGTTCCCAACGAATTGGTTGGTTTGCTCCCCCACCTCTCCCCTACCGACTTTCGCCATTGATGTTGTTGTGCGGTTTTTGGCTCCCACCCCTCTCCTCCTCAGTCCTCTCATCCTCTCCCTCCTCCCCAATATGATTTTTGGTGAGGCCTCTTGCCCTCTATCCTGCACTCCTTTCACACCATACTCTCATTTGTTTTATATGCGTGAGGTTGCTTGCCCTCGAAGCACCCGTCTACCGTCGCCCATTCGTTCAGCAACCCTGCCCATTGATTTTTGGTTGGGTTTGTCTTACACTCCAACCACTTCTATTTCCTTCCACTTGAAATATCGCGTCATCAGGCCATGTGCCGTGAGCATATGTTCATGTTGGTGACACCGTAAATCTATTTGCGAAATTCTGTCATTGCTAAACTTCTGAAGTTATATGCTACCTCCACCTCGGTCACCCTTTCAAGAAATGGAACTGTGATTTTCTCTCTATTTAATATGAAGTATGATTTTTATGTATGGTGGTGTGCTTCCCTACTCGAACTTTTCTCTACCTCAGCAATCTGTCATTAAATTTGCTCATATCGCTCTGTATCCCTCCTCCCCAAATTGTCAGTTATGGTGTGGTTGTCCCGACCTCTCCTCCCCTATCCTCCCTACCTTTCCCATTGAAAATTTCTTGATTGAGTTGCTCCCCACCTCTGCCTCCTGCCAATGTAATTTTAGGAGATCTTTGGTGTTATGCTCCCACCCTCTTCTCCTCACCTCCCATCATGCCCGCTACACACGTTGCATGGGGATCCCGAGGTATATATTTATGACATGGTTGTCTCACCCAACCCCTCCCTCACGTGACCCAATTTTGAATTTTTGCGCGAACGCCGTTTTTTGTCTCCCTTTCTCCTCTATAATATTACACACCTATTTCCTCCGTAAGGCCCAACGGGTAGATCACTCCAAATTGCACTTTGTGTGAGATAGGCGTTTGACTACTCCTCTAGCCTCTTACCTCTGTGCTCCCAATCTTCTTCACACCAGCTGCGATGGATTTTGCCCAATTCGACATAACTTGAGGTGAGTAAAAGGTTTTGAGTGCTCACATACACCTGCCCTGCTCTCATATGATTTATTGGTCGAAAGGGTATTGACTCACCCCTATCCACTGAGATCTTTCCCTTCCCCATTCCTCCGCGCCACTCTCAACAAAGTGCAAAAATATGATTTTTGTATTATGGTATTGCTTCCCCTATCCTTCCCCTCTCAGCACAAATTGGATTTTTTTTGGTTGCGGATTCCTCCCCCAATTGCCCTCCCCCGATAACTTAAGGAACAGCTGAATGGATCTTAAGTCTAAAACTTTTGGGACAGTACCCAATTTGGAATTTTTATGGTTATATTGAGTTGACCAGCCCTACCGATTCCTCTATCCTACCCAACAATATGAAATTTTTATGGTTCTGGTTTATGCTCGTCCACAACACATCCTCTCAACACCGTCAGTCATTTTTGGTTAAAGGAGATTTGGTTCTGCCCACACTCACCTTCGCGAGCCATCGAGATTGATTTTTTCGTGGTTAGGAGTTATCTTATTCAATCCCACAATCCCACTTTGGTTACGCACAGTATGCATCATGGCCACGAATTTTAGTATTAATTTGTTGAGGCTTTGCTGCCCCACGAGTATCCCACTTCTTCCCAAATTAGAATTTTGGTTGGTTTTGTTCGCCCGCAACCCCGCTCTCCCACCTAAAGAGTTTGCTTCGTTTTCTTAGCTTTTTTCCTGTTTCTTTTCCCAATGTGCTTACAGACTGCCAAAAGAACTTTGACACGAGAACAATTTTCCTTGTTTGTCATTGTGCCACTGCTTTTGTGACATTCAGTAACATGTGAAATGGTATTCTGTCAATTTGATGTTTATTATGAGCTCATCGTACATTGGCTCTCCACCATGCTACTCTTTCCCACAGCGCCTCCGCAACTTGCATATTTGTTGAGTGGTTCGTATTTCCCCATCCTCCCCTCCCATTGCATCTTTGGTTGGCATATGTCTGCAACCATCCACACCACATCGCACCTGCTCACAAAATGCATTTTTTGTGGTGCTTTTTTCGTCCACCCCTCCCGCCTCCCATTTACGTAATTATGGGTTGGTTGCCTCCATCCCCAAACCGCTCCCTTTATTGCCTCCACACCTTTGAGCACTTTTTGTACATTTTGATATAAATGTTGTTTTTCTGGATGATTTTTTTTCGATTTGCGACAGTACCACACATGCAAGGGATTGATTTTGTTGGTTGGTTTTCCATCACCAACAACATCCCCCTTCACCTAAATTCGAAAATTTTGTGATTTGCTAAGGTTATTTCTCACCCTTGATACCTCCCGCTATAGGTCCCACATTGATTTTTAATTTGTACTCTGTATTTTGACTCACCCAAATGTCTCCCCCTGCGCTCCAATTAGCACTCTCTCTCGGAGTTATGTGTGCGTGAATGAGCTCACTCTCCAACTCTTTTCCGAGACTCCTCAATTGATTTAATTGGTTTGTAATATCTGCTAAAATTCGCGACACGACTAGCTCTTCGACTGAATAATACCCTGTTCATCGAATTAGGTGATTTTTTGTTGCTTGCTTCCGCCTAGCCACTCAAGCACCAAGTTGATCTGTTCCGACCTCGACCACCTGCTCACCATTGAATTTTGTAGATCTCACGTGTTACTACTCCACCCACACCCACGTGCTGCCGGGTGTCTCCCCTCCAATTGATTTTATTCGTGGGTCTTTGCTGCGCCAAACCCACCTTCTTTTCGTCTCACAGCGTTTATCGTTAAGAACTGGTGATGGCAACCGTTTGCCTCTCCAGTGAGCATCATTGCGATTGAGTACAACCAGAAAAGTAGCCATTCCAGCCACCACCAACTCGTTCGAGTGATTTGGCCGCCAAGGCCCAATACAGGATACAATGCCTCGTTGCCTTCTATAATCACTGTTTTGGATGGAGCAAGACTCCTAACCCTGTGCATTTTGTGTCAGTATACACATACCTACTCATAGTCGAGCTGGTCCATCTAGAAAAGTGAACGGACTGACTTCACAGAAAATTTATTCAAAAAAAATATATTGATTCAATTCACAACTTGTGTCCCCTTCAAATAGTTTCCTCTCCAGTCTCCACCACACCTTGTCACCCTCGTTCTTCTGGAATCCTCTGGAGCTCCCTCATCACTGGCCCTTTTGATGGCTCTCCCACAGCAGGAATATCGGGTCCCCATTGATCACTCCCCCTTGAGCTTGTGGGAATAGGAAAATAAATCATCAAGGGTCCAAGTTTGGGGTTGAAATTACAGGGATTGCTCCAGAGTGGCACTTCTCTCTCACCAGAAACTCTTTGATGTTCTAGTGGGCACTGTGAGCAGGTGTGCCTAGTCTCTTCATGGGGACACCAAGCGTTGTTCTACCCACTCAGAATACCCTCCTCCGTCCTGGACTAGATCTCTAGGACGGCCGGAAGATCTCCTTGCATCACGTATATGATCCATGTTGGAGCCTGTTGATAGAAACTGCCGAAGTGGACGATTGCCCAGATCGTGTCAAACAGACATCAACAAGGAGCTAAGATCTGATCCTCTTAAATGATGACGTCATAATCGAATATAGACGTCATTGTGCAGTTACTCAGAGTATTGCAGATATAATATAATCTGTGCTATGCCCACGCTAGATCCCGCAAACAAAAATTACAACAAGCTTGCCTTTAGTTTCGGAGATATGTATAAGGCATATTCCATTAATGGCAGATAATTAATCACGTTCAAACTATTCTTTCTAGGAAGAATATCCGACACAATTCGGAGATGGTACTAGACTACTAGCGCTAGGTTACTGCAATATCATGGATCAGTTCCCACGAAACTGATGAAAACTTCTGGTTGTGAATACAAATAATAATACCCCTCCCCGACGCGGGAGTGCCGGTCTATCTCTGCAGAGTTCAAAAGGTAATACTGTGCCAGACTGGCAACTAGGTGCAGTTCATACATATAGTACGTTACGCTCTTACTTCTCGGGTTTCAAAACCACCCACCCCCTCGTATGCAGTCTGGCTAGTTTGACCACCCACCCACCCCGTATGCATCTCTGTTATCACATCACAATGACTTTGAATGAACAACGAATGTAGATTTATCTCAAATTTGCATCAGTAATTATAACTGATGTAATACCAGTAATATGCAACAATTATTGACTGTCCACGGATTCAAACATTCACGTCGAAAAGTTCCTTGTAACGGGGATATTTCCCCCCGCGATGTGACTGACTAGCTCACCTTCATCTTCGTTGTAAACGCTTTCATGTGTAGTCCGACACCACTTCATAAAGTATGTATGCAGCGCGTTCGTACCATGCCACCCACCCCTTACGCAGCCCCCGATTACGCGGGCTTTAATCGCCACTCCGCACCCCCTCATATCAGTCGCTAATCGTCCTTGCAAATGCCAGCAGTTCCTTATTAGTCCCTGATGTTGTAAGTCATTGACAATTGCAGTCCTCGCGGTGTAATTTTACCTTTTTCTTTTAATATCGACAGGCACATATTTATGTACCAAGGTTTGGTGTCAATAGCACCCAATGCTCTGCCTGTTTAACATTTTATCGTTTTTAAAAGACTCGTCTAATAATTAATGTATTTTTGTAGAAAGGCATTGCAGTGATAGTCTGATCGCAAATAATTTAAAGCTAATATCATGTATTGTGTGTGTGAGTGAGTGTGTAATCAGTCTAACAAGGAGTCGCAGTCAGCTACAATATAGCTTTCCGAACCAGAAGGTATTTATACTAGAAAAATTTTGTGGCACTACAGGAAAACATGCATCCTGTTGCCATGGTCAACCCACTTTAGATGACTAACGTTATGTCGCAACATACCGTCTCCAGCAGTCTTTAACCTATATACCAGATATGATATACGTGTGAAATGTTTGTAAAAACTTTGGGAGTCTAATGAAGTGCGGACTAGGAACGGATGGGAAACAGCATCCTGGTTGCCTGCATACCACAGATGCACGAACGTACTTCGCGGATTCTACACCGTTCCCACAGTCTGTACCTATGCTACCTCAAATATGTGAACGTAAAGTTAAAAACTTTCGGGAGTTAGAGTGCGGACAGTAACGGATCGGCACGCACAGACAGTTACGGTATACGGTGCAGACGAACGTAGACACATAAACGCCCCGACATATATATATTAATATATAAATATTATATATTATAATATATCAGGCGTATAAAAAAATAGTGTGGTAGAAAAAACATTAGTGAATAGGAAAAATAACTGCTACAATCCAGAAATTTTTAACATGTTCTATGCTCTACGCTCATGCTGCTATGCTCTTACTGCTTCACGCTTCACGCAGGGTGTATCACTATACGCTCTCTTTCTTTGAACACGCAAGTCTAAAAATATAACTTGTCACCCAAACAATTAACATTTCACGCTCACGCTTCACGCCTTGAGGTGGATTATCGCTATTATACTCTCTGTTTCTTCCGAACAGTCGACTAAAATAAAAGTACAAATGACATTCAAGACAATTAATGTCATAAATGAAAGAAGTGTGCATTATAATCTTGTTTCCTTTGTTTAGTTAAATCTTTGACCAAAAGCTTCAATGTAATATTTTTGTCTCGGAGAGTTCCTGGGTTCTTAATTTATACTTTTTATTTTTGTATACTTTATGAACGCCCATACGGGAATTCAGAGCCGAAGTATGTAAGGCTATAAAATCGGAACGATGAGCAAACATTCAAAAAAATGGCTCGTGTTTGTTCTAGAAATATCCATTATATCTGAATCACTTAATAACATCTTTGACTCTCTTGATAAATGAGGGAGGAGATAACGATTGAATATCGACGATTTCGCAGCACTTGACAGCCTGTGATCTGTGACCGTCGACTTTTGGACGACCTTGAAGTTATATCGTTGTGCATGTCTTCATCGACTCTATCCATTCCACTTGATTGGTTATTTGCTCCACTCGGTTTGATTATGTGTGACGGAACGGACTTCGGAGACTGTAATTATTAGATCATCACTCTACTGAGCATTGATAGAGGATGACCATAGGATGACGTCATAAAAAATTGATATGACGTCTCAGCTGTATGTATCATATGCGTTAATTCATCCTCTGCTAATGCCCTGTTCGATTCCCGCAATACAGCAATCAAAAGCTTGCTAGTTTCGGGAGAATTAGGGCGATTTCCATTAGCGGAGATATTTTGACGTCATACTTTTTATCTAGAGGAAATTTTCAAAATTGGAGATGGTACTGTCTGCGCAGGGTATATTTTACATAATATTGCCAAGTTTCAAGAAAGTTTATTCGATGGAAAACTGAAGGTACTGTTGAAACAAAATAAGTCCAACAAGTAAGAAGATGAAAAGAATCGAAACAAACTCCGTGTAGTAAGACTTAGATGAAATCCTTCCACGAGAGAATCTTCAAAACGCGATGAGCATCACCTTGACTATTCGTACATCGACTATTCCATTGCTTTCTTTGGTCGTTGGTTGATGCCGGACTTTTCACTGACGACTCTGCCGTTGGATCTCGGTGAATCGTATTTCGAATATCCATTGATTCATCGCCATAATGACTCTCCCGAGCAAGGTCTGGATCGTCGCGAGGTGCTCGATAATGTCTTGACAGACATGACTCTTTGCTTTTTCTGGTCCTCGGACAACAGTTGGGGACCATCTTTGCGCTCCCTTGCGCATTTCGAGATTTTTTCAGTGATGGATGCTCCAGACAGTTGTTCCTGTTGGATTTGGAAACTTCTCTCAAGCAATCATGCCGCACCGGTGAGTCGTTATTGATCTGCATGCCCATCTTGCTTTCACACGCTCGGATGATTGTTCACTGTTCTAGCTCGTTGAGGTCTTCAGACCGTGGATCGTCTTCAACCTCCTCCCGTCCTCTTTTGTAACCTCTATTTTACCATTCAATATTAACGTGATGTGACGTTCTTCCCATAGACTTGCTGCAGCATTGCGAAGGATTTGAAGTTTGTTTTGCCAAGCTTGGCAGAAACTCTTCTAGATTGGACTCTCCTGCTCCACGGACTCCATAGCACGCCGACTAGATCACGTTGTAAGCACGACCCGTAAAAAAAACCAAACAATGAGTCGCAGCACCACACCCAATATATATCTGTGGAATGTTGTGAAAACTTGTGACGCAACCCGTTCATTCAAGTTGTGTAAGTGGAGCACACAGCAGGCTCAGTCCCGTTACTTTTTCGACGGACCTCGTATTTGTTGTTGGTCTGCTGTTGAACAAGCATCCTCCAAGTTTTATTTTCAACATGTATTTGATACTTGCAATTGATTGCACAACAATAATTGTAATTGATCGTCATTTTGATCTTGATTTTGTTTCAAAACCCATTTCAAGGTTTCCATCACTTCCAGTGGCACAATGTGTCATCTGATCGGATAAGCAAACTTCATTCATATGGTGCATTTCATGGTACTAGAAACACCCGCTCCCTTTGGGAGAATTGGCAAGTCCCTCCCTCCCCCTCCTTCAAGGGGAGGGGGATTTTTTTTTCCTTGTGCCTATGTCCCCAACTTGGGTACTACCAACACCTATACAAAATTTGGTGCAGATTGGGCCAGCCTTGATTAAAAAAAAAACATTTCTATGCTCTTCAGATGTACATACATACAATTGCCTTACTTAGTATAGTAGGATACCAGGGTAGTGTTATACCCTGGTGTACTATGCAATTCTGTTTTGCCGTTTCACGTTTGTTTTTTTACAGCGCGTGCGCTGGTATACAATTGCACCGAGTTTGAAATGTCCCCGGTGTCTACCATGTCT
>CM068954.1:100570618-100581531 GCA_035128595.1 Eptatretus atami
TAGATTTCGTAAGTAACAAACAAACAGAAACGGAAGTCATCAATATACTTACGAAATCTTTAGATTTCGTCGGTAACAAACAGACAGGGGTGAAAACAGTAACCTCCGTCCATCTTCGATGGCGGAGGTTAACTAGAGGGGAACAAGCAGTCATAGACTGGTACTTACGAAATCGTCAACTTGACCTCTGACCTTGTCTAATTAAAAGCTGTCTCTAGAGAAGGTAGCGACGCCAACCAGAAAGTTTCTACGATGATTCTGTATGCAACCATCAAAAATCGTAACGTCGACCGAAGCAAAAATCTCCATTTCTGCCACGCAAGTAAACCTTAACGTAATTCAACGACGCGTCTGCTCGAGCGCACTGCATCATGGACGACCCGTGACGCGTCGAGTGAAAAATATTTTATACAATCTTAAAACGTCTCCAAAAACATCCGAAAATTTTACCAGAATTTCGACAACCGAGTTTTAAGCGTCCTAAGCGATCGCAAAAACCGAAGACAAAATTAAAATCGAAGTTAAAACGAACTCGTAACGTCGAGCGAAGCCAAAAAAATCTCCATTTCTCCACGCAATATACCTTAACGTGACTCAACGACGCGTCTGCTCGAGCGCACTGCATCATGGGACGACCCGTGACGCGTCGAGTGAAATATTTTATACAAATCTTAAAACGTCTCCAAACATCCGATTTTTACCAGAATTTCGACAACCGAGTTTTAGCGTCCTAAGCGATCGCAAAACCGAAGACAAAATTAAAATCGAAGTTAAAACGAACTCGTAACGTCGAGCGAAGCAAAATACTCCATTTCTCCATGCAAACCTTAATGTCACTCAACGACGCGTCTGCTCGAGCCAATGCATCATGGGACGACCCGTGACGTACTGCTCGAGCCGCAAGCATCATGGGACGACCCATGACGTCTGCTCGAGCGCAATGCATCATGGACGACCCTTGACGCTTCGAGTGAAATATTTTTTATCAATCTAAAACGTTCCCAAAAACATCCGATTTTACCAGAATTCGACAACCGAGTTTTAAGCATCCGAAGCGATCGCAAAAACGAAGACAAAATTAAATCGAAGTTAAAACGAACTCGTAACGTCGAGCGAAGCAAAAATACTTCACATTTCTCCACGTTAATTTACGGAATTATGTTTGACCTCACTGTGACCTTGACCTTTGACCGATTTTGACCAAAAATCTAATCAGCACTAGCCATCACCCTCCTGAAATCACGTGGTGTTAATTTGACATTGGTAGCTTCTTCCGTCTCGAGTTATCTGGCCTACAAAACAAAAAACAAACAAACATACAAACAAACAAACAAACAGAAACGGTAGTCATCAATATACTACAAAATCTTTAGATTTCGTAATAACAAGCAGTCAGTCTGGTACTTACGAAATAGTCAACTTGACCTCTGACCTTGTCTAATAAAAGCTGTCTCTAGAGAAGGTAGCGACGCAAACGAGCGCGTAATGCTGTGTGTTACAATCCCCCTCATTAGCATAATCTTCAGTGCATAATACCTCAGATACGACATCCGACATAAATCTCATAAAACATCCGATTTTTACCAGAATTTCGACAACCGAGTTTTAAGCGTCCTAAGCGATCGCAAAAAAACCGAAGACAAAATTAAAATCGAAAGTTAAAACGAACTCGCAACGCGAGCGAAGCAAAAATACTCCATTTCTCCACATGAATTTACGGAATTATGTTTGACCTCACTGTGACCTTGACCTTTGACCGATTTTGACCAAAATCTAATCAGCACAAGCCATCACCCTCCTGAATCACGTGGTGTAATTTGACATTGCTAGCTTCTTCCGTTCTCGAGTTATCGTGCCTACAAAACAAAACATACAAACAAACAAACATACAAACAACAAACAAACAGAAACGGTAGTCATCATATACTTACGAAATCTTTAGATTTCGTAAGTAAAAAACAAACAAACAAAACAAGCAGTCATAGACTGGTACTTACGAAATCATCAACTTGACCTGATGACCTTGTTTAATAAAAGCATGAATCAGTCAGAAGCCCAAGGGAGCTTGAATTCTGAATCATTGTGGTCTACGATTTTACACTGTGGTTTGCAGATAATGAGTCCCAGACAAAAACTAGATTTCTTATAAAATTCCATTTTTTTTTTTTTTTTAAAGTGATTCAGTACCAAGCAGGATATGCCAGATAATAGGTGTATTACTTTTTCAGAAGAATCTGATAAAAGACTTATTATTATTATATATACAGTTATTCATCGCTGTTCCAGAATTTCGACAACCGATTTTTTAGCGTCCTAAGCGATCGCAAAAACCGAAGACAAAATTAAAATCGAAGTTAAAACGAACTCGTAACGTCGAGCGAAGCAAAAAATCTCCATTTCTCCATGCAAAACCTTAACGTCACTCAACGACATGTCTGCTCGAGCGCACTGCATCATGGGACGACCCGTGACGTCTGCTCGAGCGCAATGCATCATGGGACGACCCTTGACGCTTCGAGTGAAATATTTTTTTATACAATCTTAAAACGTCTCCAAAACATCCGATTTTTACCAGAATTTCGCAACCGAGTTTTAAGCGTCCTAAGCGATCGCAAAAAACCGAAGACAAAATTAAAATCGAAGTTAAAACGAACTCGTAACGTCGAGCGAAGCAAAAAATCTCCATTTCTCCATGCAAAACCTTAACGTCAATCAACGACGCGCGTCTGCTCGAGCGCACTGCATCATGGGATGACCCGTGACGTCTGCTCGAGCGCAATGCATCATGGGACGACCCTTGACGCTTCGAGTGAAATATTTTTTTATACAATTTAAAACGTCTCCAAAACATCCGATTTTTACCAGAATTTCGACAACCGAGTTTTAAGCGCTCCTAAGCGATCGCAAAAACTGAAGACAAAAATTAAAATCGAAGTTAAACGAACTCGTAACGTGGAGCGAAGCAAAAAATAACTCCATTTCTCCACGTTAATTTACGGAATTATGTTTGACCTCACTGTGACCTTGACCTTTGACCGATTTTGACCAAAATCTAATCAGCACTAGCCATCACCCTCCTGAATCACGTGGTGTGTAATTTGACATTGGTAGCTTCTTCCGTTCTCGAGTTATCGTGCCTACAAACAAACATACAAACAAAACAAACAAACAAACAAACAAACGGAAGTCATCAATATACTTACGAAATCTTTAGATTTCGTAAGTAACAAGCAGTCATATAGACTGGTACTTACGAAATCGTCAACTTGACCTCTGACCTTGTCTAATAAAAGCTGTCTCTAGAGAAGGTAGCGCGCAAACCAGAAGTTTCTACGATGATTCTGTACCAAACCATCAAAAATGGGATGTTTGACCTCACCGTGACCTTGACCGTTGACCGATTTTGACCAAAATCAATCAGCACAAGCCATCACCCTCCTGAATCACGTGGTGTAATTTGACATTAGTAGCTTCTCCGTTCTCGAGTTATCTGAACCAAACCATCAAAAATCGAAATATTTGACCTCGCTGTGACCTTGACCTTTGACCGATTTTGACCAAAATCTAATCAGCACTAGCCATCACCCTCCTGAATCACGTGGTGTAATTGACATTGGTAGCTTCTTCCGTTCTCGAGTTATCGTGCCTACAAACAAACAAACAAGCAGTCAGAGACTGGTACTTACGAAATCGTCAACTTGACCTCGACCTTGTCTAATAAAAGCTGTCTCTAGAGAAGGTGGCGACGCAAACCAGAAGTTTCTACGATGATTCTGTACCAAACCATCAAAAATCGAAATGTTTGGATGTTTGACCTCACTGTGGACCTTGACCTTTTACCGATTTGACCAAAATCTAATCAGCGCTAGCCACCACCCTCCTGAATCACGTGGTGTAATTTGACATTGGTAGCTTCTTCCGTTCTCGAGTTATCGTGCCTACAAACAAACAAACATACAACCAAACAAACAAACAGAAACGGAAGGGATCAATATTACTTACGAAATCTTTAGATTTCGTAAGTAACAAACAAACAAACAAGCAGTCATAGACTGGTACTTACGAAATCGTCAACCTGACCTCTGACCTTGTCTAATAAAAGCTGTCTCTAGAGAAGTAGCGACGCAAACCAGAAGTTTCTACGATGATTCTGTATCAAACCATCAAAAAATCGTAACGTCGACCGAAGCAAAAATCTCCATTTCTCCCACGCAATTATACCTTAACGTAACTCAACGACGCGTCTGCTCGAGCGCACTGCATCATGGGACGCCGTGATGCGTCGAGTGAAATATTTTTTATACAATCTTAAAACGTCTCCCAAAACATCCGATTTTTACCGCATTTCGACAACCGAGTTTTAAGCGTCCTAAGCGATCGTAAAAACCGAAGACAAAATTAAAAATCGATAGTTAAACGGAACTCGTAACATCGAGCGAAGCAAAAAATCTCCATTTCTCCACGCAATTATACCTTAACGTAATCAACGACGCGTCTGCTCGAGCGCACTGCATCATGGAGACGACCCGTGACGCGTCGCAGGATCGAGTGAAATATTTTTTAGACAATGTTAAAACGGCTCCAAAACATCCGATTTTTACCAGAATTTCGACAACCGAGTTTTAAGCGTCCTAAGCGATCGCAAAAACCGAAGACAAAATAAAATCGAAGTTTTAAACGAACTCGTAACATCGAGCGAAGCAAAAAATCTCCATTTCTCCATGCAATTATACCTTAACGTGACTCAACGACACGTCTGCTCGAGCGCACTGCATCATGGGACGACCCGTGACGCGTCGAGTGAAATATTTTTTATACAATGTTTTAAAACGGCTCCAAAAACATCCGATTTTACCAGATTTCGAAACAACGAGTTTTAAGCGTCCTACGCTCGCAAAAACCGAAGACAAAATGAAAATCGA
This sequence comes from Eptatretus atami, assembly GCA_035128595.1. Classification (NCBI taxonomy): domain Eukaryota; kingdom Metazoa; phylum Chordata; class Myxini; order Myxiniformes; family Myxinidae; genus Eptatretus; species Eptatretus atami. Next base: position 100,575,541 of record CM068954.1, read on the forward strand.
AGTTAAAACGAACTCGTAACGTCGAGCGAAGCAAAAATAACTACATTTCTCCACGTGAATTTACGGAATTATGTTTGACCTCACTGTGACCTTGACCTTTGACCGATTTTGACCAAAATCTAATGAGCACTAGCCATCACCCTCCTGAATCACGTGTGTAATTTGACATTGGTAGCTTCTTCCGTTCTCGAGTTATCGTGCCTACAACAAAACACAAAAACAAACAAACAAACAAACAAGCAGTCATAGACTGGTACTTACGAAATCGTCAACTTGACCTCTGACCTTGTCTAATAAAAGCTGTTCCTAGAGACGGTAGCGACGCAAACCAGAAGTTTCTACGATGATTCTGTATCAAACCATCATAAATCGAATGTTTGACCTCACTGTGACCTTGACCTTTGATCGATTTTAACCAACATTCAATCAGCGCTATCCACCACCCTCCTCCTGAATCACGTGGTGTAATTTGACATTGGTCGCTTCTTCGTGTCTCGAGTTATCAATTTTGGATGTTTGACCTCACTGTGACCTTGACCTTTGACCGATTTTGGCCAAAATCTAATCAGCACTAGCCATCACCCTCCTGAATCATGTGGTGCAATTTGACATTGGTAGCTTCTTCCGTTCTCGAGTTATCTGTACCAAACCATCAAAAATCGAATATTTGACCTCACTGTGACCTTGACCTTTGACCGATTTTGACCAAAATCTAATCAGCACTAGGCATCACCGTCCTGAATCACGTGGTGTAATTTGACATTGGTAGCTTCTTCCGTTCTCGAGTTATCGTGCCTACAAACAAACAAACACACAAACAAGCAGTCATAGACTGGTACTTACGAAATCGTCAACTTGACCTCTGACCTTGTCTAATAAAAGCTGTCTCTAGAGAAGGTAGCGACGCAAACCAGAAGTTTTACGATGATTCTGTACCCAACCATCAAAAATCGAATGTTTGACCTCACCGTGACCTTGACCGTTGACCGATTTGACCAAAATCTAATCAGCACTAGCCATCACCCTCCTGAATCACGTGGTGTAATTTGACATTGGTAGCTTCTTCCGTTCTCGAGTTATCTTACCAAACCATCAAAAATCGAAATTTGACCTCACTGTGACCTTGACCTTTGACCGATTTTGACCAAAATCTAATCAGCACTAGCCATCACCCTCCTGAATCACGTGATGTAATTTGACATTGGTAGCTCTTCCGTTCTCGAGTTATCGTGCCTACAAACAAACAAACAAACAGAAAAGGTAGTCATCAAATATACTTACGAAATTCTAAAAGATTTCGTAAGTAACAAGCAGTCATAGACTGGTACTTACGAAATCGTCAACTTGACCTCTGACCTTGTCTAATAAAAGCTGTCTCTGGAGAGAAGGTAGCGACGCAAACCAGAAAGTTTCTACGATGATTCTGTTCCAAACTATAAAAATCGAATGTTTGGATGTTTGACCTCACTGTGACCTTGACCTTGACTGATTTTGACCAAAATCTAAGCAGCGCTAGCCACCACCCTCCTGAATCACGTGGTGTAATTGACATTGGTAGCTTCTTCCGTTCTCGAGTTATCATTTTTTGGATGTTTGACCTCACTGTGACCTTGACCTTTGACCGATTTTGACCAAAATCTAATCAGCACTAGCCATCACCCTCCTGAATCACGGGTTGTAATTTGACATTGGTAGCTTCTTCCGTTCTCGAGTTATCATTTTTTGATGTTTGACCTCACTGTGACCTTGACCTTTGACAGATTTTGACCAAAATCTAATCAGCACTAGCCATCACCCTCCTGAATCACGTGATGTAATTTGACATTGGTAGCTTCTTCCATTCTCGAGTTATCGTGCCTACAAACAAACAAACAAACAAGCAGTCATAGACTGGTACTTACGAAATCGTCAACTTGACCTCTGACCTTGTCTAATAAAAGCTGTCTCTAGAGAAGGTAGCGATGCAAACCAGAAGTTTCTACGATGATCTGTTCCAAACCATCAAAAATCGAATGTTTTGGATATTTGACCTCACTGTGACTTGACCTTGACCGATTTTGACCCAAATCTAATCAACGCTAGCCACAACCCTCCTGAATCACGTGGAGTAATTTGACATTGGTAGCTTCTTCCGTTCTCGAGTTATCATTTTTGGATGTTTGACCTCACTGTGACCTTGACTCTTGACCGATTTTGACCAAAATCTAATCAGCACTAGCCATCACCCTCCTGAATCACGGGTGTAATTGACATTGGTAGCTTCTTCCGTTCTCGAGTTTTTTTTGGATGTTTGACCTCACTGTGACCTTGACCTTTGACAGATTTTGACCAAAAATCTAATCAGCACTAGCCATCACCCTCCTGAATCATGTGATTGTAATTTGACATTGGTAGCTTCTTCCATTCTCGAGTTATCGTGCCTACAAACAAAACAAACAAACAAGCAGTCATAGACTGGTACTTACGAAATCGTCAACTTGACCTCTGACCTTGTCTAATAAAAGCTGTCTCTAGAGAAGGTAGCGATGCAAACCATAAGTTTCTACGATGATTCTGTTCCAACCATCAAAAATCGAATGTTTTGGATATTTGACCTCACTGTGACCTTGACCTTTGACCGATTTTGACCAAAATCTAATCAACGCTAGCCACAACCCTCCTGAATCACGTGGAGTAATTTGACATTGGTAGCTTCTTCCGTTCTCGAGTTATCATTTTTTGGATGTTTGACCTACTGTGACCTTGACCTTTGACCGATTTTGACCAAAATCTAATCAGCACTTGCCATCACCCTCCTGAATCACGTGTGTAATTTGACATTGGTAGCTTCTTCGTTCTCGAGTTATCGTGCCTACAAACAAACAAACAAACATACAAACAAACATACAAACAAACAGAAACGGAAGTCATCAATATACTTACGAAATCTTTAGATTTCGTAAGTAACAAACATACAAACAAGCAGTCATAGACTGTTACTTACGAAATCGTCAACTTGACCTCTGACCTTGTCTAATAAAAGCATGAATCAGTCAGAAGCCCAAGGGGAGCTTGAATTCTGAATTCATTGTGGTCTACGATTTTACACTGTGGTTTGCAGATAATGAGTCCCGACAAAAACTAGATTTCTTATAAAAATTCCATTTTTTTTTTTTTTAAAGTGATTCAGTACCAGCAGGATGATTTCAGATAATAGGTGTATTACTTTTCAGAAGAATCTGATAAAAGACTTATTATTTATTATATATATCAGTTATTCATCACTTGTTCCAGAATTTCGACAACCGAGTTTTAAGCGTCCTAAGCGATCGCAAAACCGAAGACAAAATTAAAATCGAAGTTAAAACGAACTCGTAACGTCGAGCGAAGCAAAAATCTCCATTTCTCCATGCAAAACCTTAATGTCACTCAACGACGCGTCTGCTCGAGCGCACTGCATCATGGGACGACCCGTGACGTCTGCTCGAGCGCAATGCATCATGGGACGACCCGTGACGTCTGCTCGAGCCGCAATGCATCATGGACGACCTTGACGCTTCGAGTGAAATATTTTTTATACAATCTTAAACGTCTCCAAAACATCCGATTTTTACCAGAATTTCGACAACCGAGTTTTAAGCGTCCTAAGCGATCGCAAAAACCGAAGACAAAATTAAAATCGAAGTTAAAACGAACTCGTAACGTGGAGCGAAGCAAAAAATCTCCATTTCTCCATGCAAAACCTTAATGTCACTCAACGACGCGTCTGCTCGAGCGCAATGCATCATGGGACGACCGTGACGTCTGCTCGAGCGCAATGCATCATGACGACCCTTGACGCTTCGAGTGAAATATTTTTATATTCAATCTTAACGTCTCCAAAACATCCGATTTTTACCAGAATTTCGACAACCGAGTTTTAAGCATCCGAAGCGATCGCAAAAACCGAGACAAAATTAAAACGAAGTTAAAACGAATCGTAACGTCGAGCGAAGCAAAATACTCACATTTCTCCACGTTAATTACGGAATTATTGTTGACCTCACTGTGACCTTGACCTTTGACCGATTTTGACCAAAATCTAATCAGCACTAGCCATCACCCTCCTGAATCACGTGGTGTAATTTGACATTGGTAGCTTCTTCCGTTCTCGAGTTATCGTGCCTACAAACAAACAAACAAACAAACAAACATACAAACAAACAAACAGAAACGGAAGGCATCAATATACTTACAAAATCTTTAGATTCGAAGTAAACACCCCACCAAGTTTCGTCGAAATCCGTCGAGGAGTTTTTCCGTAATACTGTTCACAAACAAACAGAAAGTGGTGAAAACAGTAACCTCCATCCATCTTCGATGGCGGAGGTTAAAAATCAGACCCCATGACCCCACCCCCTCTGGCCCGGCCCCTAGGGGTCATATCAAAAATCCGAAAGTGTTGTGCACTTTGAAATAGGAACTTGAAACTTTGGGACATAGTGGATATATGTATGGGGAAGTGCACAACACTTTCGGATTTTTGATATGACCCCTAGGGGCCGGGCCAGAGGGGGTGGGGTCATGGGGTCTGATTTTTAACCTCCGCCATCGAAGATGGATGGAGGTTACTGTTTTCACCACTTTCTGTTTGTTTGTGAACAGTATTACGGAAAAACTCCTCGACGGATTTCGACGAAACTTGGTGGGGGGGTTAGGTCTGGTCCAAGGATCATGCCATTAGATTTTGGACTTGGTCAAAAATCCAATATGGCCGCTATGGCGGCCAATTTGAAAAAATATTTGAATTTTTTTTTTTTGCATTTCTACATCTTTTAAGTGATTCCCAACCCCCCCCCCCCCAAAAAAAAAATTGTTAGAGAAAAAAAATTTTTTGCAACTTTTTTTTCAACAAAATTTCGATTTCTTTTTTTTGCATCTCTACATGTTTTAAGTGATTTCCAACAAAAAAACATGCCAAAATTATAATTGCGGCTGATTTTGGAACTTCAGGTGGATATACCCACGTAAAATCAATTTCTGTCTCAAGGAATCTAGTTATGACGAATGAATTGAGTATGTAAAGGGAAAGTTGCAAACTATAACTCTGAGCACTGTTGACGTCAAATTGAATGAATAGGATATCAGGTTCACTTGAGTGACCTAGTAGTATTGGCGGCGGAGGTTTTGCACTCTACCGAGTGCTCCCCCTCTAGTTAACCTCCGCCATCGAAGATGGACGGAGGTTACTGTTTTCACCCCTGTCTGTTTGTTACCGACGAAATCTAAAGATTTCGTAAGTATAATTGATGACTTCCGTTTCTGTTTGTTTGTTACTTACGAAATCTAAAGATTTTGTAAGTATATTGATGCCTTCCGTTTCTGTTTGTATGTTTGTATGTTTTTGTTTGTTGTTTGTTTGTTTGTAGGCACGATAACTCGAGAACGGAAGAAGCTACCAATGTCAAATTACACCCACGTGATTCAGGAGGGTGATGGCTAGTGCTGATTAGATTTTGGTCAAAATCGGTCAAAGGTCAAGGTCACAGTGAGGTCAAACATAATTCCGTAAATTAACGTGGAGAAATGTGAGTATTTTTGCTTCGCTCGACGTTACGAGTTCGTTTTAACTTCGATTTTAATTTTGTCTTCGGTTTTTGCGATCGCTTCGGATGCTTAAAACTCGGTTGTCGAAATTCTGGTAAAAATCGGATGTTTTGGAGACGTTTTAAGATTGAATAAAAAATATTTCACTCGAAGCGTCAAGGGTCGTCCCATGATGCATTGCGCTCGAGCAGACGTCACGGGTCGTCCATGATGCATTGCGCTCGAGCAGACGCGTCGTTGAGTGACATTAAGGTTTTGCATGGAGAAATGGAGATTTTTTGCTTCGCTCCACGTTACGAGTTCGTTTTAACTTCGATTTTAATTTTGTCTTCGGTTTTTGCGATCGCTTAGGACGCTTAAAACTCGGTTGTCGAAATTCTGGTAAAAATCGGATGTTTTGGAGACGTTTTAAGATTGTAAATAAAA